>NW_020769453.1:1032224-1121961 GCF_900518735.1 Pseudonaja textilis
TTTAAAAGCATAACTACAATGACATGGGAAAATACCCGAACAAAGCTAAATACCATACATATAAATACCCGCAAAAACTTAAGAAAACATATATATACATATACATATACATATACACATACACACACACACACACACACACACACACACACACACACATGTGTTTATCAGACATGAAATGTTTACTATATTTTTTGTAATTGCAGTACTTGATGTTGATATAGTAACATCTGTGGCATACAGAATTATTCAGATCCCATCATCCTGGGCATAACTGTCCTTGATTTCTGGACTACTTCTATTTGAAATTACCAAAGGTTCCATGAAGCTTATTGAATACACAGAATGATGACAACAATCCTTCTCCTATAACCTGTAATAGTCAAAATTCCCTATCATGAGTATATGAGACAGAAATATGACAGCTACAAAGGAAATAGTAAAAAAAAAAACCTTGGAATTGTTAGCAGGATATAAGGAAGAATACCAAGAACTATCAGATGAACTATTATTTTTTTAAAAGCTTAAAGAAAGAGGATTTCAAGCAGGGTGCAACAGGTCACAACCACTGTAAAAATTCATTGCGTGGAAAGCAGATAATTTGAGTAAGTTCTACGCATCTTTTCCAAGAAATAAGTCTTAAAAGTATATATAATATTATAACCTAAAAATACATGGATGCTCACAGAAGTTTTCCAGGATGAGCCATGTTGGTACAGTGGTTAGAATGCTTTACTGCAGGTTACTTCTGCTGACTACTTACTGCCTGCAGTTCAGCAGTTCGATTCTCACCAGCTCAGCCTTCTATCCTTCCAAGGTTGGTTAAATAGGGACCCAGATTATTGAGGGCAATATGCTGACTCTGTAAACTGCTTAGAGAGGGCTGTAAAGCACTGTGAAGCGCTAAGTGCTATTGTTATTGCTGTGTTCGTATAATTTGCATGCATAGATTATGCTTGTATAACACATCTGTCCACTTTTCTTAGAAGTGCACTACTGGATTTTGGGGGCAGCACTACATTTCCACCACTTGACAAGTTCACATTATTTATCAGGAAAAATCCCAAGGTTCTAGAAAGAAACATGGAAAGAAAGCTCATAGAAACCTGCTTTATATCACATCAGATTTTGGCTCTCTAAGCTCAATATTTATCTTCAGGGCTTTGAAGAATGCCCGTTTCTCAGTGATTCTAGACATTGTACAATATAAAAATATCAGAATAATAAAATAAAATACTTTTTGTCATTATAAATAAAGCATCATCTCGCCAAGGTTTCAGAATATGGTCTTTCAGCCTTTCTTGTACACGCTACAGGTTGGCTGTATCACTGAGCTCCATTTTGAAAATGTGGTAAGTATCCCTAAAGAATAGCAATGATATCTATAGAAAGTATCTTTTGCAGGGAAAGTAGCAAAATATAGATATGTTTGGTTGGGTTTTGGATTCCACTGATTTTTATAATTGCAGACAACTTTAGCACAATGTTTACATCGTATAAACGTTATACTGCACTATAATGGAAGTTTTATTCCTAGAATTGAGGCGTCAGTCAGCAAATTCCCAGTCAGCAAATTTGTCAGGTTTTATTGCATTTAACTAATTCAGCTTTCTGTCCCATATGCAAAACCTAGCAATTCTGTTATGCCTATAAATCAGTCAGCCTTACAAGAAGGGTATACCATATGAAATATAGAGAAAATAGTGCTTATGTGCAATTTGTTTCTGCTTTATATTAAGATGTTAAAATGATTAGAACTGAGATTAACTTTTATGCTCCCATTAAGACTGAAGGATCATAATTTAAAACTATAGGCTTCAGTCCAAAATAAACTGATCTGGGAATAAATCCCTTTGGAATTGAACAGGCTCTTCACAGGATTTCACTGTCAAGATTGCAATCCTGCATTTATGTGTTGGCTTACACATCACATTAAACCAGAGCTTTTAAAATAATGGTTAGTTGAAGATACCACTGTGGTGTCACTTGTTCATGCAATAATCCAGATCACGTTGGATAGGTTCATACATTATACTAAGCTAAAAACAAAGAAATCACATTATGGCTTAATCAAATCATCCAAGATAGAGAATTGTCTGCGAATTTTGCAAGCTAGGAACTTACATTCTCACTGACATCTTAATTATGATGAATTTTTAGAAGTATCTTTTCTGTTTATACCAGCACTTTAATTAGAAAGATAAGAGAACAAGGCAAAACAATAAATCCACTAGTGCTCTTTACATGTCATGCATTTGGAACCATGTTTAATACCAGAAACTGCAGACACATACATACACACATGCACACACACACATACATAAATATGGTGTTTTGTTACACTAATAGGAAAGCAAGCTCATTAGCTATAACCTTTATGCTTATTCTTTGCACTCTCCCCAAAGGCAGCCTCCCAATTCCTTGAAATATTTAAAACAGGAATAGGAAATAAATTATACAATTACTTAGCCCATTATACAATTAGCTCACCATAGAGATGGAAATCAATCTGTCTTCCAAAACATAGCTCTGCAAGGGGGATGGCTAGGCTTATCAAATACTTCTTTTTACAAATTGATCTTTTTACAAATAGTTCCCTCACTATTCTTTTCCAGTCTGTGTCCTGGCACATATTTAAAACTTAATTTACTCCTTTAAAAACTGATGTTGATCTTTTATTTTTTTCTCTTCCTGATCTTCTCAACTGCTTTCTGTAGGAAATATTTTTATTGATATTTGAATACTTTCTAATCCCTCTGCAAAACAAATTGGCCATTTCTAGCCACAAAAGAGTGGTGCCTTTCCTATATAAATAGTACCATTATCCATGGCTCAAATTGACAGAACAGAAATAGCAAGACATATTAGCATCTCTTTGAATCTCAGGTGAAAATTGAAAAGAAAATCCACAGAAAAAGATCTCTTTAAAAGAAAATACCTGTCTGTTGTTTATAGCAATACATCTGTGCCAAGCTACAAGCCACATGGTGAGATATGCACTAGAAGAGAACCATCAAAAGCAAATATATTGCAGAAGATTGGTGTGGGAGATGTTCTTTGTGGAAATGTCTCAGACAAGGAAGACGGTTTATCTTCCATGTGTTAATCTAAGCAGGGTTAACTAAGAAATGGAAGGTGTGTTGAAACAATGGGAAAAGAAGATGTGAAGCCTTCATCCCCAGAGAGATGGCACATGAATTCCCCCAAAATACATGGAAACTACAAGGAAATAAATAATAATAATTGAAAGAAATCCAGTGTGGGTTTGTGTTCTAGAATTGTCATACAGGGATATTTCCCCTAATCACTAGAAGGCAATCCACAAAACTTCACTGGTTGAGAAAGTGAGGCAGCAGGTTCTCTGAAGTAGAATTGTCATTGGCAGCAAAATCTGTGGGAAAGGTTGGTTGCCTTAGGACCGTGTTTGAAAAATGAATGCAGACATGTTGTTCTGGAATAGTAGTGCAAGAATAAAGCATATCTGATGGTTAATATAAACGTGATAAAATAGCAAATATGGGAGTCACTTATTTCAATAAATGCACTCACATTTTTCCTTAATTTTGATTTTATCCTCTGTATCATTTGCTTCTCACTTTTTCAACAAAAGCTCAAAAATACATGCCTTTTGTTTCTAGGAAATTTAATAAAGGCTATGATTTCTTTAAATCCTCATATTCAAGTAGAAATTAAGAAACTGAATTCTTTTTCATATCTAAACTTGTCAACCTGGACACAGTATATCCACATCTGAGCAGGATTGCCTCTACAGAAATGAATGTGTAATGGCCATTAGGGATACCAACAACTTCCTTTTTTTAAATCTTATCGTTCAATTATTCCTATATTAGTAAATCCAACACATAAATTTTAGTATGGAATCTTGTTTAAAAGGATATTTGGAAGATGGACACAATAATAAAAGTATAACTGGCATGTAAATATTTTAATATTTAAGCCATTAAAATAAATGAAAGCATCAGGAATTGCTTCTTGAAACAGATTACAGTGTATTAAACAGACACATTTTCTGATATTCTTTCATTTCTGGCTACAAGTAAAAGCGGGGTACCACTTTTAGGCTCTTCTTGAAATCAAGAAGGTGTTCATCTTTGCTGGACAAAAACTTCATCTCTGTATTGCATTTCATCCCCCCATAAAAACATCAGTGGAACCCAATAATGCCCGGATCATTCTGCAATTTCCATTCCTAGCGTGGCTCAGTGGATGAGAGCCACCAAGACCTCACTCATTGTTTGGCCTAGCCAGGGAACCTGACACATTCTCCATCAGCACTTGCCTTGTTTCCAATAATTTTGCATAAGACTGTTACCCTATGCAAGAGCAGAGCTTTGAACTGAAAGTGGACAAAGACACTCTTTCTCAAACCACTAGAAGAGGTGTGGAGTTGAAGTGGAAAGCCCCACCTAAGGCTGTTCATCTCTGCCAAAGCAACTTGCTCCTGCCTCACCCACAGCTGTCAGTGTCCCAAGTCTGTTATCCTTCCTTGACTCTGGTTGTAAGACGAACACTCTTATTTCCTCCAAGTAAAACTAATCAATTTGTATCATTTGAACCACTGCACTGTTGTTTTCCCTGCACTTCTCCAAAAGGTTACAATAAGACAGTTCAGGGTTAAATTAGGATTAGTGGAGGGAAAAATAGATGGTTAGGAAAGCAAGTTTGCTGGAAGGCAGGAAGAATCCAGAAAACTAAAAATATGCAGGGGGAAGGATCACCTGGTTGTAGGGGATTCCAGAAGCGGATAGATCGACTGCACCAGTTCTGCCTTTGGACTTGGCTTATTTAATTGTTTTGATGAGTATGTGGGGGACCTCTACGGAGGAAGTTGCTGAAAAATCCTCAGGAATGTCGACGTCCGAATTATCGAATGCGGGGTGTAGGCTTGAAACCTCAGTCTTCCGCGGCAAAGAAAAAAGGGGGGGGGGGGGCTAGACCCTAGACGAGCCGCTTTTCGGCTTCCTGGAAGGAGAAGAGACAGACGGGGCTGAATTTGCAGCTTCTACCACATCTAGAAGAAGAGCCTTCTCTTTACCCCTCTCGGCAAGCCCGGGGCAGCTGGATGGAAATACCAAGCAAAGAAGCGGCAGCTTTGCGCCGACTTAAGCAAGCGAATAACTAAAAGAAGTCAATGCGGACGACTCAAAAGAGTTTCATTCCCTTTGGCTGACAACGTTGAGTTTCCCCGAAAACTATCGAGTGATTCACTTTCACTTCCCTTCCTTGCCTTACCCCGATCGCTCCCGCGGGTCAGACTGATGTTGGGAGTTGGGAGAAGCCCCTGGGAACAGGGTGAGGGGCAACAGACTACTAACTTCGAGGTTCAGCATTTTGGCCCTTCGAGGGCAACCCTGTTTTTTATTTAACAAATGTGGGTGGGGGAGAGCTAGAGGCTGCCGAGGCCAGAGAGGGTGGCGGGGCCTAGAGGCTGCTCCTCCGGCGCGGTGGGCTCTGAGGCTGCCAGGTAGCGCTCCGAGTGTGGTGGCGTTGACGGTTGGATACACCGACAATAGCGAGCCATTCGACGCCGGGGACCGAAGAGTCAGCGCCTGCCCTGAGGCCATGTTAAGACTGGTTCGGAAAGACGAGGGGAAAATGGATACTGCAAAACAAAACGCGTCCGCCAATTACCCGGTTCGCCCGGGAGGCGGAAAAAGAAAGGCGAGTGCGGGGCGGCGGAAATTGGCCTTCGGAGTGGAGCCTTTCCGGCGGAGCAAAGGGTGCCTGAGGACAGGCCGGACGCTCTACTAACCCAAATCGTCCTCTGCCGGCCGCCTTCTCCTTTCAGGCCTCGGCGCTCGGGACTAGCAAGAGCGGAGATCAGGGCTCCTCAGGTTGCTCCCTTGAGGGGGATCGAGGGAGAGGAAGAGGCACAGAGCAAAGCCGCCTCTTCGGGGCCCTCGCGGACGGCCTGCGGGGGGGGGGGGGCTTCTATTGGCAAACGGGCTGCCTCCGGCAAATAAAATTCCCTCGGCAGGCAGCGATTGGTCTCCCGACTTGTTCGCCCTTCGGGAGGAATTGACGCTTGCCGCCCGATCCCGCCCTTCGTTAGGGAACGTCTCCCTCCTCCCACCTCTGCCTCTCCTCTGGAAGAGGAAAGCGCCTCGGTGGAATCGCCCCGTCCTTAAGAGTTTTCTTGAAGTGGACTTCGACGTTCAAGTTGCAACTTTTTAGCCGGGTTGCTGCGCTTTGGGTTTTGCAGTCCAAGGCGGTGCTTTTTAAAAAGTCCCCATGAAACCCTTCCCCGCACGGGCAGGGGCCAAATGTTGCCTATAACGGGAAAGGACTTCCGACTTTTCCCGGGCAGAGAAAGGCAGGGTGCTTGGGAGATGGAACCGAGCGCCACCGAAATCGCGGCGTGAAAGTATCCCGCAGAAAGAAGCGGCTGGGAATCACTGCGGTCTGCGCCTGGAGCAGCTGGGGTAGAGGAATCGAGAGGAGAGCCCTTTGGGGACGACGAGCCTCCTGTGGGATTGTCTTTTAGGGAAGCGGGCACTTGGCTCCCTTCCTTCGCTTCTCTACTTCGCCGCGAAACAGTTTTGCAGCCACGGCACCGGAACTCTGCTCTCCCATTAGCATTTCAAATAGTCCTAAGGATGTTTATTACAGTAAAAGAGGGCGAGTGCACAAGAGAGGTTCCAATTAGAAATCCTTATATTTTTAAATACTAACTGTAAGCGATTCAAGTAGATATTTTTGTAATTTTTTTGACACGCTCGGGGAGGGAGGTTCAGTGAGAAGAAAACCAGGTCTGGAATTTTTCCCTTGTCCCAAACCTGGATTTCAACCACAGTTTCCTTGCTCTTAGCCTCTCTGCCTGCTTTTCTCTTTAGAAGGTACGAAAACTTGCCCGCAAAAATAACTGCAGAGCAAATTTGCAGTCTCTGGCACTGATCCTGACCCTCCGAGGAAAATATTCAGTGACCTTCAGTTCCTAATCTATTAATATTTCTGAAACAAGATGTCATTGACCCTATTAAAGTTTGCTTTTTTAAAAATGAACTTGCGCATCGAGGACGCCAGCTGGAATTACCCATCAGTTCCTTGCAGTGCCTAAACTGTTTCTGACCTTGGCTCGTTTTGGTTCTTATCCAACTTTGGTTAGAGAGGCAGGTCGAATTCACGCCAGCAGCGAAAACGTGTAAATCAACAAGAAATAGTTCTTATTCTAGAAAAAAGTGAAGGGCTTTTCCCAGTTGGCCAACTTTAATCTTTAGGCAGCCTTAGACCCTCTCTCTCAGGGATAAATAAGCTCTATAGTTGAGGCCGCTTTGTGCCAACGACGTTCGTTTTTAATCTTAGGTAGATCCAGATTCGCTTTCGTGAGAAAGGAAAGAAGAGGGAAGGCAGGCAGGCAGGCAGGCAGGCAGGGAGGGAGGGAGGAAGGGAGGAAGGAAGGGTTATGAAGATCTGTGTTTCATAATTCCTACCCATAGCACTTAAAATTACATATTACCAACACATCACAAAGTCGGTAATGTGGTCTGGTTTGGATGACCAGACAAGTTTTCAACTTGTCGGGTGTTTAACCTCTTAATTGTAAATGTTTTTTATTTGTGTAGATAAATATTAGTATGTGAACCTTTTCGGTCTGTATGTTCATTCTTATGTTAAGGATGCAATTCTAAATGTAGTGCCCAAGAAATAAATATGATCGATTTCTGAATGGGTAAGCGGGGTTTGCACTCTAAATTACTGTTACCGGTAGTTTTGCTTTGTAAAGAAAATCAGCGACAGAAAGTAATGATTAATCCAGTGATTCATTCAAAAATTTAAGTCTCAACAATTTATTTCTTAAAATTAATAATGGGAAGATATCTTGAATATTGCAATTAAGCTAGTAAGCAAAATATAATCGAAGCAAACAAGTTTCTATGTTTACTCAATTCAGTCGGGATTTGCTGTACTGTACATGGGATAATCCTACCCATTCCTTGTAGCATTCGGGGAGGGGGGTTGTCTTTTCCTTTTTATGGAAAAAGTGATTCTATTCTTCTTGCCAGTTGCAGCAAGAAGGGTGTCCAGGAAAGCCACCCAACTTGGTCCAGCCTGTACCATTCCCCTTCTCCATGATCCAGGTCGCATTTTGCCTTCGGCCTGAAGCCAGAGGCAGAACAGCCTCTGGCAAGAGCCAATCAGAACGCGCTTTCCAGCACGTGGAGGAGAGGGAATCAAGAGCTAAGCGATTGCAGCTCAGTCATTACCCTGGTTCCTCGTGTCCTGGGCAGGAAGAGGGGCTAGCCTCAGCTGCTGCTTAGTGGGGGGAGGGGTATCAGCCCCAGCCAGACTTCAACCCCCGCACGGCCCGGGAGAGTGCAAGCAAGCCAAAGCCATGAGCAGCCAATACCAAGAGGAGAGCTGCTCCGAGAGGCCCGAATGCAAAAGTAAATCGCCAACTTTGCTCTCCTCCTATTGCATCGACAGCATCCTGGGCAGGAGAAGCCCTTGCAAGATGCGGATGCTAGGAGCACCTCCTAATCTTCCGCCCCTGGCCAACCGGACGGAGCCAGACAAGGCCGGGCAAGGTGAGAAGGGTGGAATGAGGGTGGGAAAGGGAGGGAACATAGCTTCGAAGAAGACTGTCTTGCCCGCAGTCTTGAATATCGTCAGATCCCTTCCACTCCACTCTTGGCCCAGGACTGCATAGGGAGGGGGGGCGCTTCTAAGTAACTGGGTCCCAAACTCGGGCAGTCCCAAGTTGAGCAGTCGGGCAGCTGAAGGCCGAATCACACTCCCTCTCCCTTTCCCTCTCTTCTCACTTTACGGGTTTGTGCGGGTGGCGTTGTGATGACAAATGTCAACCGTTGTCAAGAGTTCTGTGCTGGTATTTTCTCCAACTTGGCAGCGCCTTTGCCTGCCAGGCCTAGATTAAAGGCAAAACCATCTGGGTGACGGAGGGGGGCAGTTCAGTCTCCAAAGCTTGAGGGAAATTGGACGTTCCCTTCTGATTTTCCTCATGAAGGGAGAGAGGAAGAGAAATCGGTTTCTTCTAAACCACTTTATCTCCGGTCTGGAGTTTCAGGTTTGGCTTCAAGGGCGGGTCTGTCTTGCTATGTCCAAAGAAATGTGGAAATTAATTTGACAGAACCCCATAGGTGTCAGATGCCAGGTGGAGGAGGGAGACTCCCTTTAGTTGGTAGTTGGAGGTAATAATGTTTGAAACCAAAATGAGGTTGGGAAACGTTCTCTGGCAATGCTGTTTGCTGCAACTTCTTTCAAATATAAGCTTGGTTCTATATTCTGTAAACCTGTCTAACGGAATTCCTTTTGGCTCTATTGACCCAACCTAGACAGCTGAGGAGGAAGATGGGCGGGTTGGGATGACTGGTGCTGGGACTTTTTGCTGGAGGGGTCCAAGTACTGTTGCCAAGAAGTCTATCTTCCTCCTCAGCTGGACTGACGACCCGCGAATGTCTCTGTCTCTGGCAGGACCAGGCAAGGGCAGCCCGCCCGGTTTCGAGATGGGCGAGCTGCATCTGCCGCCCAAGTTGCGCCGCCTCTATGGGCCTGGTGGGGGCCGATTGCTGGCGCGGGCCGAGGCAACAGCCTCGTCGTGGGACACTCTCAAGATCAGCCAGGCGCCACAGGTCAGCATCAGTCGAAGCAAGTCCTACCGGGAGAATGCGCCCTTTGCGCGTACCGCTCGTACCCTCGACGACTTGAGCAGCCGTGGAGATGGCGGCGGCCCCGACGGTAGGCCAGGCCGAGGGGAGGAATTGCTGGAGGAGGAGGACGAGGAAGAGGACGAGGAAGAAGAGGAAGAGGAGACCGAGGAGCTGGATGAGGAGTTGGACGAGGACGACGAACTGCTAGCCGAGGCCAAAGATGCCCGACGCAGCTCGGGGTCCGCGGGTGGGACTGGCGTGGGACCTGCGGCGATAGGAAGCGAGGGTGCCGGCGACTCGCCCAAGGAGGAGCTGCTGCTCCCTGCCGACGAGCTGGCCGACGGCAAGGATGGTGAGGACAGCGTGTGCCTGTCGGCGGGCAGTGATTCCGAGGAAGGGTTGCTCAAGAGGAAGCAACGCCGTTATCGCACCACCTTCACCAGCTACCAGCTGGAGGAGCTCGAGAGGGCCTTCCAGAAGACCCACTACCCAGACGTCTTCACCAGGTAGGGAATGAACTGCTGAGACAAGCTAGCCTCCAAGCGGCTCTAGGGTAGGAAGGGGTTTCAAGGTCAGAACTCTTAGGAATGAGGAAAGAGAGCTGCAAGATCAAGAAAGGCGGATAGACTGGGCATAAGATCCCCTGGGGCGAAAGGTTTTACAATATTGGTTTCGGTTTTTGCATGTACAAGATCAGAAGGAAACGGAAGGAGGAAACAGGTAAGGCATAAGAAAGGATACTGCAGGCCTGGAAAGAGGGAAAAGATTTGGTAAAAAGAGGAGATGCGCCTCACGGGTCTTCTTCAGGTCGTCTTTCACAAAACTCATTTTGGTGCCCGGCTTTGCTTCTCCCTTCCGCTATTCCCGTGCTTTGGGGCAGTCACCTTTCCCCAAATTCAGCGGCCTTTACGAGTTAGCGCGCCCGGCTCTCCGCTGGACTTCAGCCATTAAGCTAGTCTGCCAAGGATAGGTGTGGCCGAATTTTTGACCTCATCGTTGCCAAACCAATCTATTTTTGCCCTGATCCTCTGGCTAGTCGGTCAGGTATCAGTTTCATAGTTTTCCGCTGAAGCTGGAAAGTTGCCCTCTCAATGGAAGTTACATACATACAGATAGGAAAAGATCAAAGTATTCCGCGTTCGAAGGCTAAAAATATGGAACGAGGCGACAGCGTTCGGCCGGGGCATTTTGGCAGAGTCTGCAACGGCTTGCTTGCCTGCTCGCAGACGGTAGTAATTTCTGGACGGGGTCCGGAAAATAAGGAGATGGAAAAAAAATGGAGCTGGGGACTGGAAAGTTGTTGCTATTCTTTGGATGCGCCTCAGCTTAGAAAGGAAACTCCGGTCAAGCTGAGAATTACCGATCTTCTCCTGAAGCGCTGGGCAGAACTTTTCGGTCTCAGCCTCCGTCCAAAAGTAAAATGGCTTCCTGAATATTTGCATATTTAGTGGGAAAATCTTCGCCTTTTCTTGGCTTCAGACTTACTTTGGGTGATCTTAATTCTTCGTATTAGCCTTTCTGAATCAATCATTAATAATAATTAAGTATTCAGCCCTTGCCTTCTTCATTTTTGCAGGAGCGCAAATGCTCCCAATCTATTGCCAACAGATAAGCAAAAGTAGACGCTGCTAATAAAACTCAACTCAGTCCCTTCTCTAAAACGGCAGCGGGGGTGGGGGCGGAGATATTCATGTTGAACTGCAAAAGGGGTAGATTCTTTGCCGGAACGAGTTTATTCTACCAAGTTCGTAGGCAATTTTCCTGGGTGCGAATAAATTCTCCATCTGTAAAATCGACAGTTAACTCGGTCTTCTCCTTTTTATCAATTGTCTGGGATTCTTCCTCTACTTTTCTTCTCTTCTGAGGAAGAGAGAAAGAGGGAGGAAGGGATGTCCCTTTAATTCGTTAACCTGCCACAGTGCATTTTATTTCCTCGGGAAAAGGGACTGCCTTTGGATGATGGAAAGAAACTGGAGGATCCCTTGTTAAGGCAATTTTTTTCGCTAGCCTTTTATAGATGCTTATTCTGTACCGTCAGTCAAATTCGGTTGTGGGGCTACATGCCAGGTTTCGTCATTGATATGCACGCTACCTTTCTAGCCTAGGCAGAACCCAGAAAATCGCTCCGTCTTTTCCCTGGAAATGGATCAGCGGAGCACGCCAAGCAGCCTGATTCCAGTGCCAAACTCCCGATATATGACCATGGGGGTGATGCCGGTTTTTCCACTGCCCGGACACACATCAGTGCAGATATGTGCCGGGTTCTTTAAATCGTTCTTGCAGATCGGTCCGGGGGCTTCCCTTTTGGCAGCCCGAAGGTGGTGGCTATTTTTTCTTTTCGAATCCGGCTGGACTCCCACTTTGGTCGGAAGTGCGCTTTTCTTCCGAGCGGAAAGAGAGCCCGGAAATTATCCCGGGAGTCTCCCGGATTCGAAGTAAACAGATTGTGAGCAGTACCCTAACATCCTAATGGTTTCCGATTTGCTTTAATTGCTGCAATAATCACCACAACGAAGGGCTTGTGTTGCAGCTCAATGGATCTCCCCTGTGCTGCAGAGTGGTATTTGGAGGTGGGAGCCTTTGTCAAAGGCCTTGGTTGGGGGTGCCAGAGAGGAGGTGGGCTCCGACGTGACTCCTTCTGGGCAACTTGCTGCCCTCTTTCGCACCTTCTTTGTGGAGAAAAAGGGAATAGTAAGAAAGCAAATTGAGTTTGGGGAAAAGCAACAAGTAAAGCCTGTCTGGGCCATCTGATACCAGGCAGCAAGCTTGAGGCTTAGGGTAAAGTATTTCCATCTTTGACCCGGGAATGGAGAGGAAGGATGGTCAAGGGAAAGCTCAAAGTGTGGGATATCGCACCACCACCAAAAGACTTTAAGGCAAAAAGCAGGGGCCTAGTGTGATATGGAGCTGGGCAGATGGGGTTGCTTTGATCTGAGCAAGGAAGGAGGAGGAGGTGGAATTGGTCCATGGCCTTCTGCAGATTTTAGCTCACTCTACCTGTTCCGGGACCCTTTCAGAGTTTCACCTGAGCACCTGTCTTGTACTTCTTTCCCTCCCAGGGAAGAGCTGGCGATGCGCCTGGATCTGACTGAAGCCAGAGTGCAGGTGAGTCGAGGGGGAAAGGGTTGGAAAGATATCAGTTGGACAGTGGAGCTTCTAGTAGGGCAAACAAAATGCTTTAACCATTGATTTCATCCTCTTGGATTCATCCTCTTTTGTCCACCCCAAATTAAGTTAAAAAATTGAGGGAACTGCTGTGCTTCTCCATTTTTTTTCTTTAGGAGACAATGTTCAGCAGGTCCTCAACAAAGCTTCCTTTCTTTCCCCATTGCAATTAACACTTCTGGCAATTTTTAACCTCTCCAAAAATATCTCAAAAGAGCAAGCTAGGTGTGTTGGTACAAGAGCAAAAAAGGACTCCGAAGAGGACAGGGGGTTTCCTTCTCAACCCCCACCCCAACCTCCGAGAGCCAGCTACTGCTCCTGGTTTGCTTTTGGGCTTGAGCATACCAGGTGATTCGAGTAGGTTGGGCAGGAGGCAGAGTTGCAGGAGGCCAGCCATACCCCCCAACAGATGGCTCGGCCTTTGGGCTCTGTGCTGAGCAAATCACTTTACACAGAAAGCCAAGTGCAGCAAAAGCATCATAAATTCCATATGGCTCATTTAATACACAACAGCTTCTCGCATTAGAGGAGCTAATGAAGAGCTCAGTTCCCTCCTCTCTGTTGACACATTTCTCTATTGTCAAACAGAGCTGTGACAGCAACTCAGGATTTTCAGCTCAGGGGAATGAGTCGTGGGAAAGTTAAATAACTAAAAAAGAGTGAGCAAGAAACTGAGACACCCCCCTTCCCCTCATGTCTTTCTTTCTCACCCTCCCTTTTGTTCTCATTCATGGGAGAAGATGTAATTAAGAATATGAATTATTAGAATCCCTTGGTTTACCTATGGGTATACTCAGACTTATTAATTCAATAAGAGGCAGAATTGGAGGGGCATGTTGCTAATTGAGTTGGAAGCAGGAAAGGTGCACTGGGAGATAACAAAGTTTTCATTGCATTAATGCTCAGTTCCTGGGCTGGCTGTGATAGGGCTATAAGAGAGCCTTCTTGGAGGTGATCAGAGCAAACCAGGAGCTATGCAAGGAAGTCACATTTTTTTTGCCAGTGTAATGTTTTCCTTCTTTCTCTTCCCCAAATTCTTTTCTTTGGTGGAAGTGAAACTAAAATTCTTAGAGAGCAAATTTTCATTTCCTGTTCCTTTCACATTGTTGTAATTGTTAATGTGACTATGCTACTTAAGCTATAACACTTTAAAACAGGACAAAAGATGCCAATGGCTGATATAAAGTTATATTAGTTACTTTATGGAAATTCATTTAGTCAAGTTTTGGTTAAAAAGACATAGGAATGGACAGATTTGCTCTTTCTCAGGAAATAACTAGAGGAAGGGCAGACCTGCAGAGATTGTTAATGATGCTGCAGATGAATAGCTGCAAAAGATTATTTACTGTTATTAATTCTGCCAAGTATCAAAGTCTTTAACATGTTTAACCTGCCACCTAACTTGCCAAAAGCATTCAAGCATTTGCCAAAACCTTTGGCACTGAGAAAGGGAAGGATAAAATTATATGTAAAGTTTTAAAGACATCAGGAAACATTAGATATTGCTTACTGAATATTGTAGCATATTTATTTATTTATTTATTTATTTATTTATTTATTTATTTATTGAATTTATATTGCTGCCTATTCGCTCATGGTGACTCGACTATATCTTATGCAGTAGTATACACTTCCCATTCACTACCCCCAGTCATTGGCGAGGCTACTAGAGGATGGATGGGAATTGCAGATCTAGATCAGATAGAAAAAGACTACATCAGAGAAACTCCTCCAATAGAGAACCAGTAACAAGGTGCATATTTCTACTAAGAGAAATGGATTTTAAAAGCTTATACCAATGGCTCAATCTGTTTTAAAGGGACAGATAAAGAATAGACATCAGCAAAACATAATCAGAATAATTTTCTATTTATATATGTCCAAGAGTTTCCTTGATACATTGAAGACAGGGGGACAATCTAAGTCCCCCAAAACAGCAAAAGAGAAAAGAAATGCTGCATTAATGATACCACAAAAAGTAGTTGTATCCAATTGAATTTTTACTTTTGAATAGGAAAACTTGAGAATAAGTATTCCTCTGTCTGTTAGAATCTTTAATTTAGATGTCTGCACTGCTGATTTCATAGGAAACCATGAAAAAGCTGCTCAATACCTTAAATTTAGGTGACTTTCTATAAGCCTTTGTTTTGGACATACAGAATGAAGGAGCTTTTGATCCATTCAGCCCTGCAATCTGGGTTTACTTCTCTTAATAGATAAGAGGGTCCATTTGCTTCGCTTCCTTCTAGAGAACAGATGAGAAACCTATAGTCTATTAGATAGATTTCATAACTTGTTTCCAGGAGATGGAGGCGTATTTCTTTCCACTGCTGCCGAAAAAGTAGAAAGGCGCTAGATTACTGGATGGCTCTCCAGAGTAATTACCTAGGCAAGCTTTGGGGCTAAATCCCCTCTTCCCCTGCTGGACGGGTCTGGCGAGGTTAGGAGCCGATCTCTTGTTGGCTGCCTTCCGCAATGTCTCAGTGGAGCCCGGAGGCGGGTGAGCGGGCATTTGAAGATCGTTTGCCGGCCGCCGAGGAGTAAGAGCGGAAAGGAGCGCGCTTACTAATCGCCTTGCCCTTTGTTTTCTTTTGGCTTCCAGGTCTGGTTCCAGAACCGGAGAGCCAAATGGCGGAAGAGGGAAAAGGCCGGCGCTCAGAGCCACCCACCCGGCCTGCCTTTCCCTGGCCCGTTGTCGGCATCTCATCCGCTCAGTCCCT
Organism: Pseudonaja textilis; assembly: GCF_900518735.1. The sequence goes on from NW_020769453.1 coordinate 1,047,736, forward strand.
ACCTTGATGCTAGTCCTTTCCCTCCTCACCACCCAGCTCTCGACTCCGCCTGGACGGCGGCCGCCGCCGCCGCCGCCGCCGCTGCCGCCGCCTTTCCCAGCCTCCCCCCGCCACCTCCGGGCTCTGCAGCCTTGCCCCCCAGCAGCACTCCGCTAGGCCTCAGCACTTTCTTGGGAGCGGCTGTATTTCGGCATCCGGCCTTCATCAGCCCAGCTTTTGGCAGGTAAACTCCCCATCCCGTCCCTGGTGCCAATTGATCAGCGGAGGGCAACAGAAGAGGTGCTGAACTTGTCCCAGGGCACAAAGGTAAAAGGGGGGGGGGCATGTAGATTTAGAAGCACCTATTTCTGAAGTCAAAGGGGCGGAGCCAGGGCAAGTTGGTGTTGGGGAAGATGGGTGGAACTCTTCCCCCAAAGGATTTGGAACACCGACATTAAAAAAATAATAATCCAAGAATGCTCAGGGCCAAGATTACATCCATGAAAGCTAAGGATGGGGGCCGATGGATGTCAACCTCCCAGATTTGCTGTCCAGCCCTGGCTGCGATTATTCAGAAGTTTTCTCTATCCAACGTAGGCTTGGCTCCGATAGGAATGGTGGTCCAATCTATTCACCTCACGTAGCTAAAAAATTCCATTTGGGAGGCTGTAAGAGTTTAGTTTCTTTGGGGAGGGTTGCACATTTCAGGAGTTCGTTTTTAAAATTATGGATTTGAAAAAATTTTCTATGTTCTAATTGGATAGAGCGCTTTATAAAAGCTTTGGCAAGTGCCTTTCGAAGTTTAAACGTACCTGTTAGAAGTTGGGAATCCCCCTCCCCCAATGATCTGGAGGTTGGGAATTATTTCCCTATAATAATAGAGTATATTTTACTCCAAATGCTTACAGAAAGAACTGCAATATACATTGACGTAAAGTGGGGACAGGGAAATCATAGGTGGGCCATATTTAATTAAACCCAATGCAACTAAAAATTCAGTGTTCGTGAGACACGGCCAGGTTCCCTTCCTTGGACGGCAATCAGCTGGATAGAAAAACTATAAATCAGGCGGGGGAGGGGTGATATTGTAGTCACATTTCCTTAGATAAATTCAAACAATGAAATAAAAAGCCTGTAGATACAATGAGGCATTGCCGAGTTTATTAAAACTGGAAAGATGAAAATACAATGGAAATATTAACAGGAGAACAAAAGGAAAATATATTCATTGGGGTACGACGCCACTTAAAATTATCTCTTGGAGGAGGAATGGAAATTCAAATTAAATTAAGATTTTAAGGGGCGGGGAATGTTTACCAATGAAAATTAAACTGTTTCTGCTTCCTCTGCACAAGTAGAGTGACTCGATTTCCCAAACGTTACTGGATTACTACGCCCCCTACTGATCACTGATCACGCTGTACCCGCGCTTTAAATGCTTTTATTTAAACTCTAAGGTAGCCTGGTGTTGCAGCTCGCTCCCGCCCGCCCGCAACACTGAAAAATAAGTTGCAAAAAGCTCGCTGAACAGCTTTGAACGGACAGCCTGCAAATGTAGGGGCAGGGTGGACGCAGGGAGAAAAAAAAACGTTCATCCTCTTGAGCGAGATTTCCCTTTCCTCTTAACAAGCCACGTTTGGGGGAAGGCGTGCAGGGATTTGAAACAGCTTCGGTTTCCATCTATTATATCTATCAGATTCCCCAGAGTTGCGGGACTAAAACTGGATAATATTCCCAACCTCGAAGTTCCCAGTTGAGGAAGATAGGTATTGCAGATCTACTCCCCCTCCCCCCCCGCTCCTGCAGTTGCTGCCGGCCTCCATTCTGCAAAGGAAAGGCTACAGAAGTCTAGCGTAGTCAAAACCAGGGCGGCCCTTCTGAGTTGGACTGTACAAAGCCTCTCACTGAGCACGGCGGGGGAACTGGGGACAGAGAAACCACTCCAGACGGAAACCAGGCGCCAGCCCCGGTAGCCCGTCCCAGAGCCTAGCCAGTTTGGTCTTAGTCGGTCCCTCCCGTTGCCTTCCAGGCCCGCAGTTCAATTCCTCGCCGCGCTGATGTCAGTAATCACCTCCTTGGTTAATGGAGAGCTCGTGTCTCTCGACGTGCCGGTCAAAGAGGGTCAACTGAATAGCGTCGGGAGAAGCGCGGGCGAAAAAAGGAGCAGGGAAAGCATGCCGCAGATTGTGTCATTGCGAGGGGTTGCCGGAGCTTAATTGGAGTTCCGCTGTGAGGCAATCCGCTAGAACGCCACTCCCCGCTGGGGAGGGGGATCTGCGCGGCAGCGAAGCCGAGAGGCGGGCGCCGCTTTGGGCATCCGGGCGCCGGGAAGTTTCTCATAAGGTGGGCGAGGGGAGTCACAGACGGGCGAGCGCAAGTTCGGCAGACCAGTTAAGGTCTATCGAAAGCCACCCCAGTCGTAGGTTGGAGGGAAGGTGGGAGAAGAGCTGAGGCAGCCGACCTCTGCCTCGTTACCTGGCCTCGCTCTCAGTGCAAGCCAGTTTCTACCGATTGCTAGGTTCTTGAAACGAGCTTCGGTCGCCAAACACGCGGGCGATCTCCCAACCTATAAACGCGACTCTGCCTGCCGGCATCGAGGTTTTTCAAGCTTCCTCTTTCTCGAGCCTCCTCCCACAACTTTCGGGTTCAGAAGGGCCCACGAAAGCTGTCCCGTCAGAAGCGGGCAGAGTTGCAGGCAGAAGAGGCGTCCTAAATAGCGGGAATGCGGGATTCAGTCCCCGGTCCGGGAGGAGGCCAGAAAGCGGACGCTCCTCGCTCTTCCGCGATTTCCTAATCAGGCTCCTCCAGTTCGAGCTTGGCAAGTTGTCGCTTTCCCGACTTTTGGAGCTCTGAAAAGCCGTCTGTCCTGCAAAGAGAATAAAGCCGAATCCGAAATGGCAGCCCCCCTCTCGCCGCCATAAAAGCAACTGCGGGACTTTCGGCTATCTTAAGACTGACTGTCCCGCGTCTCCTTTGCTTGCAGGCTCTTTTCCACCATGGCCCCGCTGACTAGCGCTTCCACTGCGGCTGCTCTGCTGCGACAGCCAGCGCCTGCCGTGGACAACGCCGTGCAATCGAGCGGCCTCTCTGACCCGGCCACCGCGGCAGCGGACCGGCGCGCCTCCAGCATTGCGGCGCTGCGCCTGAAAGCCAAGGAGCACGCGGCGCAGCTCACGCAGCTCAATATCCTCCCCGGGAACAGCGCGGGCAAAGAGGTGTGCTAAGCCGCTCCCGGGGGGATTGGTGGGCGAATCGGCCGAGGCACGAATCCAAGACCAAAACGGGAGGGAAGCCAGCGGACACACGCTTTCTGGAGGGGGGAAAGGAGGCGGGGAGGCGCCACTTCTGCGGCTTCCCTTGGGCCAATCCGCAGGAGCCCACCCTCTTCGCCCGGGAGTTTTTCCCTGGCTAGATCGGCGACTTGGTCAGCAAAGCACCTCCCGAGTTGCGGGAGGCTGAAAAGAAGACCGGGAGGTCGGTGAGGTTGCTAAGAAAATGAAGGGCAGCGGAGGCCAGGTTGCGCTCTTCGCCTAGGCTGTTCTCACCGGCCCAGAAAAGATGCTTGCTGACAGAGCCAAGGCTGGGTCAAAGCCAAGTAGCGCACTTGGGGAGGGGTGGGTGCGGTCTCTTGTCCACCGATCACATCAATCAAGGGTTTTATAGTAAACCAAAGGGAAATATAACGCTAGTATATGGACTGTTTAAAAGTTACTATACTGTGATACTCGATACTGTACATACTATTGTTATTAAAAATACGAAAAAGAAAAAAACCCAGAGCTTTGTATATTTGAAATGTTATATAATTGCACTCAGTGTAGTGTTTGTACAAGTTTGTTATTTCTGTAGATTTCTGTGTTGTAGAAAATATAGGGACTCTAGACAAATATTTATGTGAAAATTCTTTAACTTATTAATTGTAGTTTCCCAAAACCCCGAAAGAGAATACCAGCAAGCCAGAGAAAGGCCATCGGAAACGTACGTTTGTGTAATGTTGTTATTGCTCTAACTTTTCCTTGCGATTAAGTGGGAAAGTGTTACCCATAGAAAATAAATATATCTCTCTATACCCACACGTTTATCAATAATTCCAAAAGCTACCTGGAGGTTCAGTGTCATTGAAAACAGCCATGCTAATAGCAGGGAGGGGTGGGGGGTGTATAAGCAGATGCGAAAGATTTGAATCCTTTACAGAATGTGGAGAAAAGGCGGAGTTTTCACAAATGTTCGAGCTGATTAGAAAAAGGCTTTGCGCCAAATTTTCCGAAAAAATTCTCAGACTTGGCTTTGGTGAGTGTAGAATCCTCGCCCACCTGCCAAACGGCTTGGATGGGAGTTCTGGAAATTGTAGTCGCAAATAACTGGAAGATACGAAAGAGGGAAAGTAAGTTCTGAACTGTGGCGTGGATGTAAAAGGATATGGCCCAATCCTGCTCATGTCTGCTCAGAGGAAAGTCCCACTGAGATTTTTGGGAAATGGGTGTAAGATCGTGGCCTTAGGCAGAACCCTTAAAATAGTTAACATCAATAGGAGTGGCCTACAGAGCCTCGGCCATATCAAATGCACTTACTGGGGAGTAAAACCAACCCAGCATAATAAGAATTATTCCCAAATCAACATCTTGCCTATTCTAACAAGGAACGTTTACTTCATCCTTTTCAATCAATGGGCACATTTTTCTTCCGCTTTAAACATGAGTAAAGATGGTATGCACGCCCTCCCCCATCTCTTTTCCTTCACTGAAAATGTCTCTCTTCACAAGGGCGACTTTGGGAGGGAACTGAGAGGCTTCTGCTTAGCAGCCTCCATTCCTAAGCATGGGCTTGTAGATCATGTCTGCCTGTCTCTAGAGGTTGGGGCCAGCCATGTACCAACTGTGGGGAATGAGCTGGAGGTGTCTTGGCGCCCGCTCGGAGCCCTCACACATACAGGCTGGGTGAGGTATGAAACAGAGGGGCTGTCAGAGGCTGCTGGGCTTCATGGCCATCTCTTCTGCCTGGAAATTTGGCGGGACTTTTCAGGACCAAGCACTGAGGAATGAAAGTGAGGCTTGCCACACATCGGATTTCTCTTTCCACAGGTCCCAGAGGCGGGAAGAAAAACGGCGTTATTTTGCCACTGCTCCTACTGGCAAAAGCGGCAGATGCTGCCTGTCCCTTTCCGGGAGTCGGACAGTAGCCGCATCTGAGCGCCTTCCTTCCCTCAGGCTGCATCCCCATCTCTCCCTTTTCCAAGCCATTTGACCTGCCATGGAGCTGAAGCAAATCGCGTGAAATTGCCTCCAAGGATTACATCGCCGTCCCATTGAAAAGCCCTTGAGACCCTGGTTTACCAACCTCCTAATCCCATGTCACTCGGCTGCTACAAACAACCCCCCAAGTGAAAGGCCCCCTATTCTTCCGCAGCGCGGGGGGGGGGGGCCTTTACAGTCGGCCGTGGTGGACGGAGCTTGTCCTTGCGCGCGCTTCAAAAAGGAATTTCTGCCTTCCCCGGATTAGAAGAGGGCTGGGCTGTCACGCCTGACAAAGCCCTCAAAGCCACCACCAAAACCCACGACCTTTCCCTTTCATGGCTCGGTGGCTGTGGGGAACACCTATTGGGGGCCTTGCGAGAGCGCACCAGGCTTTTCAGCTTTGAATGGGGCTCTGGCAAGGTAGGAAGGTAAAATAAGGCCTTCCATAAACCCCACCTAAGGCTTCCCAGGAAGTTTCACAAAGCTGAGCTCCCTGCTCTCTTTTCTTTTTCTAAGACACTTTTCTCCTTCCCCCTCCCCTTGTAGCCTTCTGTACCTCCAAGGGCTGTGTTTTCTGAATAAGCTCAATAGCAAAAAATGGAAACAACATTTCACTTTGGGTAATTCACCAGAAACAACTGAAGCCAACTTCTCCTGAATTGCTTCAGTTGTAAATTGATGCCATATATGGATAAGAAATGGTTGTACAGTACAGCACCTTTCATGTATGCATTACATATTCCCATTGCCACCTCCACCCAACATACACATACATACTAGGTCAAAGGAATTGGATCACAATACACCAGCACTGAAATAACCTAAAACAGGCCATGGCTTGCCCATAAAAGAAGACTTTTGGTAGATGTTGCAAAGAGAATTTAAGAAAAGGCTTCACTGAGATGGCTCTAGTCTAATGGAAGGCCTATATGGTGAGAATGGCAAATTTTCCTTCTGTGGATATTACTCTTCTCAGAATTTGCATCCATATACATTCATATGGGCTCTTAAGCATGTTTGTTTTTATGAACAAACTGAAAAATTCTTCCAAATAACCATAAATTTAACTGACACCATCTTACACACATATTCATTTTGGAGTATATATATTTAAAAACACCATAGGTACAAAAATATTTTTATAGAAAAAAACATTTGCCCCTGGACATGATTAACAGTAGAGTTTGAAGTACATATTTTACTTTAAAGGAAAGGGAATCATTATCAAGCCATTATGCATTAAGAAATGTCACTCAGTCATTTTTATTCATTCTACAGAAATCATTGTAAAAGCCAGAATCATACTTCTGCAGGCAGCAATTTTGTTAATCCAGGGGGTTTATTACTCTGGTCCCTTATTAGGATCTATACTACTGCCAAACAATCCTATAACCATCTCAAAAGAAGTTTACCTTCATGTTATAAAACCAGTAGTAGTATTTATACTGTGCAATAATTAGTGTATTACTTGAATCCACTAACAGGTTCATTTTATCTCTTCACAAAAACTCTAGCCTGCTTATAGAAAGCTTGTGCCTCCTTTGGTGCTGTTAAAGTGGTGAAAGAGTGAATGAAGGCTGGTAGCACTCTCTCTTTTTGCCTTGCCTTAATTCCCATCTCTTTTTGCTCTCATCCAATTAGTGCAGTGTATTAAGCAGTTTATCATCTCATAGTCAGCTATTGAGAGAAACAAGGCGAACACTTTGCAATAGAGCCTGCTCTCCTTTGACACCCTCAGGTACTTACATATTCTACTGTGCTATGAATAATAGAGGAAGAATAGGGCACTAATTCCCTCATCAAAGAATGCCTTGTCTGCTGCTTTGCTCAACAACACCATTCTGATCAAAAGAAAAGCAATAAAGCTTAGCATAACAAAACGAAACCTACTTATTAGCTTAGTGGTTAAATTAATGCAGAGACGCTGCTATTCAAAACCAAGGTTTGAAAACAGCCTCCAACAACCTGATAATGCTGCCTTCAGGATGAAGGAATTTTAATCTGAAATTTGAAGCTGGCACAGATGAATTAATCTATTAAACTGCTATAAGAGGAGTGCAGGATGAGTGGTTCAATTAAGAAATATTTAGGTGGTCAACAGAAGAGAAGCAAAGGAGGCAAGATCAAAAATAGGCTGAAGTTGGGAAATAGAAAAGTAATTTTTATCCAGTAAGAAATGATTCTGACACAAGATGAAACAATTTGTTGGGTTTCTTTCTTTTAATACTCACTGTGAAGTCTGGCTTCTAAGCTTATGTATCAAAACCTCTTTCCCCATCCATCAATCTTTGTTGCTTATTTTTAATTACACACAGGAAAGTAACAGAGCCCAGATTTCTCCGATGAACTTGTTCTTGGTGTTGTAATTCTACAGTTCAATGAATTTAATATGCACATAAAGATTGATGTACACAAAAAAAGATGACTGACTCTGCACTTCTCAGTCTTTCCATTGTTAAAATAAGGTGAAACAGTCAAAGAAGGCTGTATTAGTCAGCAGGGCTCATATCAGTAACAGATTTAATTGATGAAACAAACATTTACCTCTAACAAAGCATTTATTTTATTTTATTTTATTTATTTTATGGTGAAAAAAATCTTCTCTAGCAATTAAGAAGAAATGCAAAATTCCATTATGAAATCTATATTGATAAAATTTACATTTGTAGAAATAAAATATTTGCTCAAATGTTCTGCAGAATTCTATATAACAATGTATGTGAAATGATAATCTTGCTGAGATTATGTCATGTGCTTCTCTACACATATACATTCATTATTTTTCATTTCCTCATATTTTACAAATAAATATTCTGAACATGGGCTATACCAAAACCTATGCAATATTTGTAAATACTGTATGTTATTCTAATTTAGGAGGGAACTGTGCTTTTATCCCTCAAAGTCTGAGCTACTGTAATTGGGCAGCTGATTATAGTAGTAATAGGTACTACTAATAAAGTACGGCCATCCATATGATAGTCTCCCTTAACCAATACTAAAATCATTTATTGGGAAAACAGAACATTGCAAAATAAACTTCCCAATCCAGAGCTGTTTACAAAGAAATATCTCTCTACGTCAATGCAAGGATGGGTTGAGCTACTAGACCCAAACTAATGCAAAATCTTTTAGAGGAGTTCTATTGATACATTGCAACTCAATTGCTCTTCAGCAATGCAAGATAAATCAAAGCAAATGTTTTATCTGATGCCTGTCATTTGTATTAATGAAAGCTGAAATAGATGGGGCATCACTACCACATTTGTTTATTCATCTGTCAGTACAATCAGGCAAGAAATGGGGGATATAAAGTACAAATGCTTGTCCACCCATATCATTATTCTGTTTCACAGATATATTTCATATGAATGCACCATTCAGATATTTATACCAATAATTTTATTATATTTTCTTCAACTATGTAAATGTTTACATCCACATTTTAAATGCTTTTACATATACCAATAAATGTTATTACCATCATAGAAGTTAAGAAATACATAAATCTATATAAGGAGTCCAGCATCTCCCTTTCCAAGCCCAAAGACCCAGCCAGTTAGGTTGGATTGACTTTCGTTGTACTTGTTAATATGTTTATTGGCAATTAAAAGATTATAATCATTATAAGATGTTTCCATGCTTTTATTTGCTTACTATAAGGCCATTCCTTTTGTCATCTTAGATTTACTCCATTTTTGTCTTAATTAGCTTCTTCTAATGGTAATAGGCTTCCCTATTTATTTTGATGACTCCCAAGAAATTAATGACTAACATTCAAACAGCTGAAAGCATTTGCAATACACAATCTCTTTGGCCTATAAAGAAGTCAGTTGATTCCTTTATATAGTTTTAATTCAGTTATGCTACATCATTGCAACACAATACTCTGGTATGTCCTCCCAGAACAAAACACGTCATAATACCATATAGTAGATACATTATGAAAAGATAATCCATCAGTGCTCCTATACTTTTGTTAACTTCTTTTCCTGAAAACACTTCTTGCTAAATGCCTTGATTAAAGTCTAGGATCAAATACATTCTAGCAACTCTCACTGGAAATTATTGGGTTAAAGGAGCTATTTTTCTATTTCTTGCTTCCATTCTAGGTCTCAATATACAGCAACCTATTATAAAATCTAAATTGTGAGCTGCGTATTATATTCATCAACTTTTAATCTGCTTTTCTTTTATATATTTTAGTACGGAATAAACTTAGATTTTAAAGTATATTAGTTTTCTTAATCTATAGCCATACTAGTATGCCTTAGTAAACAGAAAATAAGAGAAAAAAGAGGAAGATTACTGCCTATAAACAGAGGCCACAAACAACATTTTTAAGTACTGGACTCATCACCGGATTTTACTATACTGAATGTCTGAAAGAGTTTGCCAAGGTTTACTTCAGAATAGCTGCTCATAGACAACCATTTGTCTACTGTGTTCTTCAGCTTTTTGTATCCCTCCTTGTAGGCTTCCAACATCATCTTCAATTCATCTATAGGGATAGAGAAAATTAAAAGATTAGAAGGGAGGAATGAATTATTACTCAGCCATGCTTGGCAGAACTTTTATCTCTTTAAAACATGATGATCTCAAAACCCAGAATTCTTTGCAAGATGCCTGTTGATAAGCTTACTATTCCCCTGCTTACATTTTTAAAAAGTACTTGGCTGGTGTGTTTATACATGTGTCATACTTATTTACAAAGATCAAGTGCATCAAGAATTAATCAACCCACTTGTCATGCCCAACTGTATTGGCACACCAGCTTCTATCAGTAAATGCTAGGAAGCATAAGTCCATTAATGCTGAGGGTAGAGAAGAACAGGAATGAGGGAATAAGATATATAAGATATATCACAGAACCAACTAGTGATAACGAAGAGTTTTAACAAAGAAAACAAAACCAACTTTAGTGCCACAATTGTCTGACCATCTGCTTTCAATGTTATGAACCTTGTCTCCTGACTAAATTACTGAAGAGCTTTATAATTATGAGGACATTGGGAACTTTCTTTAATTGCTTATTATAAGGCATACAAAAGTCCCTACAGAAATACTCTGAAGACTATTAAAGTGAAATGAACATTCGGTTCCACACTTACATTTACCCCTCAAATTTTTAGAAAAGCCATTTATGAGGGCTGCAATCAGAAAATCAGAAATTCTCCTTATGAATTCATTTATGCACTTTTAAAGTGCTTGAGGAAATACTTGCAGGCACCCTTCCCCCTTTGCTATATGCATTAACACATTCAGTGGGAATAGCAAGCAAGTTGCATATTTTATTGAGCTACCTTTTTGGGAACATATAGACAAATAGGCTTTATAGCTAGATAGCCCATAGCTAACTTGAGAAAACAAAACTATATGCTACTGGAAGGACAAGAATGACTACAAGAGGTTGTCTTATATCAGATCAAACTATCCCTTTAGATCAGATTGTTGACTAATTGGTAGTGGTCTCAGAGGCCCTTTCAAATTGTTTGCTATCAGAAATTACCATCCTCTCTGAAAATTGTAGTGCTGAAAACTAGGCAATTTATTGATGTTATGACATAGGTAGGTAGGTAGGTAGATGATAGACAGACCAGCAGATGGATATAAAATTATTACAGGTAGTCAAGTTATGAATGTAATGCCTGCCCATTCCATTCGTAACCCAAGGATTTGTGAGAGTGAATCTTGTATCTTGAACAGGATCAGTCCCTCCTTTTGCCCAAGCATTTGCTAATTGAATGTGAGGTTTATTAAGTGCACATGAGGTATTTTAGGGTGGGAAAGGCCATAGGGAGGTCTAGTGATGGCACAGGCCACCTGTTTAAGACCACCTCCCTGACCAACTGAAATACCTCATACTCCCCACAATTGCTTTCCCTCCACCCAACCTGCTGTGCTGGGTCACTTGCTATGGGAAGATCTAGCAAGCTGTCTCCTCTCCAGTCTCTTTGCTGTGTGCGCCCCTCTGCAGCTCCATTTTGGTGTGCACAGGCCTTACCTGGCACTTTGCCGGCCAAAATGGAGCTCCGTTTAGGCCTGCGCAGACCTTGCCCAGAACTTTGCAAGCCAAAATATAGGTTGCCTGCCCCCACCCCTCCATTTAGGCCTGCACAGGCCAAAACAGAGCATGGTGGGGGGGGCATTTTGGCTGGCAAAATGGAGGACAAATATTGCAGAGCCTCTGTGGTTGTTCATAAGGGCAAACAACTACCATGGTGCTGCAAGATTCATATGTTTGGGACTTGTTTGTAAACGCTAGGGGGCGCTGATTGTGTAAGTTCAATCGTTCACTAAGGGAACGCTCCTAACCTGGGGATAACCTATATACTGGAATTTACAAGAGCAGATCACTGTGGAGCCCTTAGTGCTTTCTGAACTTGATTATTTTCTTGAGGATATTTAAATATCCAACTGGTTGACATCTTCAGTACTGTAGTGCCACTGTAACAGAGCATTTCAAAACACTGAAGTTTGAAGATACCAAAGTCTAACATAACAATTCTTCTAGTAAATGTCCACCGCAACTTGCTGTGATAGACTGGATCAAAGTCATCTAGTGAAATTATGTGACTCAGGAGAGGCTTAGAATTTTAGAACTCTTAACCTAATATCTTTACCACTACATGACACTGGCACTCTTAGTAAATTTGGAAGAAATTTGGAAGAAATATACAAACTGTTTTTTCTATTTCATAAGGTGCATTATTCTAAGGCTCTGAAAATCATTTAAAATAAGCATTTTGGAATGTGCAGGAGAATACATGAAACATGTTTTAAAATCATTGAAATATCTAAATCTTTTTCCAGGTTCACATAACTGTTTTTAAGATGATGTTTCTGGTTGTCTCTGAAACATTTTGACAACATTCTGGCTGTCTTCTTTTTGCATTTTTTTAGAGAAAAGCCATGTGCTTTTTCATCCATTTCCCAGAAAAAGATGCAACTGCTTTAACTATTTGAAAGAGTTACTTTGTATGCTTTCCTATAGCTTTTAAAGCATATCATGCACAGGTTTTGCAGAATTCTAGTTTATTGTTTTTTATTGTTTTACTTTTCTGTTTTTAGTCATTCTCATTTTATATAAGTTAGAGAAGTCCCAATGAATGCAGTGAATGTTACTAATTCAAGAAAGCAAATCTCATAATTTTCCATCATCAGTCATATGGTGAGGCATGATGAACATGTAGGAGGGCCATACTTTCACATTAAGGAAATTAATAAGTAAGAATATTTCATTAAGGTTTACTATTACATGTAATCCTCACTTAACAACTCATTCATTGACTACTCGAACTCATAATGGTGCTGAATGAGTGGTAATTATAACTGGTCTTCATAGTTACATTGGTTGCAATGTCACCATGGTCATGTGATTGTGATCCAAGTGCCTGGCTCTCAGTTGTGATATTGCAGCATTTTGTGGTTATGTGATCAACATTTGAAACCTTCTTTGCTGCCATCCTATAAGCAAAGTCAGTGGAGAAGTCAGCAGTAAATTTATTTATTTATTTAATTTATTTTGTCAAGCATGCATTTGATAATATATGTAAGTATAAACATGATTATCAATACAAGAAATTGATATGAATAAAAGGGAACATTAAGACAGGGACTGTAGGCATGTTGGTGCACATATGCATGCCCTTTACAGACCTCTTAGGAATGGGGGTCAACAGTGAGGTCAACAGTAGAAATCTGAGGTTAAAGTGTTTGGGGTTAGTGGAAGAAACCATAGATTCAGGTAGAGTATTCCAGGCACTGACCACTCTGTTACTGAAGTCGTATTTCCTGCAATCGAGTTTTATGCAGTTTACCCTGAGTTTGTATCTATTGTACGCTCGTGTATTGTTGAGGTTGAAGCTGAAGTAGTCATTGACGGGTAGGACATTGTAATGGATAATTTTATGTACTACGTTTAGGACGGACCAAAGGTGGCGTAGTTCTAAGTTATCTAGGCCTAAAATTTCAAGTCTGGAGGTAGAGGGTATTCTGTAGTGAGTAGAGGAATGGAGGATTCTTCTCATTAAGTATTTCTGGACTCTCTCAATCATATTAATGTCTGATATGCAGTGCGAATTCCAGACAGATGAGCTGTATTCAAGAATTGGTCTCGCAAATGTTTTGTGTGCTCTAGTTAGTAGTACAATATTACCAGAGAAAAAGCTTCTCAGGATTAGGTTAACAACTCTTAATGCCTTTTTGGCAATGTTGTTAGTGGGGTCTAGCACTTAGATCATCAGAGATGAGAACTCCAAGGTCCTTGACAGAGTGAGAGTCATCTACAAGGTCTTGTCTGTCCAGCTTGTATTTTATTTTCTGATTTTTCTTGCCAATATGTAAGACGGAGCATTTGTTTGTTGAGATTTGATGTTGCCACTTGTTTGACCATTCTGACACATAGTCAAGGTTTTTTTGAAATGTAGCAGCATTGTTGATGGTGTTCAATAGTTTTACATCATCCGTGAAAAGAACGTAGTTGCTTTTAATATGAGCACAAAGGTCATTTATGTAAAGTATAAAGAGAGCTGGTCCTAGAACGCTACCTTGGGGGACACCACTGTTAACAGGTATGGGTTTTGATAGGGTGCTCCCTATTTTGACAATTTGTTGCCTGTTTGACAGGAATGTAGCTATCCAATTTTGCAGGTGTCTGGAGATGCCATAAGATTTTAGTTTCAGAAGTAGTTTGTTGTGTACCACTGAATCAAAGGCTTTACTGAAGTCTATGTAAATTGCATCTATTGCTTTACCCTGATCGAGTTGTGTAGTCCATATGTTTTTGCAGTGCAGGAGTTGCAGATTACAGGATTTTTTTTTTTTCTGAAACCAAATTGTTTGTTAGAGAGTAGGTTGTTTGTCTCTAAGTGGAGGATAATGGATTGGTTAATAATTGATTCCATGACTTTACAGGTGATGCAGCATAAGGAGATTGATCTGTAATTTTCAACAAGGCTGGGCTCTCCCTTTTTGAAGATGGGGATGACAGTGGCTATTGACCATAGGTTAGGCAAGGAGCTGGTCCATATGACCATGACATTCTTACTTAATGAGCTATGGTGATTTGCTTAACAATGGCAACAAGAAATGCTGGAATTTCTGTCCAATATGACATTACAATTTATAACCACGTTGTTTAATAATGGAAATTCTGATCTCAGTTTCCATCATAAAGTAAGGGTATCCCGTATTCACTATTTTTCACTGTAATGGTTTTTACTGCAATTTTTTTCATTTGTCTAGTCACATCCATACTTTTATCTTATATAATATATACTTCTATATATTGTATGGTTTGTATATTCTCTTGCTTGGGTTTAGTTTTTTAAATAATTATTTTATTAATTATTACATTTAAAAAGGTAAAAGCTAATACAAAATACAAAAAAGAAAAAGTAGAAAGTTCAGAAAAGAAGAAAAATAGAAAAGAATAAATAGGAATATAGTAAAGAAAAAGAAAATACATATAAATAAATCACTTTCTTCTCTCAGTACCACTGGAATACAATTCATGGCCAGCTGAGACCTAGTCTGCAGTGTCCTCCTCACTTTTTAAAATATACATCTAAAGTATCTTATATTAGCATTTGTTTAACAAATATACTTGAATTAAATTTGTCAATTAGCACTCCTTTAGCTTTTTCACCTCATTCTTGTTTTATTAAACCATGGATCAATGAACACTGCCTTGCTGTCATGCAGTGCCTACCTTTCTCCTTAGCATTTCATTATTATGATACATGTATTAACACATATGATTAAAAAGGGCTAGTTATGCTAAAAGGTTGAACACCCATGAAGTAGTTCAAATAAAAAAACAAAAACAAAAGTAACCATGAAAATTTTTTAATCAAGTTTAATTTGTCTTCCCCAACATGGCTATTGTTAAGAATATAGAAAACTGAAATTTATGCACCTAGAAAGTACAGAAGTTGGGGACAGTTGTTAAACAATGGTTTGATTGAAGACAGTCAAGGTTTGTGAGGTTTTTTGCATACACAAAGTTGTCATTTTTTTCATCCAACTAAAAATATTGATCTTAATGGAGTAACTTAGCAAGTAGGGCCAGCCCAAGAGATTTGACTCACACACACACACCATATATATATATATATATGGTATTCAGCTTTGTTCGGGTATTTTCCCACGTCATTATAGTTGTGCTTTTAAAGTTGTAGCAACGTTTCAGCAGAATCTCATCTGCCATCATCAGGCTTCTGTATAGTGTTCGTCAGAAGCCTGATGATGGCAGATGAGATTCTGCCGAAACGTTGCTACAACTTTAAAAGCACAATTATAATGACGTGGGAAAATACCCGAACAAAGCTGAATACCATACATATAAATACCCACGAAAACAAATATGTATGTATGTATGTGTGTATGTATGTATGTATGTATGTATGTATATATGTATATATGTATATGTATACGTATATGTATATAATGTTGGTAATATGGAAAAGTGCTTTGCAAAATTAATGAGGAACATTTTATTTTAAAATACAAAACAATAAAAAGAAAGTACACCACTAAATTTAGACTACAGCCTTATTTGTTCTGCAGCAGTATATGCATTTGAATGACAGAAGTGCTTTTGATGACTGGGGAGAATAGATTTAAAGAACTATAGTAATATAGAGCAGGGAAGATGAGAGAGGACACAGGCTCCTGATGTGTTTACCTCCTCTGCTGATGGGATATTGACTTTTCCCACCAGGTTGGTTAGAAAGGGGACTATTTGCGCTGCCACACAGCAGAGTAAGAATGGCAACCAACATCGTTCTATGCTCTCCTTAGTAAAAGACAATTGTGACCATTGTATAGCACACAGTCAGTCAATACTTTCAAGCTACCACACCATCCAACTTGGAGATGCATATAAGGACTCTTTTTTTCTAAATAAATTTGAGATCAATAAAATAGTTCATCTTATTTTGAGAACAGTGTTGTTACATGATAGAAATTGCTTGTGGAACATTCAGATATATGGACAGAACACAATTTTATACCAACTGCTACCATACCATTTACATTTTTGTCAGAAAAAAAACCAAATAGTCTTTTACAACATCAGAACAAGATATATACTATGCAATGTTTTCACACAAAGAGCTTCCTAAAGGTTTCCTAACCTTTAAACACAAAATATACACATAGCATTTAAGTTTTAAACTGAATGATGTAAACTATAAAAGAAAAACAATTTAAATTAAACATTTATCAATTGGTATTTTAATAATTGAAGATAATGTGGAATATATAAAATGTATTAGCATTCTTCTAAATATTTTCATTATTTAATTTTGCTCCTCATTAAAATAATGCACAATATAGAAGCCTTTTTTTTGGCTTGCTTTCACTTGTATGGGAGATTTTTATGTTTTATATCCAGTTAGTGGACACTTAGTCTTTCCATATTAAATGTTCCATGTTAAATTATTGTTGAGCAAAACTGCTAATTTATTGTCTCAATGTTACTTGATTTTTGTTAATTCTAAAACTCTGGAAAATTTTATCAATTGATGATTTTTCATTTAGAAAGTTGCAGGTTGGTACATACACTTCTTATTCAATTATTCTTGTTTGTTCAGGAGTCAGTGCATCATTCTTATTTAGTTAGCTTTTTATTTGAAGAATGTGCTAAATTATAAACCATTAGAAGCTGATTTTTTAAACTTTAAAATACATTATTGTATTTAATTATATCAAACACAGGAGGCTTTGTTCTAAATACCTGTGTTTCATCTATTTCTATGTAAAGGTAGCAAACAACAGTCAGTCATAATTTATTCTGTCAGATGTTATAGTCAGTCATAATTGTCTCTATGTAGAAGTGTGTCAATTTACAGTAAGTTAAATAAATATTCCGTCAATTATAAAATCAGTTAAGGCAAGTATTTTTTAGTTACAGATTCCCTACTTTGCAACATACAGCATCCTTATCCATGATGATAGTTCTATCTTTTCTACTATGTCAATATAAAAGGGGAAACATTAGCAACATTACAACCCACCCCCACAAAATATCTATTTAATATCAGTGATAATAAAAAAGTAGGAAGAGTAATGGTAATTTGTGATGTTAATACAAATGTGTTCTAAAACATAGTAATCCTATTATCATAAATACAGGCCAGCAAACTCTTGTATTGTGCATAACTCTACAGACATATCTGAACTATATACTACACTAATTTCAATTCAGTTAATTTACACATTAC
Source organism: Pseudonaja textilis (assembly GCF_900518735.1). The sequence continues at coordinate 1,065,176 of NW_020769453.1, forward strand.
ATGCACAACATGTATGCAAGGAAAGCTAGTCAATATTTGGACACTAAAGCTCTTTTATTATTTCCACAAAAATCCCTCAATAATTTTTCACCACATTCCAACTTTTGTTTTATATATTCTTCTGGTAGTGAACCTAATTTCTTCTGTTTAGTAAGAATCCGGCATATTATAACTATTCGAATACCTAATCATTCTTCTATTCTGTTAGATTTTTTGACAGCAGAGTATATTTAATATATGAAAATTATCTCTCTCTTACTAACAAAGAAAACCCTTCAAACAAAGACCATTGATACTATCACCGTTAGCTGCTGAAGTCCACCACCATTTTTCTACAAACAGGGTCTCTTTTTCTTAAAAATAATTACTCTCACTTTCCTTGTTCTGTTACAAAAATATACCTTCTAGGCTGAATAAAAAATAGGGTCTGAGTGCTTTATTACAGTGATCCCAAAAATATTTAGAAGTGTGATTATAAGTCCATTCATTCTTGGTTTAATTCAGATTCAAATCAACATGGAGAGCTATTTTCCTTTGCTGCATCCAGTGTTATGGAACAGAGTTATTGCCGATGTGGGTGAGGAGGCCTGGCCGAGAAACCTGCCTACTTATAAAGAGCACTGTGTTGGGGTGGGAAAATATTGTAGGGAGGTATCAGAGGGTGCAAATTGTGCTTTTATCATATTTTACAAGAGCAAAGTTATTCAGAAAATGATAAATTTATTTCAATAGGATGAATGATTGTATCAGGGGTTGGGGAAAAAGCTGTTTTGTATTTCTAACTCCAAAAGAAATTGCACATGCCCTCTTGCTGTGGATATAAAATACTGTCAGCATATTGGTCAGAATTTATTTTATTTATTTTGGGGAGTGTGTATGTACATGGAGGGGGGAACATTCTGCAGGATCATTAAGCACTGTTGTATAAATAAAGTTAGAAGATCAAACGAAAAAGGGGCCTCGGGTTAAATGCTGGAAGACAAGCTTAAATAAAGTTCTGCAGAAAAAAAGCAAGACATGCTGTAATTCCAAGAACCTATTACTTCAGACAATTTACTTCAAAAAATAAAATCAGAATGGTAAATGATTACCCCAAAGCAATCATGTCATCATCACTGAAAGATGGAATAAAATAATTTTTTGTGAAGTGGCTGAATGAGAGCAACTTAAAAGCCACGGAGCCTGTCAGAAGCACATTATTTCTTTTTACACCCCGTTTCCCAATTCATCTCAGTGCTGCTGACTAACCTTGGCTCCCAGCAGGTGGAGCATTTAAAATAAATAGCATTTCCTACAAAATGCGCTCCAACTGCCCCATGACAGACGCTTCCAATTCCTGGCCAGCCAGTATATCAGCTTCAGCGGTATCTAACAAGGTGTAAATACAATAACAAGCATGTAATTAAGTGAACATGATGAAGTTAATGGAGATAATTCATTCCATTTTGGGCTTATGAATATTCTATTAGATGTTATCAGGCAGCTGGAATAGCTGTTAATTTAATCATCATTCAGACCAGCAAAATGTTCTTTGTGCGAGTATAATTGCAGAGAATGAATAATTGATTTGACAATTGTACCAGTGGATTTCAAACAGTTCTGTGCGCTCTCAGAGCAGGAAGGGAGGAGAACTGGAATACTCAAAGCAGTGAAGAAGTGGCAGAGAAGCCAGCCTGTAAATTGAACATTATCAGGACATTATCAGGACACAGATAAAGGACAATTTTTATTTTATCAATGCAACACAATTACATTACAGAGTACTAGTAATCACTCAGCCCACACTTTAAAAAGGGAAATAAATTACTCTTCGTGTAAAAGGACAAAAAAGAAATATCAAAACCATTTAGAAACTGTTGATATTGAATGTTTAATTTTTTGCATTATATTTCATTATAGAAAATATCAAACTGTGCTTGAAATTGCTGCACATTTAACTCTGTTACCTGCAATCAAATACACACATTGTATTTTATACGTATCGCTGAATTACAGAATGTTCTATGAATTACAATTATTTATTTCAATTTTTAAAGAACTTAAAAGAACTTTTAATATATAAAGTACTATATATCTAAAGTATCTATATTTCATATGGACAAAATACGTGTGACTCTGTATTTGTCCATGCACTCATACAAACCTACACACACATATAAACATTAACATTCCTGTGGGTTTTATTTCCTTGAGTAGCAAAGCAGGAAATATTTACAATATCATCAGGAGAGGCAATTGTTATCACAAAATTTGCTTTCACAGTGAAGGCCCAGATCTACCAGGAGTACTGACAAAGGCAACACTAATATATACTCACTCACTCTTTAAATGCACCTAATATGGATATGCCTTCAAATATGTTACAACAGATAGGAAAAATGCAACATTTCTGTATAACGTTTGCTAAATCTATTGAATAACAGACATGCAAACCAATGGATATGTGTGTGCCCAGGGAAATTCAGCGCACAATGCACATAGCGAAACCAACCACCAGTAAAGTCTTAAACTCTTATTGTCTGAAAGCTTTAATAGATCCAAAGGAAATTCTGAAATTTCGATTAGTATACCTCTAGGGAAAAGAGGTGTGCTGAGTCCCAGAGATACATGCTTTCAATTGCATAGGTAGCCTAGAACAAAGCACACTTCTCACAGTATGGGATTGCTTTGTCTCCTCACTCACTTAATGTTCTTCCCACTGATCCTTCAGCAACTTGCAAAGTCATTATCTGTTAACCTGGTTAGATATGTGCAAAGGTTAAGATTTAGTATATAATTCACTAAAATAAAATTAATATTTAGATGTTGCAATATTTACATTTTTCATTATATAAAACAAGAGATTTGTGACATTTAGAAATAATTAAAAATGATGTACTGATAATCTGAATTTTCTTTTAAAAATGCTGAAAATCTTAACAGAAAATTCATACTATTAAACAATGCCTGAATTTTTCTGTATTACCATTTTTGAAAACATACATACAGAAATTACAGGTGTTCTAGTCTAACCTTGCATAGCTCAATACTCTCCAGGTATGTTAGATCTATCACCCTTAATTTCCAGCAGTTATAGTACACTGGCTACTTTTTTAATTCTTTGTTTCTAATTATTACCACATTTCTAACATCTGTATTGTAAGTACTGATCCAAGTGAAAAGCAGAAAAAAAAGGGAAAAAACCCTAATCTTTCATTTCCCCCAAAAAAGCTTTTTGAATGACCCTCATACATATCTATTCTTTAAAATATTTCCTTAAAATCTCATTGAAGTCTCTTTCCCTCTCATGCTTAGTTCCTTTCATTAGTTGGATATATCCATATTATTTTCTTGGCAATAATATTAAAATGCTAGTGCCTTCTTCCAGATTTTTTAAAAAAATCAACTTTGCTATCTACAAACTGGGACTACTTGGTGTTGAAGAAGAACTAATCCTGTCCAATTAACCTTGTCTAGGAGCGGCCATCTCTGTTATCTTTTTCACTTAAAATTTTTAGCTGAAGATGGATTGCCAGTTACATTATAAAAGTTAGCGTATGCAAGTTGTACAGATAACATCAGAAACTTTATTTATATCCCTGGCATAACTGAAACACAAGAATAAAGATATTATTAACCCAGATATAGATGCTATTACAGATTCAACCATAATAACAGGTGTATGTTAGAATTTGTAAGGATCACCTAATATGTTTTATTAAGTATATTCATAACTTAATGAATAGTAAGTATGAAGAATATGATAGATAAGCAGATATAAAGTTAATAGTCTAATCATGTCAGTAAATAATCTAAAATTGGCCAGTCTAAAATTTCAGCAAAAGGAATCCTTGTTGTCTGAAAATCCTGAAGTTGTATTCCTAACACATCTGAAGGATAGCAGGCTAAGGTAAGAATCAAATTTTATTATAACCTTGTATTGCCTTTAAGTTGGGTGTCATTCTTTCTGTTTCAGAAAGCTTTACATCCCCCCCATTGGGCCCCCAGGCCAATTGCCAGATCCAAGTCTTCAGGCCCTGTTGGAAGATCAAAAGGATAAGTGCAGATTTCACCTTGGAATGCACAATGTTCCAGAGGATGAGAGCCATCACAGAAAAGTCTCTTCTTCTGGACCCCACCAGCTGGACTTCCTAGACTGATGGGGTCTGCAGCAAACCCCTTCTGTCAGTATGGATGGAGTAGGTCAATCTCACTCGGGTTCCTCAAATACCCTGGACCCAAAACATAAAGGGCTTCTAGGGGAATAACCAAAACTTGAATTTGATCCAGAAGCAAACAGGCAAAAACTGGACCTTGCAGAACAGCGGTGCAACATCGGACATCCTAGGGACCATAAGAACCTTCCAGCAAGCTGCTTTCTGCACTACCTGTAGCTTCCAAACACTCTTCGAGGGCAGCCCATGTAGAGCAAACAGGAGTTGTGAGTCTAGGAGAACCCCTCAAGTTGTGCACTGGGTCTGTCTGAGGCAGTGTCCATCTAGAACTAAAGATGTTAAACCCAAAAGTGCTTTTTCAAGAGGCAACTGGACTTTCTTGATTTTCTTTGAAGACGTTTCACTTCTCATCCAAGAAGTTTCTTCAACTATGAACAACAATGACTTTGATGACTGAGAATCTCATAGAAATAAAGATGTTAAAGTTCTGGATCCTGAAGCTCCACACACTCAAAAGCCATCAGCCTTTCCAGGCTAAGCCAAAGCTTGTTGTCCCCCATCCAGACTTCACAGTTTCTAGGCACCGCAAGAGAGCAGCAGCATTTGGGTCACCAGGGATAGAGATATGCAATATCTCACAGAAATGAATCCACCCCCTCACATTTTGTAAGTATATCTTTTCATGTGACAACACTGAAGAAATGACACTTGGCTACAATGTAAAGTAACGAGTATACAGCTTGTATAACAGCATAAATGTGCTATCCCCTCAAAATAACACAACACACAGCCATTGTCTAAACCCCTGGCAACAAAAGTGAGTACAACCCTAAGTGATAATGTTCAAATTGGGCTCAAGTAGCAGTTTCCCCTCCCTGGTGGCATGTGACTCATTAGTGTTACAAGGTCTCAGGTGTGAAGGAGGAGCAGGTGTGTTAAATTTGGTGTTATCGCTCTCACTCTCTCATACTGGTCACTGGAAGTTCAACATGGCACCTCATAGCAATGAATTCTCTGAGGATCTGAAAAAATGAATTGTTGCTCTACATAAAGATGACCTATGCTAGAAGAAGATTGCCAAGACCCTGAAACTTAGGTGCAGCACAGTGGCCAAGACCATACAGCAGTTTAACAGGACAGGTTCCACTCAGAACAAGACTTGCCATGGTTGACCAAAGAAGTTGAGTGCCCATGCTCAGTGTCATATCCAGAGGTTGGCTTTGGGAAATAGATGTATGAGTGCTGCCAGCATTGCTGCAGAGGTTGAAGGAGTGGGGATGGAGTCAGCCTGTCAGTGCTCAGACCAAATTGGTCTGCAGGGCTGTCATCCTAGAAGGAAGCTCTTCTAAAGATGATGCACAAGAAAGCCCGCAAATGGTTTGATTAAGCAGACTTAAGGACATGGACTTCTGGAACCATGTCCTGTGGTCTGATGCGGCCAAGATAAACTTATTTGGTTCAGATGGTGTGTTGGCAACCAGGTGAGGAGTACAAAGACAAGTGTGTCTTGCCTACAGTCAAGCATGGTGGTGGGAATGTCATGGTCTGGGGCTGCATGAGTGCTATAGTTCATTGAGGGAACTGTAGTGTACAGCTACAGTTCATTGAGGGAGCCATGCATGCCAACATGTACTGTGACATACTGAAGCAGAGCATGATCCGGTCCCTTCGGAACCATGAAGCAATCAAGATGTGTAAGAGCTACAGTTCATTGAGGGAACCATGTACAGTTCATTGAGGGAACCTTTGGAGACTGGACCGCAGGGCAGTATTCCAGCATGATAACGACCCCAAACACACCTCCAAAACGACCACTGTCTTTCTAAAGAAGCTGAGGGAAAAGGTGATGGACTGGTCAAGCACGTCTCCAGACCTAAACTCTATTAAGCATCTGTGGGGCATCTGAAATGGAAGGTGGAGGTGCCAAGGTCTCTAACATCCACCAACTCCATGATGTCATCATGGAGGAGTGGAAGAAGACTCCAGGGGGAACCTGTGAAGCTCTGGTGAACTCTATGCCTAAGAGGGTTAAGGCAGTGCTGGAAAATAATGATGGCCACAGAAAATATTGACATTTTGGACCCCATTTGGACATTATCACTTAGGAGTGTACTCACTTTTGTTGCCAGGGGTTTAGACATTAATGGCTGTGTGTTGAGTTATTTTGAGAGGACAGCACATTTACATTATTATACAAGCTGTATACTTATTACTTTACATCCAAGTGTCATTTCTTCAGTGTTGTCACATGAAAAGATATACTTAAATATTTACAAAATGTGAGGGGGTGTACTCACTTCTGTGAGATACTATAAAGCTGAGTATCAGCAGCGTACTGATGGTACCCCAAAAAGAAGTGGAGAGAGTACCGAGCCCTGCAGCATATCACAAAGGAACTCTGTGAGAACAGAATTTGCAGCTCAAGCAAAAATAGCTAGGAGGCAATCCCCTGTGACAGAAGTGGAGGGAATGTGCCCCCATAACCTCAACAGAAACTTGTAGTTGACAATGTCTCATCATATCACCACTAAGATAATGAATGAGTCATTGTTGATCATTGGCCATGGATGAAATCAGTCAACTTCGTCTGTGAATTTGGGATGAAATGGAGGCTGTGTAAGACATCTGGCAGTAGATTGATGAGAAGAGCCAGAAGGTATTTGAAAAGTACGTATAGTAAGTATGGAAACTCAATTTCAAAATTACTAGATTCTGTTGTTTAAAAAAGCAAAATGTTATTGCTAGTATACAAAAGATATACAGAACGCTTTCACTGAACATTTTCTTCTACTAATACATCTAATAATCTTGAAAATTCTAAAATAACTAATTACTTAGTAAATTATAACTTAATTAGTGAATGAGTTTGTTTTTGGCCTCACAAACCCACAGTTGTTTTTTCTACACTTTGTGTTGCCACTAAACAAACCTGAGTTTTCCCTCAGCCTAAGCCTTAAATAATCCTGTCATTACCTCAGTATCCTCTGTGCTCCTTACCTGACAAAGTAAAACCCCCTGCCCTCTGCTTAATTTGCTGTATCATTATTATTGGGAATCATAACACATGGTAGTACATGAACTAATTATTTTATTTCTGTAAATTCCTGTATGAAAGATTTTTATTAAAAAAAACATCTTCCTATTTACTAGCTATGTGAGAATAATTTGCATGAAATAATAACTGCACAGGAATTTGAATAATAAGACAGTAATTCTTCATCCTGATAGTGTGTGGTAACTGTTAGCATGTTGGTTCTTCAGGATGAAAGACTTTTAAGTTCCAGTGATATATCCTAATTTGTTACCAAAGGAACAGTCTGGTCAAATAAGTCACAAAATAACAGAGTTGGAAGGACCCTTGGAGGTCTAGTCTAACCTAGTTCAGGCAGGAAGCCCTATACCAGGGGTAGGGAAACTTGGCTCGTTTATCACTTATGGACTTCAACTCCCAGAATTCCTGAGTGAGCCATAAAAGGTTCCCCATCCCTGGCCTACTGGTTTTTCAGTTGTGGGGGAAATAAATTTTTCACTTGAATGGGACTGTTTAATGTTAAGAGCCAAGTTTCCCTTCCCCTTGCCCTATACCATTTCAGGCATATGTTGTTCAATTTATTGTTAAAAACTTCTAGTGTTAGAGCATTCACAACTTCTGGAGGCAAGTTGTTCAATTGATTAATTGTTCTAACAGGAAATAGTAACTGTTTACTACTCTTAATACTATCATTATTTATATTAGGAGACAAAAATATTTTTAAGCCATTTGAAGCAATCAAGATGCGTAAGAAAGGGATATAGCATAATCTTGAATACCTTCATAATGGAAGACAAGTGAGGGAAAGCAAAAAAACTCACAAGTTGCTCCCATGATATGGAAATGTTCCCCTTCTGCAGTGGAATCATGGTATGGAACAAAGGATGTCTATGAAGAGTAATGTCTCTGGATGGCTTTATTAAAATATAATCCATATATTGCTTTAGTGGTTGTGGTGGAGATGATCTGAAGGTTGTAAACTTAAGGTAAACAAATTTCCTGCCATGTCTTCCTTATTATCCCCAAAACATGGGGGAAAGAATGCTACTTTTTCGCTGATGGTTAGCAAACCCAAATAATAAAGAGCAGCTTGCTGTACTTTCCTGCAATCCAGAGTGAACTGAGTGGATTTTAGTCTTGTTGTGAGCTGCCTCAACCATTTGGAAAAAGTTACTGGAACAGGAAACATGTCTCACAGATTCTATATATTTAAAAGTGAAATACCACTCATACATCATCACAAAATCTCCAGAGCTGTAAAGCCTACAAACTTGAACTTTGGCACCTATGTTCCTCTTGGCTTCTAGGTGCTCACTAAGAAAGGATTTTTTGAAATGGCCATCAGAGCATTAGTATTTCGTATATTATTATTAACACGCTCTGATGCTAAGGAGTTCTACTCCCCCTCCTCACCTGAAAACAAATCTGTTCAAATGCAAAACCACAAAAAGAGAGGAGTTTTTGTTTCACAGCACCAAACAGCTTTAATGCTGTATATAGTTGAGCTAAGTCACGCCCAGGCTCCTTGCTGTCTCCTTCTTGGTCTCACAGCAAATACTGTTTCACTTTCCAAACAGCCCTCAAATCTCTCACACACCGACAGGACGCTAGCCAGATGAAGACCGATGGATGCTGATAGGCAGAGGCAGAATTCCCCCCTCCCTTATTTTCCTCCCCCAAAACTAAGCCCGATTACATCGTTTTGTAGCAAAGCCCAAGTATAGAGCTAGTACCTAATATTCAAAAATTTTATTAAGTTGAAATTCTGAGGAAAATAAGAAAAGTGGCTGGGTGAGGAGTATAGGCCAGTATATCTCCTTATGACATGACTTAAATTCTGGTCCCGATTGTAGTTGTAAGTTGAGACTACAACCAGTGAACCACTAAAGACAATTTTCTCATACTCGGTTAGAATGGTGATATATATGATAATTCTATCTATATGGTGTTCCTTTTTATTAACTGAGAAATCAGAACATAGTTTCTAACTAATAATAATGATGCAATGCAGTTCTATAGATTTGGTTTTACAACAAGAAACTAGGAGAAAAAAGCAATAACTTTTCACAATAGAAAAATAGGAATAGAGTCTCTTGCCCAAGGTCTGTTTTGGGACTGGCACAATTCATTAATGATTTGAAGTAACATGAAATGGTAAAATACCCATTTTTGTGGATGATAGCAAACTGAATGAAGGCAAATATATGTGTCCCAGAATAATGTGGCAAAATCCAAACTGAGTCAGTCACTGGGACCAGAGGTTTTGTCTTCTGACCTTTCCGACTCATTGGGCTCAAGCACGAGTTTGAAAGCTCAGAAGACAAAACCTCTGGTCCCGGTGACTGACCCAGACTGAATCCTGCAATGCAGCAAATTATTTAAAATGGTAAAATCATAAGCTACAGAAGAACTTCTCTAGGAATTACAAAGAAGTAATAAAATGGCAAATAGGCAGTATTGAGGGCAAAAGCACATCTTATCTTCAGTTGGGAAAGTATTTGCATTGGGGTTGGGAGAGCCAAATTGGTGTAGTGGTTAAAACATCAAGCTAGAAGGTGGGAGACAGTGAATTCTTAGGCAGAAAGCCTTTGCTGGGTGACTTTTAGTCTATCACTTTCTCAGCCCTAAGAAAGAGGCAACAGCAAACCATTACTGAAAGTCTTGCCAAGAAAACTAGGGACAAGTCCAGAAATGACTCAAAGACACAAAAGGAGAAAAAAATAGTGGTAAAAGGTGAAAGTTTAGTTTACTCTTTCTTGCCATTTAAGCTGCTGAGTCTTTAAAGACAAATTCATTAATTAGCTGCAACTTTATCTCAGACTTCTTTTTAAAAATTCTTAAAGAATACCACTAATGCTAATGATGTTGACATTGACTTTGTTAATTATTTTTAAAAATGTTTTATTTGTCATTCTTTATTCGCCTTTGCCCAAAGTATTATCTAAAAGAAATTTTCATATAACCCTCACACAGTGAAGACATAGAAAAAATATTCTCTACAATTTCCTTGTCATATTTTATGTTTTTTTTAAAATCTCTATGATCTAATATTATTAAAACTTCTTGGACTAGCTTCATGATTTAATAATTAGTACAGTTTATAGTTGTAGCAATATGTTACATTTCTTCTTTTGTACATATTGCTGAATCACATTTATTTTGTCAGCATTTTAGAATCTTTTAAATTTAGTCAGGTAAAATGTCAACGTTTTAACACTAGCAATTTTGAATGCTTTTTGTGACTTCATTATTTAGTACTTGTACTTTTTAGAGGATGCATATTTTATTGCTTAGCCTCATTGTTATTACTGATTTATTTATTTTAGCTGCAGTCAGTTTCATTTTTCTTTTGGGAACACTCTTTAATCATACTCAGAAATGGGGGCGGGGAATGATTTCAAAATTTTTAGCAACCAGTTCTCTGCCCGGTTGCTGGGTGAGCGTGGCCATGGTGGGTGTGGCCTAGTCACCCTCCTGCATGGCAAGGGGGATTTTCACCCTCCACAGGCTCCGGAGGCCTTCCTTGAACCTCTGGGAGGGCACAATGTAAAGTAATTATTTTCACTTTGTTCCACACAGCTTTCACTATTCTTTTCCATACCCAAATCTTTTGGGAAACTAATTCACCTTTTAATACATTTTCATACAGTAGGTATGCTTTTCCAATAATCTTTCTACTTTCATTCTACATTCATTCATGTCTTTCTTTTCTTTCCATGACTATTCCTCCACCAAGATCCACTCAAAACTACTCAAAATGATCTTTGCATTCAGAGCTTATTATTCTTGTATGTTTCATCAAATAACAATCAAATCAATCATCCTTTTAGATCTATATACATTTCATCAGATAAATCACTTGGCACAGCTGATAGTCAGAACAGTTGATCATCAGGAAAAAAAAGGAAAAATAGCAATTTACCAAAAATTAGGCGAAGGCACAATGCAGGCAAGTTAGATGGCATGCATGCCAGGTAAGGAGTGACTGGGCAGGGCAGGGCGGGGCCAACCAGTGGTGCGATTTGCCAGTTCTCTGAACTGCACAGAATCGTAACAACCAGTTCTATAGAACCGGTCTGTACCAGTAGAATCCCCCCCGCCCCCTGCATCTACCAGTGCCTAATATGCAACTATCACTAAACTACGGATTCCTATAAACACCAACAATTCTGTAAAAGACACTTTCTGGTATACATCTAAGCCTTTTCACTTACAATTAATCTTATACCTTCAGTGCTATGTGTTCAGCAAGCCCACAGGCCATCTTCTTTTGCTTACAAACACACACACACACACACACACACACACACACACAGAGAGAGAGAGAGAGAGAGAGAGAGAGAGAAAATGTAATTAATTTGTTGATTTATGCTCTTTACTATTTGCTTTTATATTTTAAGTCAGAATCTTCCTTATACTGTAGCCATATCACAGGAACCCATGCCACCCTTCATGGTTTTTGTTGATTTAGGTTTTACATGTTCTTTAATAAGATGAAAAATGCGTAGATATGATTAACCACCTTACCTATACCTATACCTATACCCATATCACATGTAGAATTCTCTATAATCAGTAAGGATAATAGCTATCAGCACATTTTGGTTCTGAGGTAGTCCAGTCTTAGACCATGCAAGCTTTCACTGTTTTAGGCAAACTAAGATTTCCAATCTAGAGACTATCTTGCAAAGGAAAATACATTTACTCACATTCACCAACACAGACTTAGACACTATGTACTAACACAATTGAAAGAACTCAAATTTATACAATCTTATTTTGTGGTATATGATATAAGTTTAACTTATATTAATTTTCTCTTATTAAACCAGCATCCCAACAAATTGTTGATTTTTAATCGCTGAACTCATACAATACAATGAAACAATCAAATTGATGAAACGATTTAAACTTAATTTATCTTTTTAAAATTGGATATTAACAGCATAATGAAACTATGTAACAAAACACATGTCTTATGGTAAAATAATCTGTCGCAGATTATATTTCCACCTGGTATATTTGCCAAATATTATTTTTATTAACTTAAAAAATCATCCAGTATAGATCTCCTTGTAACAAAATAATTATTGCATGCTTTATTTTCTGGGATTATATTTTAATATTCTAAAGCAGTTTCATCCATTATGTTACATATAATCCTGTATATAGAGGCATCTCATAATGATTTTTTTAGTTTAGTATATTTTGGGAAAATTAGAGCCACATTAGGATTTTTACACTGTAGAAGGAAGGATTCAAAATGATACTAGTACAACTTCATGATGTAGCAGGAGTGTCAAACTGGCGGCCCACAGGCTGAATGTGTCATGTGCAGGCCATGCCCACCCCAGCTCCACAAAGGGAAAGAAGATCTCAATGTCATGTGATGACAACGTGATTCCGTGAGTTTGACACCCGTGATTTACAGTATATCTAACCTACCTAGAACTTTTAAATACACAATGGCTCAGTTTATCCAGAGAAGCACCTAAAGAATTATATTGTGTTTGGACCACTTTTTTAAAAAACTCAAGATTGTTATATAAATTTTGAACTGTGCAACCTCAAGAGCCAGTCTAAAGCTCGTATTCCTTATAATTTAGTAGAAGATATGGACTTTTAAAAATATTTTTGTCATTAAATATAGTGAGAAACCTCAACAAAAGCCCACAGTAATAAAATAAACTTGCAAGATTACTGTAACTTCTGAGAACAAATTGATCCCAATTATTGTGCCATTGTACACATCTTATTTAGATTCTTAACTTTATGAAATCATTATTTTTACATGCATTTGTGTGGCTTTCATTATTGTCTTCCTTCTTTTTTAGTTATTGTGGTAGATGGATCAACTTAAGAAATACCAGAAAGTCACAATTCATAGAAAAATATCTTGGCAATCTTTTACTGAATTAATTCAGCCAGCACCAGACTGTAGTCAGAGAACACATGATGCAGCAATTTCATTAAAATGAAGCAGGCTTATATTTTGTATTGGTGCCTGGATATACACTCATTTGAGTCTTGTAACATAAGACAGAAAAATCATGTACTAAACAAGCAACCGAACAAATAGGTCAAACCAAAGCAATTATTTCCTAACAAGGGCATGACAGTATTTAATTTAACATTTACAAGCACTTTATCTATAATATCTTCCACTAAATTAGGAATGGGCAATCTGTGGCCTAAATTTTGGGAAGAACATGAAATTTCTGAAGTTCATGTCATCAATATTTGATGATCATGTGAACAATGAATGACAGGGTTGCATTTTCCTGGTTTCTGGTATGAAACAAAGGCAAACTGGCTCAATTAGGAAAGTTAAAGAAAAAGTTCAAAATGAAGAAAAATCTTATTCATGCTCCTTGTAATGAGATTATTACATTACTGCCCTGGCCCAAATAATGCTAATTTTAAACAATTTACCTCTGGCTGTTGAAAAGCTACCTGTTCCGTGACAAGAAATTTCCATGGAAAATATGAATATTTTAAGAATGGTTAAGAGAAACAAAATTTACCAAAAATTACAGAGAATCAGAAATGGATTATGAATGGACCTATAACAATAAGGGAAGATCACAAAACTATATTAAAGAACTAAAATATGAGAGGTGCCTGGACGAGAGGGTTACTAGCTTTTTACTATAAATGCTTTGAGGATGAAAAAAATAGGATAAATTCTATTTTATAGCGGGGAAAGATGCCAAAGAACTGGATAAAGGCTAATATAGCATTAATACCTAGGGACAAAATTTGACTTTATTATTGAATAATGATAACATGTTGTTTACAATTATTTTGTTTGAGAGGTCAAAAATAATTTTATAAGAATATATTCATGGGGATCAATGTAGATTTTTACTTAAAAGAAAATTAAAGGATAATATAAGGAACATGTTGGACATTTTGGAATACTTGCAGAATCATAAAGAAAAACAATCCATATTGATTTTTTTAGATACAGAGAAGGTCTTTGAGAATTTGAACTGGGCCTGCCTGTTTAAAGTAGAAAGTACTTTAAGGTAGAGGATATTAATTTTGGAGACAATGTTATTAAATCAGTAAGATTTACATTTAACAGAAAGCACAACTAATTGTTAAAAAACTCTAACTCTAAAAAAAGACTTTAAAAAGGGATAAGGTAAGGATGTCTATTGTGAGATTTAAAAAGGGGTATGGTAAGGATGTCTATTGTTTCATCTGTTTATTTTAATTCTTAAATTATTTAAGAGAAATATAAAACTAGAGTAAGGATTAAAAAAAAAGAAAGAAGTGAAAGACATTTGCTAATGACATGGTGTTAGTTTTGGAGGATCGACTAAACCCATGATGGCAAACCTATGGCAGGTGTGCTGGAAGTAGCACGCAGAGCCATTTCTGCTGGCACGTGAGCTGTCCCCCAGATTAGGTGTACTGCACATGCACGCGTGTCTCGCGCCAGCCGACTCTTGGGTATCTGCCGTGCATGCGCAGGGCACGTGAGAGAGATGTGCACGCATGCGCAGTGGTGTGTGGTGCATGAGGGGTTGTGTGTGCATGCACAGACACGAACCGGGGGTTACATGTGCATGCGCAGGGGGCAGGGCATCACATGCACAGTGCATTATGGGTGCAGGCAAGCATGCGCACGCATGCGCGTACTTTCGGCACACGAGGACAAAAAGGTTAGCCATCACTGCACTAAACAGAAGTAGTAATGGGAAAATTAAAAGAATTTGGTACCCTAGCAGGTTTTAAGAGTAATAAATAAAAATATGAAAATGTTAAATTGGATTTTAAGATTGAGAAAAAAGTAAAATATCTAATTATCACTATGACAAATAATAAGTTGTATGTTGTTTGAAAATAATTATGTTAAGTTATATAATGAGGTTGAAAAAGTGTTTATGATCAACAAAAATGCTTTGATGAGAATGTTTTAGTTCCAGACAATATTAATTTTAACAATTTATGTGCCATATAAACAGTGGCAAAGGGAAAGATCCATGGACTAAATATAAGAAGATTGGGTTCCTTATTTAAAATTGTATTTTCCAACTTGCTGTTTGATTTGGATGAAAGAGTGGAGTTGCTGAGAAATATAATATTTTTAGAATTAGAAGGGTGACATGAACATTTGTGGTATAATAAAATCAGGGTTAATGTAGATTTTAAAAACCACTCAGATATGCTGTATTGAGAATATGGAATAGATACAAAATTCAGGTTTTGTCCAAAGTGCAATTGTGACTCTCAGCAAAAGAAATATTTTATAGTTGAGAAATAATGATTAACATACTACGAGATACAATTCTGTCAAGGGAGTATAAAAGTGACACTATGGCAGAGTGACATTGTTTTCAATGGCTTTCCTATTTGCAGTTATCAGAAAGATTCAAAATAGATAAAATAATTGATGGTGTTGAATATTTTAAGAATAACTTTGAAATGGAATTGTATACAAATGTACTTTTAGTAAATGCTAAAATATATCATCTTTTACTGAAATTTGAAACAAGTAAAAGAATGTATGATATAATGGGCTATTTTTTGTTATACACATGAAACAATGAGAAAATACGTGGTTGAAAGGACTGAAATTTAGACTCTGTTATAATAGCAGTAGCACTTAGACTTATATACCCTTTACAGTACTTTATAGCTCTCTCTAAATGGTTTATAGAGCCAGCATATTGCCCACAACAATTTGGGTCCTCATTTTACCCACCTCAGAATGATGGAGGGATGAGTCAACCTTGAGCCTGGTGAGATTTGAACTGCCAAATTGCAGTCAGCTGGCAGTCAGCAGTAGTCTGCAGTACTGCACTCTAACCACTGTGTCACCGTGGCTCATAATCTTAAATAGAACTTTTATAAAATGACATACTCTTGGTAAATGACACCAAAAATACTGAAGTGGTAAAAGAGGAAGTAAATAAGACCAAAGATTATGGTATGGGGAGTAGTTAGAAAGGTTTGGTAATATCTACAATGGAGGAATGGTTCATGAAGATGATAGAACTTGCTGAGGTAGCCAAATTGATCTATTTGATTAGATAAAGATTAATGCTGACTGGGAACCTCTTATGGACTTTTTGTATAAGATAGAAAAAAAGGAAAATGATATGGCTTTGATGATTATACAGGCTATTTTAAAGAAAGGAGTCATGGTGTAACTTTAGAGAAAAATAAATCTACAATTGCACTTAGAACAGCTGTAAAGAAGATCAGAAACTATTTCTTTATTTTCTATTTTTCTTCTACCCCTTTTCTTGACTTTTTTTGCCCTTTAGTTTTCTTTTCTTTCTTTCTTTTAATTTTTTCCTTCTTGTATTAATTTTTACTCTTTTCTTTAATTTTTTTTGATAAATATATATATATATATATAAAAGATCCTTACCATTGCTTTAGAATATTTTTAGACCAGAAGTTTCCGTGACTGAATATATCTTTTGTTTTATGCACAACTGATATAATTTTCTCTGGACCGAGCCTTATATTCTACTAGGGCAAACCACTTGAAGACTATATTTATCATTTGTAGACAGGGCTGAAAATACAATGAAAAAAATATTTCAATTGCTTTAGTGGCAAACTGCTCAACTTAACTTTTGAACAGTGCACTATAGCATTAACAATCTGAATAATCTTTTCAAATGGATTTATTTCTTGCTGAGTCTGTCTTCTGATGTCATTCTTAATATAGATGAGAATGAATAAGACTAAATGAATTTTCACAATTCATATTGTACTCTGTGCTTCTTAACATGGGTTCTTATTTAGTTATACTTCAGAACGGCATTATTCAGTTTTATGATGTACATCCATCTCTGAAAAAAGAATTATCCACCTATATGAATAATCTAAATTTTCAGAATGATTAATGTGTAGTATTTCTTTCTCAAAGTATTCTCTAGAGTAAATCTCACTGATGCTTTTACAAAAGAAATCAGAATTATACATATGTATATGATCAGAATAATGTTCTTTTTTGCAGCAAGCAACTATGTGAAGGACAGTAAACAAGTACATAATAATGAAGGATGTGCACGATCTGAAAATTGTGATTTGGTGCACAAAGCAACGTGCTTCAGAAGTTCAACTAGACCAGGGGTCTTCAAACTTGACATCTTTAAGACTTGTGGACTTCAACTCCCAGAATTCTTCCTCTAATTATGTTAGCTCAGGGATTCTGGGAATTGAAGTCCACAAGTCTTAAAGATGTCAAGTTTGAAGACCCTTGAACTATTCCAACTGGTCGCCAACTGGTGGGCTGGGGACCACTGGTGGTCTGAGAGAAAATTTTGGTGGTCCACAGAGAAATGTCCCCAATTAATTAAGCAATTAATCCAGGCTGTGCAGGAACACAAGGCTGCGCCGCCCACATGGCCTGCCCATCTGCTGGCCCCCACCCTTCGGCCAAGTGCAAAATGTTACCTTGAGTAGAGCCATGTGAGCTGGAACTGGAAGGTAAGACCAACGGCGGGGGAGGGAAATCCGCCCCAGGGGTGGCTTGCTGACATTGGTGGGAAAGTCGGTTTTATATTCCAGAGCTGCAGTAGTCACAAGACTGGCCCTTTAGTCGCCCAGAGCAGCTCCTCCAGTCCATAGCAGGCCGGTGCACCCAGGTGAAGGAACAATTGCTCCGGGATGACCAAAGGGCCAGTCCTCATAATTTTTTAAAAGAACTATTCTCTTCATTATCTATTCTTTATGTGCATTTTAACACACATAGTCTCTTTTACTTCATTCCAGCAAGCATAGTTTCTATAATATTCTTCTATGGGTTTTTTTAAAAACATAATTGTTTTAAATTCATTTCCAAGCATCTTCCACACCCTTTCCATTATTTTTAGTGGGAAAGCTATGTTCAAATACTTTTTATACAGGGTTTGCACTTCTTCTGAAGTCATCTTTTTCTTCCGTAGACATTTTTTTTCCATGATCTATTATGGATGCTACCAAAAATTGGCCTGCCCAATATTTATAAACTCTCATCATCTTCATATTCTTTATTATTTTTTTCAATATTTTTACTAATCAAATCAACAATGGTTTTAGATTTACATTTCTTTACATATTTTCCTTCACCATATGTACGTATGAATTGATATATTTAAACCATATAATAGAAACAAACAGAACATTTTCCTAAGGGGATGCTTACCAAACAATGACCGTTCTTATTTATATAGGCCCTCTGAATGCAACAATTACATTTTCTATACTATCTCCTCTCATTCCCTCATTTCCATTCCTTTCACATTGCAAAATATTTTTCCCCATGGTCACATTCATTCAGAATTTGCAGATTTCATCCACAAACAGACTTTTGATTATTTCATTGTTAGTATTCACTGGCATGTAACAGTCCACCAACCTATGGTTTTCTACAGACCTACCCCAGATTAAACTAGATAACATTGATTCAGATTTTACATTTAGCTCTTTCATTCATAATTAACATTTTCACTTTTCTGCATGTATTCAACAATTTCACCCCACAAAATCAGATTATCTTTACTCAGGTCTGTTATATCCTTCTCCTTTCTCTTAGTTTCATAGATGCACTATTTATCTATTTTTATTTATTCATTAACTATGCTTTTTATTATTTCCTCTTGCATTCTAAGATGCAGTCTTCTACGTGCTTTGGTCTACCAAACTGTTCCCAAAGATATTGACTTCAGTCCCCTTCTGGCTTTAGTCTGTTTAGACTTTCATTTTTTTAGTATGATAGAAAAGGCATTGACTAGGTTATCAGCTTTAGGCCTACTAATGCAACATACACATTTCTCTGCTAACAGTGTTTTATTGCAGTGTATTATAATTTATTAAATCAATCGAAATATGCTTCCTCTGTATACAGTAATTTACCTAATATGTGTATAATTATTTTATCTTCCATCTAAAAAGCAAGCTAGTGCCAACACCTGCCATCTGTAGCTTCAATTTGCTTTACAAGTAGTAAAGTAAATATCCTATTCCCACGCAATGCCAGTAGAAAGAAAACAAGGTGGTATTGAAGGGTAAGAGAACAAGAGAGCAAATTAATCCCATTTGTGCCATTAAAAAAACCAAGAAAAGTGAACCCAGTTATTGACAATTGAAGATAAAGAAAATAGTAATCTTGTTACAGAAACCAGAGAATTATGCTCTTTCATGCACACACTTTCTCTTTTGCTCTCACACTGTACAAACTCTAGCACTCTAGCAGCAACGTACTCTCCTGCTATTTCCAGCACTTTAACAAAATTTTTCAACATTTGTTTGACACATTTTTTCAACACTAAGGTGGAGACAATAAGTAAACAGGTACTGAACAGCTATTTAGAGAGCTGGTCAGTCACTGTAATAATAAAGCAAAAAGAAAAAAAATATAAATAAAAAGTATTTTACAGAACAGAACATCTATCCTATGTACTATAGCTACCGTCAACACATGACCTCTGACAAACAGTTTTCAGAGTAATTTTAATGCTACTCTAGATTTAACTTGACTAACTGGTAGCAATTGAGCACATCTTTTTTTGTGGCAGCAGTTATCTAAAATGCTACAATAACAGCATCAAAAGTAGAATGGTGGAAGATTGGTTTTCCATTGTGCTGCTGAACTGGCATAATGCCCACTTTAAAAGCAATTCGCTGTTCATCACTGAAATCTGGCAGACACGACACTAAATGCCTCGAGGGAAAAAAGGCATGTCTTGAGAATGGAGAACCACTCCAACTACCAACGTTGGCGGGGAGGTGGGGGTGAGATGGGTAAGAAAAGAAAGATAAATTTAGGTAAGAGGAGAAAATTATCAAATAAAAAGTTTAGCATTACTTGTGGACTCTCAATTGGCTCTGCTTAATTTGACTAAAGGTTTTATCATAGGCTTGTAATGGCAGAACTAAATAAAAGTAAATATACATATTTTGGGCTGACTATTGTTCTAATGAAGTGAAATCCTACTGAGTTATTATATCAATCATTTGTCAAATGCATTGCCTTAGTTTTATTTACAATCAAAAGTAATGAGTAAATATATAACAGAACTTTTCTTTTTTCATGGACATATAAAATCCCTTCTCCCCCCACTTCTAAATACAGATAATGATTTAGGCAGCTTTCAACATGTCTTTTTACTGTCAATAAAATTAATTCTATTTCCATTTTCATGTAAAAAATGGCTTTACAAATTAAAATTAAAATTCTGATTATAGTGTAGTGTGACAACACCTGTATTTATAATTTTACTGTCAACTAGCTCTTAGTGGTTAACAATAGCTTGAAGCACAAAAGTAATTGGAATTTGTCTGCAACATGCCAGATGACAACACTGGGTGCTTTGCTATGCTTGGGCAAAATTTGGTTGGATGATAGAACTGATAACATTTCTAGAAAATCCTAACATTAAAAGTTAATCTGAAACCAAGAATATTGTTTATTATTTCTTTTATTATAATATTTATATACTTTATATGTGAAAATGAGTCGTTTCTTTGATTTTTTATCTTAGTCAATACTAAGATGAAAAAGACATAGATGGATGTCCACTGCAATGACTGGGAACTCCATCTCTTATGAATGCCTCTGGTATTAAGTAATGGAAGGTTCCATATACATGATCCAATGGCATTTTTATGAGCATACGTACACTCAAACTTCTCTATTCATTTGATGGAAGAAAGCCCCTCCTTACAATATAAGGGTAAAATGCTGCAGTTAAAAATTCACAGCTGTTGCAAAAGATTTTCTATAAAAAATACCAATACTGTATATAATAAAATATTTATTTATCTGTTGAATTTACATAGCTGCCTATATCACAAGAAAATATATTTTAAAAAAGATTATGGAACTGTCAAAGGCTATTTTTGTTATTCTCAGGTTACTATTGGAGTTAACATAGCATGATGATAAGTGGGACAAAAAGGGACAAAAAGTGGGGAACTGGAAATTTTAAAGAAAATTTCAAATCATAAAATTATTTTTACCAAACAGATTTAGTAGATAAGGCCTATAAAAAAGCAGCTGCTTTCCCTGGGTAATTATTTCTTGTCTAAAAATGATTAATCCTACAAATAATTTCCACAGCATTACACTTTTTCCCAGGATGAGTCATGAGTTATTTGAGCGGGGGGAGGGGGAGAATAATATATTTGTCAAAAAAGATAACATATTATAGTTATTGTACACACAGATTAGGTCATATCTTTAGTATATATGTTGGGGCATATATTCTTAAAATAATGGCTACATATAGTCAAAAGTTTACCATTATAATTTAAACATGACAGTTCCATTAGAACCTTATGATGAAAATTAAATTGTCATCTTCAATTTTTCAGAACTTCTAATTTCTAACAGAACTTGCTTCAACTACAAATAAAAAGCCCATCTTTTTATTATTATAAAGATGAAAAATAAAGTAAAGGAAGGCACAGAATGAAGAAAAACAGAACGACAGTGATGTTTTAGTTTACACTAGGTATGACAATACATGCAAACTGTCAAAACTAAGGAATGAAAAAAGCTGTTATCAAGCGTCAAGAGAGTCTTCTGAGATTTAGAAATCTTGTGTTTATTGTAACTACTCTACATTACACAAAGTGAAATATCCCTCTCCTTTATTGCTGTTAAATATCATGAAAAAGAAATTTCTTCCTCTGTTATTTACTTTTTTCTTTTTGCAATTCTGTACTTGACAGAACAGGTTCTGTCTTTTGTTTTGTTTTTTAAATTGCATGGTCAATGTTCATTGGCAAACACTAGGGTAGATCAAGTATTACTTCATTTTCAGCAACTGTCAATTTTATGTTGCTAACCTTGTCTATTACCAAGAATGGAAACTTAACATAATGTGAAATTGAGAAAGGATTTATCAAATAATGCAGAGGAGTAGTATGGAAAAGTTTTTTAACATATTGTGTTCAACAGCATCCATCAATGAAAGATTTTTGAATCAGTAGAGGCTTTAGTGATGTAGGATATTTTTATTGGTTTCTTTTCCATATGAAATACTTACCCTATTCTGCTTCAGGAACTGGGAATCACTGGAATATAGTAGAAGAGGTATGGGGCTGAAAAGACACTGGAAATGTCCAGAAATAATAATTTCCATTGCATTAACAAGCTTTTCATGGGATACATTAAAATATATAATTTGTTGCCCATTTTTTAGAAAGAGAGCTTATATAGTAAATGAAAAAGTCTATTTTGATTCAAACCCAAAAAAGATTTATATTAAAGCATGGAATAAATAATTAATACTAAAAAGTGACAGGTACTGAAAATGCAGTTATATCTCCATTTTACAGGGCAGCTGGAGGAAGGGATGTGAGTTAAATCGGAATGTCTATTAATTTCAAAATTAGATAATGTACATACACTATGTATTTTTTGAGCAATTTACTAAATGTACATAAATGCCCCAACTGTGTGAAACAGATTTGCAGAAAGTGTATGGAGTGTGGTTGAACAGACAATGGCCAAACTATCTCTCCATCAGTAGAAATACTTAGCTGGATCAAGAGCTTTATATGAAGGGAAAGAATCTGTTGTTTGGGGAAAGGAAATGTTTGAACGCAAATATTATATTTATTATAAATAAATATACATTTTACTCTTTTGGTCTAACAGACTAATCCAACTATTCTTTTGGTACTTAATAGTTCCATATTGATATAATAATGCATTCCTCACTAACAGAATGCAAAGTAATGGTTAACTAGTCTTATAACCCAAAACTTTTACGTAATTACAATCTGTTATAAAACTGTAAGTTGTATAAATTGAATGGAAGTTGGCTGTGGTATAAAACTCTGCCCTTTATGGGTCACATTATAATTACATTTACAAATCCATGTTTCAAGGCTTGTAAGCAAGGACCAATCTTTTTTTTTTTAATAATGTTTATTGAAAAAAAAAGAATATATTTTTAAAAAAGAGAAACATGTTCTCACATTTTTGCAACATTTTCATAGTAGTGACATTTCTATTAGTGTCAATTAAAGTCATTTTTTACAAGTGAATCTATAGCTTATTTCTTAAATCCTTACTTTTTGTTGTTATCATTACAATTATAATATAATATTTATTTAATTACATTACTTTACATATATACATAGCTATATATACATTTATCCTTATTTCCATTTTCCCTTGTTGTTTGTTTAATCAGTTTCACTAGACATCTTTACTTCCTTTTTATACAACCATTTGTACCATATATTCCAAATCGTTAAAAACATCCCTTCTTCCTTATTTTTTAGTAACATGGTTAGTCTAACCATTTCTGCACATTGGTGGATTTTATTAGTTACTGCCAGGTCTGGGGGTGCAAGGACCAATCTTTAATAGTAATCACCAAAGGATCCTACAGCTTGGAAAAAGTATGTCATTATAGCAAAAATCCCTACCATCAATATGAAGATGTCATTCCATTAGCTGTGGAATTTAAAGTAGTACTGAAAGATCTACCAGTCCTATTTTGTTGCACATGAAAATTTAATATCAGAATATGCTTAAATTGAGTTAGCATTATCAGGAGAAAAATATGCTCTATTTCCTATTATTTATGAAGCCCTATCCTTTTCTTTCTAACCAATTACATTCCCTATAATTTCCAAAATATATAAACTGTTTTCAATCAACAGATTTCTTTATTATAGTGTACAGCATACTTGTTATGGACTCTTTTCTATATTGAATCCTTGATTGGACAAGCATTTTCAATATAACATGGACAGTGATTGCACATGTAAAGCAAATTAAGGCTGCCAATTTCATTTTTAAGGATATTTT
Source organism: Pseudonaja textilis (assembly GCF_900518735.1). The sequence continues at coordinate 1,089,138 of NW_020769453.1, forward strand.
TATATACCTAAAATACTGGAGTAAAATATTCTGAGCATAGTAGATTGGAAAAAACTAGAAAGAAAAAGGAAAATTAGAAGAAAAGTTCATTGCAAACAGGAAAGACTTTCATTTTCTCTTAAGTTTAGCTAGCATTGACATTTTAATACTCCTCCTCTAATACTCCCCCATTTTAACTGACCACTTTTTCTCCTTTTTTGTACACTATTTTTCTTTGTTGTTGTTGTTGTTGTTGTTAAGGTTGAACGTATGTTTTTGTTTTGTTTCAGTTTGTTTGTTTTACTGTTTTGTATTTTATTTTCTATGATAAAACAATAAATTTAAGAAACTAAGAAATTAAGAAACATTTTAATACTCTTCTTAGAGAGAAAAGTTTACTAAAAATATTAAATCATCTCTCTCCCCAGTTTTACATTTAAAAGGCTCCCTGAAATAATAATTGACAAATGCAAACACAATTTTCCAATAACCAAGTTTCTCATTGCAATAATAAGTTTACTCTTCACAGGATGATATTGCTTGAATTAAAGTAAAGATTAATTTCACACACCCACACACACACACTAAATGGACATGTGTATCTATCATAAGTAACTCCTATGAAAAAAGTCTAGTTTTGCTAAATTTGATTTTATAATGGCAAAGACTGGACTCCAGTCTGAAACCACACTGAATAATTTCCCCAAAAAGAACAGTTAAGCAACATCCAACAGATGTGAACATGTGCTTCAACAACACACAGCAAAGCAAAAGATGTAAATAAGAATGTTCAAAACCCCACCTCCTCTGATCCATCTGTGAAGGAGGCTGTCCATGACACTCAAGTGAACATCACTCATGGCAAGAACATTAGTTTTCTCTAAACTTCAAAGACAATTCCATACTTTGGGATGTAACATTGCAATTGCAGTGACTTCTCAGAATCTATCAATTTTAGAATGCTTTGAAAACTCTGTGGTTACTATACATTTGGGATATAATCTCCACATAGAACCTGTTTCTTTTAGCTTTGCAGTTTAATTATGCATTATCTAAGCAAACTGTAATAGTGCAAGCTGATAACCATTACCCAAAGATTTCTTCTGAATGCCAATGACAATGGGATTAGAGTTTTGTTTAGTTGTAAATTCTCCATAGATGGTTTATCTTTAATTAGAATGATTATATGTAAAATTTTAGATGTGATTAAAATATAGAATATATTTGGGAGCTTAGAGACTATCAATAAGATTCACTGAAATATTTGTATTGTATTTATATTGATTGTATTTGTATTGTATTCATTTTTGTTGTTTTTATCTAAGCTGCCTAATGTTTTGTTGTTTTTTGCAAATTTTTAAATTGTTGTCACCCATCCAGTGTCACTTGTCTGGGATCTGTATCCATATAAATCGAATAAAGATTTTTGGAAACAAAGAATTATCAGCCTCAGAACTATTCATCTGCCTAGAAACTACATAACTGTGGATTGGAGGAAAAATTCTTAATTCTTGACAGTATATTGTAAACATGAGGAATATTCTTGTACAAATTCATGGCAAATATTGATATCAGTTTAAAGAAAAATCCCACTAAGATATTAACATATTCAAACTGGAAAATTTGGAAAGCAATCTAAAAGGCCATTCTTTTAGGAAAACTATTTAAGAAATTAGAACGGAAAATACTATTCAAAGTTGCTATCTGACAGTTTATACAGGTAAAACTCGAAAAATTAGAATATCGTGCAAAAGTTCATTTATTTCAGAAATGCAACTTAAAAGGTGAAACTAATATATGAGATAGACTCATTACATACAAAACAAGGTAGTTCAAGCCATGATTTGTCATAATTGTGATGATTAGGGCTTACAGCTCATGAAAACCCCAAATCTACAATCTCAGATAATTAGAATATTACATGCAATCAATAAAACAAGGATTGTACATAGAACAATATCAGATCTCTGAAAAGTATAAGCATGCATATGTACTCAGTACTTGGTTTGGGCCCTTTTGAAGCAATTACTGCCTCAATGTGGCATGGTATGGAAGCTATCAGCCTGTGGCACTGCTGAGGTGTTATGGAAGACCAGGATGCTTCAACAGCAGCCTTCAGCTCTTCTGCATTGTTTGGTCTCATGTCTCTCATCTTTCTCTTGGCAATGCCCCATAGATTCTGTATGGAGTTCAGGTCAGGCGAGTTTGCTGGCCAATCAAGCACAGTAATCTCACAGTCATTGAACCAAGTTTTGGTGCTTTTGGCAGTGTAGGCAGTGCCAAGTTCTGCTGGAAAATGAAGTCAGCATCCCCATAAAGCTCGCCTGCAGAAGGAAGCATGAAGTGCTCCAAAATCTCCTGGTAGAAGGCTGTGTTGACCCTGGACTTAATGAAGCACAGTGGACCAACACCAGCAGATGACATGGCTCCCCAAATCAACACAGAGTGTGGACACTTCACACTGGATCTTCAAGCATCTTGCACTGTGTGCCTCTCCATTCTTCCTCCAGACTCTGGGTCTTTGGTTTCCAAATGAGATGCAAAAGTTGCTCTCATCAAAAAAAGGACTTTGGACCACTGAGCAACAGACCAGTTCTGTTTTTCTTTAGCCCAAGTAAGATGCTTCTGACGTTGTTTGTTGTTCAGGAGTGGCTTGACAAGAGGAATACGACATTTGAAGCCCATGTCCAGGATCCGTCTGTGTGTGGTGGCTCTTGATGCACTGACTCCAGCCTCAGTCCACTCCTTGTGAAAGTCCCCAACACTTTTGAATGGCCTTTTCCTGACAATTCTCCCCAGGCTGCGGTCATCCCTGCTGCTTGTGCACCTTTTTCTTCCACACTTTTCCCTTCCACATAACTTTCTATTAATGTGCTTTGATACAGCACTTTGGGAACATCCAACTTCATTTGCAATTACCTTTTGAGGTTTTCCCTCCTTATGGATGGTTTTCTGCACGACTGTCAGGTCAGTAGTCTTTCCCATGATTGTGATTCCTACTGGACCAGACTGAGAGACCATTTAAAGGATCAGGAAACCTTTGCAGGTCTTATGGCTTAATTAGCTGATTAGAGTGGGACACTTTGAGCCTAGAATATTGAACCTTTTCACAATATTCTAATTTTCTGAGATTGTGGATTTGGGGTTTTCATGAGCTATAAGCCATAATCATCTCAATTATGACACATCACGGCTTGAACTATCTTGCTTTGCATGTAATGAGTCTATCTCATATATTAGTTCCACCTTTTAAGTTGCATTACTAAAATAAATGAACTTTTGCACGATACTCTAATTTTTCGAGTTTCACCTGTAGATATCCCTTGGGCAGACAGTCTGATGAAAAGTCAAAATACACTTAACATTCTTAGATATCAAAAGTAATCAATCAATTTGAAATATTTATTCTTGAGTGGATTGAAGATAGATACGAAAGCATTTTTGTAGCACTTGAAAGGATCTCATACAGAAGACTAAGACCATCCAGAGGGTAGGACATGAATTAAACTAAAAGAAGATAGACTGTGTTAGAAAATACTTCTTAATAACAGAAATATTAGATGATATTCCTAGCAAGAGGCATGAAATCATCAACACCAAAAAAACAACAACAATTGGCTCCCTTTCACTGGATGGAGGAGGACTGGTGTCAGTGGATTAAATGGATTGACAATAAAATTGATTCCAATAACAAATGGTTCGATGTACTATCAATTTAGAGAATAAAACATGTATGAAATATTGGGGCAGTAGCTTTTATGGATTAACTGATTTTTAAAAAAACAATTATAACTGCAGTAATATGTAATATTATTTTAAAAAATATTGGTTTATGCTTATGCTATATTGTACCACTGTTTTGAAAAACTCTTCAACAACTCAAAATCTGACACTGGGATAAGATTTTTAGAGTCCTTTGGGCTTCTTTATAGTTTTTGGTTTACACTGATATATGGAGATGTATGATTATAAAATAATCTATAGAAATAATAATGATAATTATTTTCAATAAGATAAATAATTCTTTGGACCTAGAAATAAAGTATGTGCACATTGTAATAGCAAGACCCGATGCAATGACCTTTTAATTTCATAATCCAGAATACTGAAGTTCAAAAATAAAATAACTGGCTTGTGAAAAATGTTGGATTCTATATTTAATTATATTTTAGCAGAAATCAAAGCAAATTTAGTTATAATAAATATAAACAAATGATAATTTTTAAAAATAAGCTAGCGGACCTATACATATAGTGCATATAGTGTCCCATTTTATGAACCACAACCCTGGCCAATTCACAAAATAAAAAATAGTTTAAAAAAATGAATCATCACAATAAAAGCTCCTGGCATCCCAGAGCAGCACTCTCCCACACATCCACATATTCTAGTCTCTACCCTGAGGCTTATGGAAAGAGGCAACTATTCAAGGCCTTTCAATAGGCTAGGAGGGTAGCGGTCTGTTGAATCCTGGGGTTTCCATGGGACAGGAGGAAGATGCATAGAAATGTGTTGTAGGGAATATATTCTTCATGTACTTGGATATAAATATTTGTAAATTCAAAGCTATTTTTTTTGCTAGGTTGATGATACAATTAACCTGAATCAGGTAGGGAATATATTCTCCATGTAACTGGATATAGATATTTGTACATAAATAATTCAAAACTATTTTTATTTGCTAGGTTGATGATAAAATTAACCTGAATCAGGATGCAGTTTCCACACCATCACTAACTTAATATAACTGTTTTTATATTAACATAAGGAATTACTGTGAGTTGGATGGCCACATAAATCTATTTAATAAGTAAATAAATAGACACTAGGTAAGTAAAAATACAAGAAAGAATATAACATTTTTATTACAGAACATGAAGTGACTCAGCAGAATTTTTATGGCCACTATTAATGATTTTAAATGGATGCCAAAATCTGTATAGGAGAGTTACTCTGAAAAAGGGAAAGCCACATTTTTAGTGGTTTATAAAAACAAATTAATCCAAAACTTATTGTTAACTACATCCTATGATACAAAGCAATTTCCATGCCTCCATCAACTAATAAATACTGAAAAATGAAACAAAAAACATTGCAAAGTAAAAAGGTTGCCATGTTTCTTGATAAACAGCTGAATAATGTTATGCTATATATAATATAGTTAGAATTATTCCAGTGTCAGCTTTGGAAGCCATATTGAGATTTGATGCTCCTACACTGCCACAATTGAGCCTGAGAAAGTGGGAAGGAGGAATTCATTTGAGTATATCTAGTTAGACAAAATATTTTTTTTTGTTGGTTCAAGGTCACTGAATGTGGCATATAATAAATGGGAATCTTACTTTAGGACGGATGGTGATTGGACCATGTGATGTGGTGATGGCTAAGGTGGGGAGGTTGACTTTTGCAAGGAAGCCTGAAACTTTCAGATTCGGGATTCCACAGATGTGCCATTTACAATCCAAATAAAGGTACCTTTGAGAGATGTCTGTCTCAGAGTTATTGATTGGAATGGAGGGTTGCTGGAACACTGACATCCAGTTTGATTGGTCAGCATTTGATCAATTTGAAGAATTAAGTTTCAAGGTAACAAAATTAAAGAAAAAAATAAGGTATAATTTTTATTTTTAAAAAGTTTCATAAACTGCCTGGAATAATGTTTTCCGCAAAAACTAATTAACCAGTATTTTTAAAAGACTTTTTGTGTTTGAAAACAGGCAAGATGGATAACTTGTAAATGTGAGAAAAAATTTAAAGCGTTTGTGTTTTTCCATTTTATAAAAAACAAATTTTCCTCCAAATAACAATATTCTTATTGTTAATATTGTCAATTTAATATTGTCAATATTTTAAAAAATGCTGTCTACAAACCTGAAAACAAAATTTAGAAATACATACCTACCTACCTACATATATCAACTCAAGGAATATAAGCAACTTTACTGTCATTTCATTTGGATTGATGCAGTATTCAAAAGCTTTCAAGGGAAAGTAGGGTTTTCCCTATTGTTTTATCTCACCTATGCTCAACAGAGTTCTTAAATGGAGGTCTTAGGAACAAAAGATTTTGCTGCTTCTTGGTCTTTTTTGGTCTCTTTACCCACTGAATCATTGGAGAAAATAATGTTACTTATTTAATGAAATTTAAGAAAGTTACTTTTTCTCAAAATAAAATTATATAAGAAACAGTGCCGAGAATACTGAGCTCCAAAATGTCATGTGGAAGCTAAGAGACCTATTTGTCACCTTCAGTTTTACTTCTAGGTACAACATTTCACATACAGATAACTAATTTCTGCAGAGATTTTACTTAAATAACTATTATAAGGGCAAATCAAAGTCCTTGTGACATTGATTAAATAAAATTTTAGATTTCAAAGCATCATGACTACCTGCAGGGAGTTAATTAACCAAGCAACTATGTGCTTCAGTGAAACTGTAAGACAGCTTTATAGTATTCCAATAAGCCTAGATGCTATGATCAACAGTCTGTTTTGCTGGCCAGACCAATCATTTCTCACTTTTTATGAGGAAAGAGGAACTGCATATAGATTGTAAAAATATATACCTGAAAAATAAGAAGAGGAGATAGGAAAATGAGAAGATTCTAGATCTGAGAACATTCATAGAAGCCAGAAGTTGTAAGAAATATGAACCTATAATGCCAATAACTAGAAGAAAGATTTTTCTTTAAAAATGCTTTTATGATATTAGATCATACACTATTCTCCTATGGATTATAGTTCTAGTGGAAGGATGTATTTCATGAAATTGTGCACACAAAAACAAATTAAACTACACAGTATTTTTACAATTAACTTGTTATATTATAGCAGTATTTATATACCCCAGGTTGTCTTTGCAGTCTATAAACATATATTTAAGTAAGGGCACTCAGACAAACACACCTTAGGTGTGCAACATAAAATCCTTAGTTACTAGTTTCCTTTATTCATTTAATAACCCCATTAATCTTCACAGCAGGATTGCGTGATGAGAAATGCAAAGTAGAGGTAAGAGGATATTGGGGCCCTGGCATTGCCCAACCTCAGAAGCCAGGCATAGTGTACTTATCAATATCCTTACTTCTAAAATAATTATTACGTAAGTTAACATTGCATGAATAGGAAGAGAAAACTCCTTTAAGGAACCTAAATTTTTAAACACACAATGAATGGTTTGCTTACTAAAAAAAACATATCACAGAATATATGTTTATATGGGTTATTCCCGATTAACGAGCGGCTATGCCCCTGTGGCAGAGCTGAGGTTGAAACTGTGGAGCATGTCCTTTTATATTGCCCTATGTATAACGCAGGCAGATCTAAGTTACTGTCTCTCCTTGAAACAGACCCTTCTAGACGCAATGTTAGTAATTTGTTCTTATATGGTCTAGGGGATGGCTCCTCATATACCACTTCTTTGGTTTCCATATTTTTTTTAAAGAGCTGTAACCATCAGAGGAGAATGCTGTAATTCCCCTTAGTCAAGTTTTGGTGACCAATTGTTCTTGATTAATTTTCCCATGTTCTTCTTTTGTTGTACTTGTGTTTTGGTCTGTGACCGCAAATAAAGTATTATTATTATATGGGTTATGGAAATCATACGTTTTATACAGAAAGCAATCTACATTAAACATTGTGATATATAGGTACATAATACAGAATAAATGCTATATCCTGTTAACTGTTTATAGTTTTCTTCTCTTTAAAAAAACATGTGTTAATTTCCAGAAATGATCAGAATGAGAATTAACACATTGAAAAGATACAAGATCTCCTCCAATTGAGCGCCCTGTAGATGTTCTAGCTAGGACAATACTCCCAGATTTTCCAGTCAACATGGTCAACAGCTGTAATAAGCATTTTCCAAATGAAAGAAAAGTTTAATATTTGATTAGAAAGATCTGTTCTGAATACTCATCATGAAAATAGTTTATTACCTCCAGAGTCAAAGACTCTTACAATTAAACACTTGTTTTCATAACCTATTTATGATCTTTAATGTATCTGATTGGTTACAATACATAGCCCAGGATCTGGGTATCTTCAACTGTTTATGTGCAGCTGTTATTTGCCTATCCTATAAGATCTGGAAGACAGAATTCTCTCCAGGTTCCTACTACAAAGGAATATTATTATCAAAGGCCATAAAGAAGGGCATCTGCAGTGGCCTCAACACTGTTTCTGAGATCAAACATTTCTCTGTATTGCTTTTGAAAAGACTCTTGGAAATAATAAAGGCTTAGTACGATACACATTTTTCAAATTGATCAGATCTCAAGAAACAATTCATTTTGTAAAAAAGTGGAAATTCTCAACCTAAGTTTATTTTTAAGAATAACTTTCTAAAAGAAACAGGTGCCTTGGGAAATTTTATATTTTAGATATTAATTGTATGTAAACATTATCATACATTTACATTTATTAAAAGCTAAAATTTTAAAATATTTTAAAAAAATCAAATTATATGAAATTAGAGATGAAATGCAGGGCTAAAAAAGCAAATAGTTTTTAAACTAATGATATTATTCTTTAGGAGAAATGAATGAATGAATAACTTTATTACGGTCTTAGTTAAGAAAATACATGTTCTCAAACAGTTAGGGACACTTCCTGGTTTATATGAGTGGAGAGCCAATAAATATGTGTTAAATATCATTTTCCAAAGTTTGTTCTATCTCCAAAAATTGTCACAAATTGACAGCTATAATTCTGTAATCATTTTTTTTATAGTAGACATTGCAGCAACACAGAATTTTGCCACTGCATGCATAACCTTCATTAGGTTTGAATCCTGGAGGAGAAAGTCTACATAAAAATTGTCTGCCCTCCCTGGCAACCTCTCTTGTAAGGGGAGAATATACAATGACCTATAAACTCTGTATAATTCACAGTACAATAAAACATGTGAGATATCTTCAACTTCTCCTTTACCACATATACATACCCGTTCTGCTATTGATGTTTTCTTATACCTGCCCTGAAGGAGTGCTGATGGGAGAATATTAAATCTGGCTCTAAAGAATGCTATTCTTTGTTTTGGGAAGATCAGATCATTTAGATATCTTGCTGATTCCCACACTCCCGGTTTGATTCTGTCCCTGCTGTGGCGAGCCAACCTATTTAGTTCTTGGAACTCCATGTCCTTCATTCTATTGATTACTACTTGCTTTGCTTGGCCAAAGCCTAGGGACATTAAGAATACTGGTATAATTATACTGGTGACTAGGAAATGGATGCACAAAAAAAAGTGGTAAACCAATCGATGCACTGTATGTAAATTTATGAAGAAGGATCTTTTTATGTTTTTTGTGGTATGTTTATGTTTATTTTGTTATGTATGTTTATGTTTATTTTGTTATTAAAAAATAAAAAAAAATTATTAAAAAAAAAAAAAAAGAATACTGGTGAGAGCCCATAGGAACCCAGTTTGTGGTCTATTGCCTGCTTCCAGGAGGAGGGGTAGTTATCAGTCAGTACTAGAAGGGTCAATCCCTTTGGGAAGAAATGCATTTTTAGCCAATGAATGATCATCATCTTCCAGGCTCTTACCTGAATTTGAAGCAAGCCTGTCTCAATTCTTACCTGGGCATTTGGAGTTTCTTCGGGTGAAGCCAAGATAGCTTGCAGGAATTTGGTTTGTATAGGTTCTAGCAAGTCTTTTTTTTTTTTTTTGCAAAGATTCCTGTTTGTGCTCCATATAGAATTTGTGCCAATGTTTTGGCCTCAAAAAGTTTTAAGGCCGCAGGTACTAATTGCCCTCCACTGGTGTAAAAAAAAATGTTTAATTGCATTTGAGGACCTATAGGCTGCTTGCAATATGTGATCCAGGTGTGCCTTCCATGTCCCTTGCGAGTGGAAAACCACCCCAGGATATCTAAATGTCCTAACCTGTTCTAAACTCTGCCCTTCTATTTTCCAGGAGTATTGTCTAGGTCTTTTAGCAAAAACGAAAACTTTTGATTTATCAAAGTTAAGGACCAGCTTATTTTGTTTACAAAATTCAAGTGTTGCTGTAATTACTTTCTTCAGTCCTATTGGAGTTTGTGAAATTATAGCAGCAGCATTGACATATAGGAGAATCGAGATTTTACGTTGTGCTGCGTTAGGTGGATGTAAATCAGGGTTCTGTAATCTGTAATCAGAGGTTTAATGTAGAAGTTAAAAAGGGAGGGGGATAAGATGCCGTACCCCTTTTTGTATACTTACTGGGCCAATTAAAGTCCCTTGAGGATTACACTTCCCTTTCAAGGTGGAATTAGCATACAATTTTTATATGAGGAAAAGGAGGCGTTTATCGATGGTAGTGCGTTTTAATTTCTCCCAGAGGGTGTTCCTGGATATTGAATCGAAGGCCTGCTTAAAATCAAGGAAAGCCACGAAAAGAGAGGATTTTTTTTTATTCGTGTATTTTTGAACCAGATGGTGAAGTACCAAGATATGATTCACCATAGATCTTCCTTCTCTAAAACCAGCTTGCTCATCTTTGATTCCCCCCCCCCCCCCCGGAAATTAGCCAATCCTGGAGTTTATAGTTTAGGTGTTTGACATACAATTTACTAATAACACTCAGAAGGCCAATAGGTCTATAATTATCTGAGTCATTTCTATTACCTTTTTTATAAATTGGTATGATAATTGCTAGTCCCCAATCTCTTGGCATACGGCCCGTTTTATCTATAAATGTAAACAGAGATGCTAAAAGTGGAGCCCACCAACTGGCATTCTTTTTGATTATTTCTGGCAGGACATCATCAGCACCTGGTGCCTTATTAGCCTTGAGGGATCTGATCAACCGGGATATCTCTCCTGGTTGTAACCGGGGCCCATTAAGGAGTTTGGTCCAAACTAATTTGGCTCTCCTTAGTTATATAGTCAGGGTCTGTATATAACTCTCTAAAATATTCTTCCCAGGCATGAATCGGTACCTGATTAGTTGGGGGTAGGGGGGGTTCCCCAATCCTCTAGTGATGTGCCAGAAAAGGGATGTATTTTTTGTCTTGACTGCTGCAATTAATCTATGCCAAGACTCCTTCAGAGCCGTACTTTTCTTTTAGCAGGGTCTTATATTGAGCCTTCAACTGCTTTAACTAGCGAGTGTGATCCTCAGAAGGGGTGTTTTTACTTTTCCTATACTCTTTATTATATATCCTTTTCAGTTGCACGCAATCTCTATCAAACCAATTTTTATTCTTTAAAATCAGCTCTTTGGATTGAGCTGGTATTCTGTTAGTGAGAGCCGATTTCAAATTTGAAATTAAAGTTTCAAACCCCTCTAAGTTTGATCCTTCAAACTTACTTCTTAGTAGAGATGTACAAAGTTCTATTGTTTCTGGCACTAACATCCATTTAGTAACTTCCTTTGCATTTTTCTTGGTCCATTTAATTTTTACCTGGGTATTTTGGTTCTCTAGCCTGGGTAGTTAGATTGAACCAGTCGTTAGAGATTTATGGTGCAATGTGAGAGTAAGGATTACTGAACTGTGATCACTTTCCAGTTGTGAGTCTACCCCCATCTTTTGCAAGAACTTCTGGAGGTCATATGATATTATCCAATAATCAACTGTGGATTTTCTTCCTGCTCCCCAATAAGTATCTTCTGCTTGGTAGTTGCCTTTTGTGGAACCATTTAGGATACAAAGGTCCAAACGTAAAGTCATCTGTCTTACACATAAACCTGCCCAATTTGCTTTAGGGTCTTTAAATTGTCTGGAATGCAGGGGTTGTTCTGGTACATTCTCATCATAATGGATCTTTAATTAAATAATGCTTGATTGTTTGGACCCATCCTAGCATTTAAGTCCCCTCCAATAATTATTGCTGGTGTTGGGTATTTGTCTGAACAGCCAAGGATAAAATCTTCTATGCTATCCCAAATCCTTCTTCTTGAGTGGAGGAATGCAGATATTAAAAAGCAAAATCTCCACCTGTTTATATAAAAGTAAGGTAGTCACAACCAATGGCTGAAAAGTTGGCAGTGATACACATTTAAATTGCAGGGCTGTATTAACCAGTGTCATAATACCCCCTTTAGCTCTCCCACCCACCTTACTTGGGGCAGCCAGGAAAGAGTTGGTCCAATAACCATCTAACTGTATCTCTGCAGGGGTCCAGGTTTCCTGTAAGAAGAGGATGTCAAATTGTGATATCTAGTCAAAAAAGAGTTGGTCTTTTGATGGGACAGTCCAGCCCACTATATTCCAGGTTATAATGGAGAGGGGATCATCTTTTGCCACTCATCAGGAAATTTGATTTATACAAAGGGAAGTTGTAGGGTTGTTGCACTGGACTGAGTTGTTACCACGCATGAAATTGGCTTTCTCTAAAAGGAGGGGAGACACATCTGAATCCTGTGTTCAGAATAAAGGGTTTTAGCACGAGCTAGCACAGCTTGCCATTCCTGTGCTTCTTCTCTAGGTATAGGGCAAGGGGTTATTAGGTCATGCTTCATTCAACTTTGAGATAATGGTACTGTTGTGGGACCTCTCCCAATCTCTTGTTGTGGTGCTGAAGATGTCATAGGATATTCATATAAGGATGATAGTATCCCCATCTCTACTGGAGCCTCTAGTGGTCCCTGTGTATCTTGGCTTCTGTTTTCCATCTCATATTCGTGCAATCCTTTGCCCTCTGGGGGAGAAGAGGTTCAATTATTGGGGAAACCAGATCTATAAATGGTTCAGCAATGTCCATTGTGACCAACAAGGATTTCTTTAAATTTTCTAACTGTTGTTATCTTGCTCTTTTCTTGGGAGAGGGCCAAAAGCATTAATGAGGCCTGTTTCTGTGCTGTACTTAACAGCACAGAAGTACATGTTCACTGACCAAGGCTGGCTGACTCCCACTTTCTCTCTTTTTTCCAAGGTTGAGAATTCAGATGAGACAGCAGCCATGGGTGCTCGCATGTTAACAAATAAAGGTTTAACCTTTTCCTCACAGAAAACTGATGGGAAAAATTTGGAAAGAGGCTAAATGTGCCTTCATCTTAAATGGCATAAGTGGTATGGTGGGCTGCTTGAAATTCAGGAGTAATTGCTTCCAACTTGGGACCTCAGGAAGCTACTCCACAGTACAAAGATCAATCTTCCCCCGATGGCAGTGAAGAAGCTGACTTTGGGAATTTAGTATAGCACTCTTAGTAATTCAGCGTCCGTAATTAAGTCTGTTCATATGGATTCTCAAAGCAATCTGTTGTGTTTGCAATGAGCGATATGATTATAGGGGAGATGCTTTCCTGGCTTCCTATGAAACTTCTCTATTGATACCTCCTCCTCTTGTTGCCTTGTCTGGAGAACGGCTGTTTTTCTGAGAGGGCTGCCACTTTTTAACAGGTTTTTTTAACTGTTTCCCTGGGTCTTTGCTCTTTTTCTTCTTCCATATCCTGAATATGGGACTTACCCAGGTCTGCTGTAAGCACGTTGGTGATGGGGTCTGCAGCCTGATACTATGCTTGCAGAAAGACAGCAATATCTTTTCTTAGTGTCTCTACATCGTGTTGGATGGTTATTAATTGTTCAGATATTGAGACAGCCATTTGCGCTGTGAGAAGGCATTGTTTTGCCATAAACTCTGTTGTATTCTCCCAGGGTAAGCTCTCCTCACTTTGAATTAGATTATTGTTAATCTTTTTAGTCTTTATCACAGTCTCCATATCAGCTGTAACTGGCTTAGTCGTTTGTGAAAAACTCTGGCAGTCATTTTGCTCCTCTCCCACTAGATCAGGAAAATCTTATATCTGCTGTTTTGTCAGATCTCTTTGCAGGTCCCGTTCTAAGTTCTCAAGATTGTTGGAAATGGAGGGGGGTTAGTTTTACTTACAGATCTCTTGCCAGCAAAGTGCTCCTCAATTCTTGGTTGTTTTGCAGTCTTCACTGGTTGGAGAGATCCTGGGCTAGTGCCATGGCACTTCTTTCTTTTCCCCATGCCTTGTTAGTCCTCAGCAAAACAAAAACTTTTGTCTGTGTTGTGGTCTATGCTGTTATCTTCTCCGGAAAATATTATTTAAATAAAAAGGATCCAATGGGAGTACTAAAAATTGATAAAATAAAACCAAGAGGAGCTGCTGCAGCACACTCCGGCAGCCGGCTTCCCCCCAGGAAAAATGAAGTTATACCAAAAATATCTAGAATAAACTCTGATTGTATATGATATGCACTATGACTCCAATCTTACATGAGACTTCCTTTTGGTCACCTCTCCAAACTTGTATATGTAGTCTAAATTTGCTCGGCCACATGGTACCATTGGTAACATTTATATACTTACAGGATTTGCATTTAGACTTAATATTACATTAATATGGCAGTATCACAAATAAAAGTTACTATTTGTGGTATGTATGCTACACAAGTCATGCACAGAGAACATATGGTAAATTGATTGCTAGGCTAGGGTCAGAACACTATACTGCAATTTTTTGGAGGAGCATAAGTACGAAATTAAATTATACTGATAACTAATGACCATAGAAAATTCTTTATTAATTAGGTAGGTATTTAATAGTGACAAATTATGCATCTATAACAGATGACCTTTGAAGTCATTCAAGATACAATCACAGTCATGCATTAAATTCTGCTTTTCACTGTAATGTGTGAATGTATAAAATTAAATGAGGCTTGCGATCTAATCAGTGTGGTTGGTTGCCTTAATATATTCCATTTCATTTTGAAATCACTATAGGCCCACTGTGACGAATCTAATTTGATCTGTTGCTAAGAAAACCAGTGAAAAGAGATGCAAATAGATTTATTGACAATTGGCAATCCTGATATTTCAAAAGTGGGCAATATATTCTAAGATATTAGATACTTTAAAATATTTAACATATTCAGACCCAGGAAATATGCTTCTGGTAATATTAATATTATTATTATAATTAGATGCTTTGACTGAATCACCCATAAAAAGTAAAAATTATTGTTCACTAAAATATCAGCTGCTGCATTATAATTAAATAGTTTGAAACGTTATATGCAAAATGCATTACAGTAATCATTTACCATCAATACTACCAGACTTGACAATCAATTGAAGTTATAACTTTCAGAATCACCATCTTCTTGGCATCCAAATATAAGAAAATAATGTTACTTCTTTCTTTTAGGTCTATGCCATTATCACTATGGAAGTAGGCCAAGTCTTGGCTTTGTATATTGTAAATGGTTGTTTGTATGATATGAAGATCCTCTGTATAGTCTGAGCACACACAGGTATAGTGTTCTTAGTCATTTTGGACCAATCAGCATCCTTCAGTACTATTGACTGTGATATTTCTGTAGGAGCTGCAAGGACTGGAGATTAGAAGCATGTTTCCCCTTCCCTCCTCAGTGGTTGGTTCAAATTGACAGTGATTAGGGAGAAAGATTGGCACAGTAGCTGCTCCCTTGTGTAGGGTCATAGGGTTAGTTCTCTTTCCCCTGTTACTTACCCTTTATATGAAGATGCTGGGAAAGGTCACCAGGCAGTTTCAGGTCTAGTACTACTAAAGTGTTGATAATACCCAACTGTACAATGCAAGTCTGAGTCAGTTTAAGTCTTGCCTGGTGCCTGCAGGTTATTCAAGTCTGGATGAGACAGAGAAGACTTAAATTGAATCCTAGCAAGATGGAGCTATTGTTTGTACATCAGGAGAGACAATCACCTACTCCTAGAACAATTGAAGTAGTTGGGCAAAATCTAGTTGGGATAGAGTTCTATGACCCATTTTGTGTCCAAACAGATTTGTACTGTCCCTGTTGGAGCTGGTCTGTAGTTTGCAGGTCCTTTGGGATCAGCAAGGAGAAACTGTGACCAGGGAATTCTTTGTGCAATAGTTCTGCCTACTGCAGTTTTACTTGGGATGAGAGTACTTGACTAAAATGATTCATTTGTTCATTGCCACCCAATCATGCTATTGCAATGCAATTTATATGGATTTACCTGTCAAGACTACCCAGAAGCTTCACTTGGTGTAAAATGCAGTGACCCAGAATTCCAGAGTTGTTTATAGGAGGTGATAGATTACACTTGTATTGGTTTGGCACCAGGTTATCTAGAGATGCAGGTAACCCTATCCCAACTAGAGTTTGCCCAACTACTTCAATTGTTCTGGGAGTAGGTGATTGTCCTCCATTTTTGGGAGGTGGGGCAGGTCCTCTGGAATAGCCTCCCACGGGAGGATCCAATTTTATCTGCCTTCTGAAAATAGTAGAAAAATAGTGTACAAACTGAAAAAAGAAAACCAAAAAAGAACAATATACCAATTAGTGGACAAAAATGGAGTAATAGAGACTGATTTGGAAAAAAAGAAGGTAATGGTAAGAGAGTACTTTGAGAACTTATATAAGTAAGATAGTTGATCTAAACAAAATAGAAGAATATTTGAAAGAAGGAGTTTTACATCCGCTACCAGAGGACAAAAAGGAGATACTTAATAAAGAAATAACTTTAAGTGAATTAAAAGAAGCAATTAAAAAACAAAAAAGCAACAAACCCCAGGCCCAGATGGCTTTCCAAGTGAGTTATATAAAGAGATAGGAGAGGTACTAGAAAAAGTGTTGCTAGAGATCTGCAATGAGGTATTATTGGAAGCTAAAATTCCAGAATCATGGAAGGAAGCTTATATTACATTAATTCCTAAAGAGGGTGCAGATGCCAATCAAATAAAGAATTATAGACCAATATCTGTTCTAAATTCAGACTATAAAATTTTCATGACTGTAATGGCAGAAAGATTAAAGAAAGTGCTCAATGACAAAATTCACTCTGACCAAAACGGATTCCTTCCCATGAGACAGATTAGATATAATACGAGAACAATAATAGATATATTAGAATTTTATGAACTGCACCCAGGAAACAAAGTGGCTCTTGTTTTCCTGGATGCACAAAAGGCCTTTGATAATCTTAATTGGGATTTCATGAAATACCAGATTAATCTGATGAAATTTGGTGGTAATTTTGCAAAAATGCTAAATTCAATTTATGCCACAAAAAAGGTAAATGTACTGATAAATGGAAAAGCTACCAAACCATTTGAGATAAAGAAGAGTGTCAGGCAGGGATGCCTGCTGTCACCTCTGCTTTTTATAACAATTCTAGAAACATTATTGGACAGAAGTAGATCGAACAAAGAAATTAAGGGAACAAAAATTAAAAGCCAAGAGTACAAATTACAAGCATTTGTGGATGACATGGTCCTTGTCATAGAAGAACCAATAGATTTGGGACAAGTATTATTAAATGAAATAGATAAATTTGGCAAATTGGCAGGATTAAAAATTAACAAGGAAAAGTCTAAAATGCTAGTTAAAAACTTAACAAACAGTAAACCAAAAAATTAGAGGAAATGATGGGATTATAAATTGTGAATAAGATCAAATATTTAGGCATTTGGCTAAGACCTAGAGCATCAACCCTGAGGGAGGACAACTATATCAAATTATTGCAACAAATTGGAAAGGATCTGGAAAATTGGAGTAAAATGCAAATCTCATTATTAGGTAGAATAGCAATGATTAAGATGAATGTACTACCCAAAATTTTGTATTTATTTCAAACAATTCCGATATTATTGGATAAAAAATTCTTTAAAGACTTGGATAAAATTGTTATGAAATTCATATGGGCAGGGGAAAAAACAAGAACAAAAAAAATCTATCTACAAGATAATAAAAGCAGAAGTGGCTTTGGACTTCCCGCCTGGGAGACCTATTACAAAGCGGCAGCACTAGTTTGGATAAAGGACTGGATTAAATTGGGAAATAAAAGAATCTTAACACTTGAGGGCCATGATTTACAAATAAGGTGGCACACATTTTTGTGGAACCCAAACAATAAAAGCCATTCATATTTCTCCAGACACACTATACGTAAATCTCTGATTAAAATTTGGACAGATATTAGAAGGAACCATTACACTAAAATTCCGAGGTGGCTTTCAACAATGGAGGCGATGTTCCATTCCAACACAATGGATATTAGCAAAAAGCTCAAATACCACCAAATTCTAGGCAATGAGGAAAAGCTTAAATCGATTCAGGAGTTAGAAACCCAAGAAATAATTATTGACAATTGGTCCTACTTTCAAATAAAAATGAGATATAATAGGGATGTAAAAGATTATGGATTTGAAATAAAAGACACCCAATTAGATAAAATACTCCTGAGCCCAGAGAAAAATATTATATCTAAATTATATAATTACCTACT
The DNA here is from genome assembly GCF_900518735.1 of Pseudonaja textilis. The sequence continues at coordinate 1,107,311 of NW_020769453.1, forward strand.
GGAATACGAATTGGCTGAGGAAATTGGGAAAGGACCAATGCTAGCCTGGGAAAAAAACTTTGGTTATAATATAGATCTGGACGACTGGGAGGAAATCTGGCAAAGGAATCTTACATTAACAAAATCAATACCATATAAGGAAAATCTATATAAAATGATACATAGATTGCATCTGGCACCGTCTAGATTAGCTATATATCCAACAGCAAACCCAAGCTGTTGGAAATGTAAAAAGAAATTTGGTACCTATTTCTACCTTTGGTGGACATGCCCTGAGATTAAAAAATATTGGACAAGCATAAGAATATGGATAGAAGAAATGATTGAATGCGGACTGGAGTGGAAACCAGAACTGTTCCTCCTGGGGATGATTAAAGGGGACTATTCTCCCAAAGTGAGATACCTGATCATCCACTTACTAACAGCAATGCAAATTTATTTGGCGCAATATTGGAAAAGGCCTAATGTACCACCGATACACATTATTATTCAAAAAATTTATGAATGTGCCGAAATGGAGAGGCTCACGCTCAAATTAAATGGGAAGGATGATTCAGAGTACTACCTGGTATTGGATAAATGGTGCAATTGGGTAGAACTCAAGAAAAAGAACGTACAGAATAAATGAACCCAGGAAACATATTATATATAGTTGTATATACTGAATAAATAAAGCAATGGTTTCAAGCTTCTCCTCTAATACATAAACATTATGAAGGTTCTAATGATTAAATAATACAGTTATAATCCAATAGCAATAGTAGAGTAACATGTGTTACTTATTTATTAATATGTTATCTATAAGAGACAAGGAATACTTGCCAATTATTATTTATTATTGTTTATTATGAACTATCAATCCTATTATCAAATGGAATAGAAAGAAATATGTTTACTGTCCTATTTGTATGTTTACTATTTTTTTATTTCTGTATACTCATAGGTTTATATCTTTTTAATCCATTGCAAATAAAGTTTGTTTTAAAACACACACAAAAAAAGAAAAAATAGAAAACAGAGCTTTCCCTGTGGGCTTTTGGAATCAGATACCATATATTGTTTTTAATTCTTAAATTTATATTTATAAGATGTTTTTATGTACAGTTATGGTATTTGTGTATCTTGTGACGCACTGAAAGTCTGTTGCAGAGGCATATAAGTTTGATTAATAAATAATATTCAAAAAGCTTGCTAGTAATCAGCAAGGATTGAATTCAATAAAATACTAATTAACTATATCAAGTTTAGTTTAGAATTTGATTTGATCTAAATAGAATTTAGGTAATTAGTTCATCTAATAATTAAATTTGCATTTAGTTAAATTAATATATTCCCAATTATAGGATTTCTCCCTTCCAATTAAATACAGAATTTGGACAGCCTTGAAGACCTGACAAAGGGCCTTTGGGCAAGAGCTCAGCTTCCACCCCCAGCTGTGGGTGCCCTTTAATGTGGTTAGAACAAACCTTTTCAGTATTATCTGTCCTTTACTATTTTTTTATTTGCAACATTTTATGTTTAGAGTCTGTAAACAACTCAGCCTCCTACTGGAAAAAATAAATCTGAGGAATATGTAAAACAAATGTCCTATTTTTGAAGGAAAAATAATTTGTTTTTTAGCAGAAATGAAATGCTAGGCATTCATTTCATGATGTACTTCCTCTCCTTCAACCCCCCCCCCCGCCCCCAAACACCAAACCATTAACTCCCTATAATATAGAACAAGATAGAAACATTTGGGAGGTTTCCGTAAAGATGGGATTGCGTATCTGGTTCTATTCAATAACCAAAGGGATGCATCTCAGCACCTAGAGAAAGCGTAATGCCACTTAAAACATTTTACTTAACACCTGCAAAGTTTTTTAAATTGTTATTCCATTTAATTCCATTTAATTCCATGTGGTTTATTTTTAAAAAAAAGTATTAAATTTAATTCATTAAATAATATAGCCCTATTTATGTTGGATAGTGAATATTTCAGGTAATTTTACTTTTTGCATAAAACTATTTGTATTTATAACTTAATTTTAAACAAGGCAAGTTGTTTTCCTATACTATTGCATATTTGCTCTGTGTTTTTATGTGAGGAAGGTTTAATAATTATTTGATGTACAATTTTCAGTGAAGTAACTTTAAGTTACTTAGTGAGCTTACCCTCAGAATATTTTTTCATTATTGTTTACCTTTTCTTTATAAAATAAACTCAAACCAGCTCATGAAACAAGAGAAAATTTCCTAGATATCTGAAAAACCAACTGGGTTATCAATCAATTCAATCAGGAAAATAATCTGGATATGTATTTTTATAATGGTCCAATTAGATTCCATTAATTTAAAATACAATATAAAGTAAAATTAAAAATGTCAAATATCGAAATTGGTTTTCACTATTCCTGTTATTATTTCAATCAATTTTTAAATAGGCAACCTACAGCTATAAAAACATGCTACAGCCACAATGAATAGCTCAAAAAGTTAATTTTAAGTTCATGTACTTGACATTAAATGAATTATTTGCTTTTATCTAATACATAAAATAGTTCTGGCTGTCATTCATTTTCCTTTATTTCTCCCGGTATATACATCTTTTGAAAAATAAAAATATCTGTTTTAAATGAAAATATTACAATTAATAACATTTTCATGTCAAAATAATTGTCATATCTGAAGTTAAATGAATTAAGATAGAAAACACATTTGACAGATATGACCCTGATAAGATTAATTTCAGGAAACACCAGAGGTTAAAAATAAAAATATAAGCAAACTGGATTACAGTTATCTTTGGCCAATATTTATTGTAAGAACCTAGTAGTAAAAAATGGAAACAACTACAATGAAAAATATCAATTAATATTCCTACTATAAAGATGTAAATATATCTATTCTAGTTTGATCACCCATATAAATATTTCATGAAGAATACCGGGGAATCAGGATATCTATTTCCTTTACTTCTAGGTTTTAACTTCAAATAATTCACAAGCTATACTAATACTGATATGCATATTCATGGCAAAATTATGGACATTACAAACTAGGGTTATTTCATTTAAGCAATTTAGCACATAGATAATATCAAGCAGGCATTTGCTAAATCAAAATGACACATTGATTTTTCTTATGTAATATTTATTAATAAGGCATACTAGAACTTTGATGTTGGCCATTCTGATGTAGCAAATTGTTTAAAACATTTGGAGATAACTACAGAACTTTTTTTTTTGTGCCTGGGTATAACTTATGAGAAGAGATGTACCTTTAAGTGTCTTTATCAGTGAGGCTATGTGGTTTCCACAGAAGCAGAACCAATTGATAAGACTACAACAAGCAACAGTCTGGCTGTTACCAAAAAGTGAGCTGTCCCATATTCACAATATCTCATTACCCTTATATTTTTCACCACTTTTCTCAATTGCATGTGATAATCAAGCAAATCAATCATGTTTTTAGAGTCATTATTGCATTGCATACACATTAACAGAATTATGCTTCAACTACATATTTAAAACAGACATTTTCTAAATAAGAGCTTCACTGTTCAATGACAATTTCTCATTTATTCCAGTGTCTCTAAATGACCAAATAGCTTTTTCTGTACTATCTCATCGTGCTCCTACCAGTATGCATCCATTTGTATCATCTAACAGAGTTAAATTTTTGTTCTGGGTTGCAATCACTCAGAATCTTGTGCATATTTTTTCTAGAACTCATCCTTGGGGTTTTAAAGAAAACTCAAAAAGCTGAATGGAAAAAATGGAACTAAAATTAAATATAAAGACCAAACTAATGATGACCACAATAAAAGCAAGAATCCTTAGAATTGGTAATGAAGGTGTTGAACTAATAGATAGCTTTTGCCTTTTTGGATCAACCAAATATCAAACATGCTGTCTCTTAATTTTTTTAACTAGCATTAATGTTTTTATTGTAAGTGTTAATGTTTGTTTTAATGGTTTTTTATTGTACACTGCTGGGTACATTCATGTATATGAGATGGGTTGCTATATGAACATTATAAATGAATGAAAGCCTGAATAAATAAAAATATCAACAGTAAATGAATAAGCAATCAAGAAATACGCCTCAGATTAGGATTTGACAGAGCAGTCAGCAAGGTCTTGGAAAATATACTCAGATGCAGTGATATGTCTATATCTGTAAAGATTAGAATAGTGCAAGAAATGGCCTATTCCATAAAGTATCCCTGTGGATACTTTATGGAACTGAAAGTTGGATTTTGAAGAAGCCAAATAGAAAAAAATAATGAGACTTTTGACTTTTGGTGCCAAAGACGACTCTTGAGAATACCATGGATAGCCAAGAAAACAAACAAAGGGATCATTAAACAAATCAGCACGTATTTCTCACTCAAGATCTCAATGGTTGGGGTGAAATTACCTTCTTTGCACATTTTATGTGAACAACTAGCTCTCTGGAATAGTCTCTAATGCTGGGAATCCCACATACGTTTAAGAAATGGTGCTGATATTCTCAAGATGGATTTATTTATTCAAAACATTTCTTCAAGTTCTGGACAGCTCCCAGTCAAAACTTAAAAACAACATATAAAACAATATTAAAACTATAAAACTAAACAGATTAAAACATTAAAAACAATAAAAACCTGGTTTCAACTCAACTTCTAATGTCCAGTCATCTAATATGATCCCGGTGCTTGGGGGAAAAGCCAGGTCTTCAAAGCTTTACAAAAGAATAAAGCCTGATGAACTTTCAGGAACAGTTTAGGAATCTTACCAAGAGGATATATTTATTGAACTATGTTGAATGCCCATATAAGCCTAACTTATATAGAATTGTCCTGTATACTGATGTTGTTACTTAGCTTTGGTAATGATATGTCTGCAAAAAAACAACCAAACTTAGAAAAGTACCAAGGACCTTGATTTGAACCTTGAGCTACAAATGTTCTCCTTTATTCCTCCTGTACAATGTAAGATGGCCAAACTATCAAAAACAAAAAGATCAGAAGAATTCCTGGTTACATCCACTTAACAGGTTTTAATTTTAAGGACATTTCTTTTGTAGAAATAGTTTGATTTATAAAATAATTTCTTTCATGAATGAAGGCAAATATACATGTCCCAGGATAATGTTGTAGGATTCAATCTGGGTCGGTCACTGAAACCAGAGGTTTGGTCTTCTGAGCTTTTGGACTTGTGCTGGAGCCCATCATCAGGGAACTCCTCTCTAGCAGTTATGCTTTGGGCTTTTCTGTGTCTGGTATTTATATGGTGACTGGTTGTTAGAGAACCATAGACACCATATAAATACCACATACACAATAACCCAAAGCACACACTCTGCTAGAGAGAAGTTCCCTGAGGATGGGCTCCAGCACGAGTCTGAAATGTCAAAAAACTAAACCTCTGACTTTTTTTGTTTGTTTATTGAATAAAAGTTGATTGATGAGAATTATCTCCATAGTATGAATATGTTTATAAATAAAAATGTTTGTTCAATAAAAATGATAGGAACTATATACAATAGCTTGAATTTATAATCTTAATTATATGAGCATTGCATTATATTATAAAAAAGAATAGAAGCCAAATCAGACAATGCCAGATTGAGACTAGAACTCCTATCTTTCATACAAAAAAAGTCTAATGGCAGTACTTGATAACCGGATTTCTTAATGTTGCAATTATTTCCAATCTGCAATTATACATTTGATAAATAGGAAGTTATTGAAATTAAAGCAACTAACAATACTAGCGAAAGCAGCTAAGAATACTAGCAAAAACTGAGGAGAAATTGAGATGAAAGTGACATAGCAAAGCAAAATAACTTTATTTTACTTTTATAAGTTACCAAATGCAGATGTCAGAAACATCTTTAGTTTTGTATTCAAAAAATGGAGGCCAGAAATTAAATCAGCATATCAAAATAAGGTAATATGTTCTTAGTTTACCAATTGGTCTTTTAAATACTCTCCAGTTCATAAAATAAGATTTTAGAAATTTTGTACTAGATAATTATACTTCTTGATTTTGTAATTAGTGGAACTACATGTAATTACATAATAATTATGATGGTAATTACATAATTAAGATGTATAATTATGTAGTAAAAAACATTATGGAAATAAAAACTATCAACTGTATAACCACAATACATCTACAAAAAAAATCTTTCCTATTGCTTAAAAACTGTATTTCCACCTTCAAAATAAATAAATAAATAAACAAACAAACAATAAGTAAATAACAGCGATTAGTCTAGTGTATCAATTACTTACTGACAATTAAAGAAAAATCTTATAGATATTAAGATGGTGAATTATCTTCTTAAGACATAATTATACTAATTTAGTGATAATCAAACATGTATTTTATCCTAAATCACAATAAATCAACTAGAAATCCTCTTGAGACATTTGAAACTAGCTAGAAAATTTTTAAATTGATGTTTCAGCACTGCAAATTTTGTTATTTCTTCAATACTGATGTTCAAACACTTCAGATAATACATAGTGCATGCCTTAAAACTTGAATTCTCTTTAAACTGTATTTAAGGCCTTTTCTATTCTATAAACATTTGTAAAGTCTGATTTATTTCTCAAGCTGAAATTGAGTATATTGAATATGGTAAAAAGATTTTACTTTCTAAATTAGCTTGATAATTACATAACTGCTACCTTTTCATACTAACCAAAAGGCAATTCATCCTAACAGTGTGCATCCTAATATGCACATAAATTCTTATAATTTTCTTTGTACCTAATGAATAATCTTCTTAATTTATAGAAATGCCCACTTTTTAATATTGTACTTTATTATCAAGTTTCTTTTGGGACAATATACAATTTGTATTTTTTTCCTGTCAACTGTTAGCAGAGACATATTGAAGATCCTCATTAGTATCACTGAAAAATACCACTATGATGAAAGCTCTCCTTGTATAGCTTTCTAGCAACTCATCCATAAAAAATCTCCACTTTGCATTGATATTTTGCACACCAAGTCATGAGCACAAGAGAAAAAAAACAGTGTTCAAATTAAAGGATATAAGCGAATATTCCAAGTTAGACTTTGCATTTCCTTGGAGGTCATACAGCTTAACCATTTCATTTTTCTAAATACAATTTTACAGTCTATTCATCCAAAAAGTTAACTGAGCATGTTTAGTATATTTATGGAGGACGAGTGTAAAATTCTGTTATAAATTTGTAAAAGTATTTGCTGAGCATGGATTTATTTTTAAAACAAATGCACAGTATAAAAATGAATATCGTAAAGATCTTAGAAAGAAGTGAAAGTAGTGATCTAAAAATATACACAATACTTTTAATATCCAACCTTCTTCAATCAGTGAGTGATTCAATCTAATCTAATCTTCTATTTTTATTTTAATAATTGGTATGATATATCTGATACTAGTACTAGAAGTCCTTAGAATTAAGATAATCCATTGCTAGGTTACAAAAACATTATGCAAAAGAACATAAAATAAAAGATTCAAAAGAAAATATATTATGTTCAAAAATTATTTTAGATCTATTCTTCATGCTATTAAACCTTGAAAAGTTGCTGAGCTTCAGACTATGTCTCGTAGAGCATATATCCACAGCCAGCAATTTTTTTGTAGCCTTGCAAGTTGCTACTTAAAAACTAAGCAAAATATATACTTCAGATCAGCAACATTTTATTATTAACCCATACCTTTTTCTTCCTGTTCCTTATTATAGCTCCCCAAATGCTAGTTGCATTTGTTAATTTCATTGCCCCAGGATGTATATTGGATTCTCTCAACTTGGATAAAACAGTCTCTCAACTTGGATACAACAATGCTATTTGTATACAACAATCTTCCATTGTTTTTACAATAGCTGTAATCATTCTGATTCATAATTTATTTTCAGAAATTATAATATCATTGGAAAAACTGCTCAAATCTCTTATCTATTGTTCTAATAATGGAAATTTAAGTAAGGAGTAAGTGAAAAAGTTTAAAATTCAGAGGTATGACAAGGAATGGAAAACATGTAGTTCTATATATACAGGAACACAGCTATAAAGGTAGTTCTTTACTTACTATGTCAATTAGGATCAGAATTTCTGCCACTAAGCAATGGGGTCATAAAGCATAACTACATCACTTAGCAACAGCAAATCCCTGCAGTCTCACTTGCCACTAAACTGAATTGAATCCCACTGTTATTAGGCGAAGCAACTTCCTCCTGGCTTTCCATGGTGAAGCTGGCAGGAAATTGGAAATCCTAGGCTCGCAAACAGGTCACTGGTACAAGGATGTGTGAAAGTTGTGGTAGGGCTCAAGGAGTGTGTAAAGGAGACTGGAGAGGGCGTGCAGGATGCACAAATGGTGAGTTAGGTGCCATGATGCCTTGGGAGGGTGTGTAGAGGTGCACAAGCGGCCTGCACAGAATGAGGGCAGAGGGGCTAAGGAAGGATATACAGGTGGGGGAGAATTATTCGTGACTTGTAACCTTCCCAATTGGCATCTCTACTGACTTTCTGGGGAAGCTGATAGGAAAGATCATAAATGGCGATCACATGATCACAGGGCATTGCAACGGGTTGTGGAATGTGGAAGAGAACTGAAGGAAAAGAGCTCAAATGTTCAGTCAACCCTCAGAAGTTAGCTCAGACAAAGTCCTGTCATAAGGCAGCAACAACTTGCAACCTTTCCTGCCAGTTTCCCCATTGACAGGGAAGCCAACAGAGAAGATTACAAAAAACAATCCCAAGGCTGTGGGGTACTTATTTCTAATTAGTTCTAAATGAGAACAGAGTGCCAAGTACCCATATTGTAATCTTATGTCTGCGGGAATGGTGGAGCAATATTTTACGATGGCTGGAAGTGGTTTATTTACAGGCTGTAAAGCACCCTTTCTGAGGCTATCATTATTCCAGATCACCAAGTTATGACAAGTTTTGCACAAGTGTATAATTTTATCTTTATATTTTGGATAGTTATGTATCATTTAATGTACATATTTATAAAAATGCATATGTAAAATACATTTCAGTATAAATATTAATAAATATAACCTCATTATGTAGGTAAAACTGAAAGTGTATTTTAAAAATAATAAAAAGATTAATTTTAAAAAAAGCCTCCAGCAAAGGGAAGGCTAAATCGTTCCCAATTACTTAAGAGAATGTAATGTTTCCCAGGCATTTCTTTAGGCATTGATTATTATGACACACATTTTCTTTCTTATATCATCATCATCATCATCATCATCATCATTTAATAACCCCATAATACCTTGCAGGGTGGAGGGTGGGCAACTGAATGGAGTTAGTAGAGTGTTTAATGGATCCCCTTCCTGTGCAGAGTTGCAGAGTTTTGTTCAGCAGATACATTCTCATTATGCCCAGAGACAGAAATATCTTCCTCTAGCTAGGATTGAACTCACAGACTTGTGAGGCAAGAGCTCCAACTTAGGCCACTGCACCACTCCATTTTCTTTTTTATATACAATTTCTTAATTCATGCAGTCAGGTACCTTTATGTATATTATGTTAACAGAATGAGGCAGATTGGCCTAACACCAGAAAATAGGACTGATTTTTATGATGCAAATTTCCACTTTAAACGTTCAGGGTAATGACAGTGTTGTAACATACCTTTCCCTGGACCAGTATATTTTTCTTTTGCATAGTCCACATCAAAAATATAATGGTAAAAGCATAGCTGGGTGAATAAGGCCTTGTCAGAGTACTGTAATAAAACACAGACACACATAAATAAAGTATGCTATTGAAAAACAGCTTAGACTAGAATAACCATACTCACATATAACTTTTATGCTATTTCACGGTTACTTATTAAGGCTAAATATTTGCTATTAGTTTTTATCAGTTGCCTTGGAAAGCAATTCAGTTAAATGTATATATGTATACTAAATAAATGTCTAAAAAATCCTCAACCCTCCTAAAAATCAGTGTGGAAACCTCTTGTGTTTATGTAGTATTAATTACAATAAAGGTTTTAATAGACTTGTTTTAAATCATGAAACTATACAATTGTTTTGCAGAAAGAAAAGAAGCATCTGATTACTTAATACATGCATTTAACAATGACTTTAGAAATTATACATGGTATCAGGAAAGTAAATTTCAATATAGTTTCATTCTAAAAGTATGTTTAACATACACTATATATTTTTGTACAATAAATACTTTGGAAAGGCATACATTGTATGTGAAATAACTCTGAGCTATGATTTTGTGACATCTAAGAGACCTTTTGGAGAATTTTATTCACTGGTTTACTGGAGATCACTTTAACTTAGATATAAAATGAAAATTTCCTATCAGGACGTATCTATCTTAATAGTATCCTGTGAGTTAGTGATTTTGCTTGAACTTACAGATTGTAGATAATGATTAGGAAAAATTACTTGGGTTGATAGATTAATCTGCAGAATAAGGCTATTACTCTCACAAACTTTTCATTGGTAGAAACTGAACAGCATGTTTTTTTTACTGTTGAAGATAAATATATTTTCAAAATCATTGCATGCTTTTTAAGTAAAAGTTTATTATTACAAGCACAAACTAGATTATTTTGCATCTTAGTTTATAAAGTAGAACTGTGCTTCCCAAGAGAACTTCTCACACATATGACATTATTTAATTGAAAGGATTTTTCTCTTTTTTATTTCTTGTATTTTTTAATGTATTTTTAGCTTATCAGATCAATGGAAATAGTTAGTTCCTGTTTGTCTTTGAGCTATAACTAGTTTTGGGCTGAAAAAAAATGCAGATAACCATGTCTTAAATGAATTAGTTACAGGAGTAATTATTGGTTACACAATACTTATTCTTCAATTAAGCATCCTTCACACAGCAAATAATGCAATGTGGAATTAATTTATATTTTTATAAGACTCAAGATTTCTAGTAGACTTGATTGTACTGCTGCGAAAAAGGATTATGTAAAAAACAAATTTACTGTGATTGTTCCTTTATTAACAGCCATATGGCAGGCAGGCAGGAATATAGTCATGAAATATATACTCTTCACTTATCTGACTACATGAAACAGATTAATTTTTTCTAAAGATTAAAAGTCTTTAGGACAGGGGTGTCAAACTCGCGTTGTCACCTGACGTATCGGAACTTTTCCCCCCTTTGCTAAACTGGGCGGGGGAGTGGCCAGCATGTGATGTAAGACCACACCTAGAGTACTGCATCCAGTTTTGGTCACCACACTATAAAAAAAATACAGAAAAAAGAAACCAGGATGATTAGGGGACTGGAAGATAAAACATATGAAGAACGGTTACAGGAACTGGACTTAGCTAGTCTAGTGAAGAGAAGGACCAGAGGAGACATGATAGCAGTCTTCCAATATTTGAGGGGCTGCCACAGAGAAGAAGGGGTCAAGCTATTTTCTAAAGCACCTGAAGGCCAGACAAGGAATAATGGATGGAAACTGAACAAGGAGATATTTAACCTGGAAATAAGGAGAAACTTTCTGACAGTGGGAACAATCAACCAATGGAACAGCTTGCCCTCAGAATTTGTGGGAGCGTCATCATCACTGGAGGCTTTCAAGAAGAGATTGGACTGCCATTTGACAGAAATAGTGTAGGGTCTCCTGTTTGGGCAGGGAGCTGGACTAGATGACCTACAAGGTCCCTTCCAACTCTGATTATCTGTTATCTGTGACGCAAACTTGACAGCCCTGCTTTAGGAACTCAAGTGCTTACATGCTCAAGGAACTAGAAAGCAAGATCATAAATTAAATATATGATACTAAGCTTTATAATAAAAGAAATAGGCCCCTGAAAGCATGAATGCTATAAAATATTAGATTTAAATCGTATTAATTAATCATAATCTACGTCATTGTTGTGCCTTATTATCACATTACCTGAATTTAAGCTTCTTTCAAAAATATATATTTCAGACGTGGGATAAGTGGGAATGTTTTGTTTCTTGACCAGAGAAGTGAAATTAGTGAAGAGAAAGATACAAGAAATATGATCTGTCAAGGATCATCAGTAGTTATATGAAAAGGATCATAAATAAACTGCAAACATATCACTGTGTTATTCCAGTTCAAGTGAACATTATGCAAAGCCCAGAATAGGAGTAAGAATTATAATCAAAAGAAGGAAAGAAGATACAGCTGTACCTACCAGTTTTTATACCTCTCGCTTGGAAAACCACCCTTCCCTTCACCATGTCCATAACCAATTCAAACACATGATTTTTAAAAGATACTCAATTTTTGACTTACTCATCTTTCATGGATAGATGGTGATTTAACCCATATTAAATTCTATGTGATTAACCCATTGCAAGATATTTCTTTTGTAATGATCACTCATTATGTAAGTGATGTAATGAGTAAATAGATTACATCCACATTCATTCAGTAATAAAGATTTAATGTTGATGTTTCTCCCTGACACAGCCCACTTTCTCTGTCATGATAACAAAGTAAGCAACAGTTACGCATGGCTATTTTTACTTCTTTTGACAAATTACTTCCTCACAAAAGACAAAATTACCTTTCTACTCACATTTACACATCTTAACATATTTTCATATTTTCCACATATGTAGTAGACTACCAAAATGTACAAATTAATTTACTCAGTATATATGTACAATGTACAATTGTTTACTTTACTTTTCATGTCAAACATAGCTACCTAACTCTTTCATATATTAATATTAAAATTGTATTCTTTGTTGCATTAGAGTAGATATCTAAGCTTTGCTGCAGATCAACAGCATTTTCAGTCAACATTACAGTATAAAAAGTGGTGTGTATTAATTCATGTCCCCAACCAACACAGCTCTAATGTTACTACACGTATTCTCCAGGTAGCTTATTATTAGATTTACATTCTACCTTTATTTTGTACAATTCAAGGTAGTATATATAACTTATTTGCTCGCAACAGCAAACCTATAAAGTAAGTTGGGCTGAAAGTGACTGGCCCCAACTGGCTTTCATGTTTAAGGAAGAACTAGAACTCATACCCATGAAGATTCTCAATCATCCAGATCATGATTGTCCGAAAAGTGCTTTTTCCAAAAGACAATTGGATTTTCTTGTGTATTTTTTCCTCTTTGAAAATATCTTCCTCATACCCAAGAAGCTTCTTCAGTTCTGAAGAATTGTCATATGTATTTCTATAGCTGTCCGGTTTGATAGTTATCAAACAAGGCAGGTACAGACTTCAACAGATAAAAAACTATTGCAACCAGCTGCCTTTCATTGAGGACGTGTATACTGCATGGGTCAGAAAGAGCGCTGAGAAAATATCTACAGACCCCTCACATCCTGGACATAAACTGTTTCAATTCCTCCCCTCAAGATGCCGCTACAGGGCATTGCATGCCAAAACAACTAGACACAAAGACAGTTTTTACCCTTGTGCCATCACTCTGCTGAACATCTAGTTCCCACAGTACTGTCTTATGTCTAAGCACTCTGCTGAACATCTAATTCCCACAGTACTGTCTTATGCCTAAGCATATTTACCCATGTAGTATGGCTGTATTACTTTTACCCTCATCTGTTCCACTACCTTTTCTTATTGGTATCATTATGATGATGATTATTACATTGTTTTGCATGTACACTAAGAGCTACTTGGCCAATAACATAGTCTATTTTATTCTGTTTTGTCCTTCCCTGTCCTATCCTATCCTGTCCTGTCCTATCCTACTCTACTTTATTCTTTCATTATTGTTTATATTTACACTTATTTATTTTGTTTTTATTGTTTTAATGTCTTTAAATTGTTTTAATTTTTTATAATTTGAGAATAAGCCATCCAGAGTTAGTTGATTGAGTTGGGCAACTTTACAAATTGAATAAACAAACAAACAAAATTATATGTTCATGTAATCATAGCTAGACTATTATAATCAGTGATGGGATTCAAAAAATTTTACTATTGGTTCTGTGGGCATGGCTTGGTGCTCATGTGACTGGGTGGGCGTGGCTATGTGACTGGGTAGGCCAAAAGACAGAAATTCACTTTAACAATGTTCTTGCTTAGCAACCAAAATTTTGAGCTCAATTGTTGTTGTAAGTCAAGGACTACCTCTGCCTTCCTCTGCATGGCAGCCTTGCCTAGTAAACTCCTTTCCTTTTCTGGGAATTTCTCCAGTGTGTTAGAGGCACCAAAATAATTAAGATTTTATAAGGTCTCCTGCTGGAGCAGGGGGTTGGACTAGATGACCTCTGAGATCCTTTCCAGCCCTGGATTGTTGTGCTATTTCAAAGCATCCTCTGAAGCTGCATCTAGTGCCAGGGTTTGTGGTCCTTCCTTCCTCTCCTTCTTCTTTCCCTCCCTCCCTCCCTCCCTCTGTCCGTCCATCCATCCATCCATATCTCGTTCACTTTCCCTTCCCTTCCCTCTTTCTCTTTCCCTTCCCTCCCTCCCTTTCTCTCTTCCCTCCTTCTTTTTCTCCCTTCCTCTCCCCTCTTTTCTTTCTTTCTTTCCTTTTTCCTTCCCTCTCTCTCTTCTCCCTTTCCTCCCTCCCTCTTTCTTTTTCTTTTCCTTTCTTCCTCACTTCCCTCCCTTTCTTTCTTTCTTTTTCTTTCTCTTTCTTTCTTTCTTTCTTTCTTTCTTTCTTTCTTTCTTTCTTTCTTTCTTTCTTTCTTTCTTTCTTTCTTTCTTTCTTTCT
>NW_020769453.1:1122443-1138036 GCF_900518735.1 Pseudonaja textilis
TATTCTATTCTATTCTATTCTATTCTATTCTATTCTATTCTATTCTATTCTATTCTATTCTATTCTACTCTACTCACTTAGACTTATATACCATTTTATAGTGCTTTACATCTCTCTCTCTAAGCAGTTTACAGAGTCAGCATATTGCCCCCAACAATATGGTCCCTCATTTTATCAATCTCGGAAGGATGGAAGGCTGAGTCAACTTTGAGCCTGGTGAGATTTGAACTGCCAAACTGCAGTCAGCAGAAGTAGCCTGTAGTACTGCACTCTAACCACTGCACCACTGTGGTTCTTATATAAATGTATGATGCAACCACTTTTGAAGATAATTCACAATTCTGCATCATGATACTGAAGATTTACGAAAATATGGAGTAGTAGAGGACAATGAAAAATATTAAGATATTAGAACCATTTTCTCCAAAAAAAGAATACAGTACTTGTGCCTATTGAGCTCAGGAAAAAAGGAAATAGGATTCAATTTCTGACAAAGTAATGTATAAAGCATGCATTGAAGGACAAAAGTGGGACTAAGCTTTTTTCCCCTTCAAACAGTATGGTCTACACCAGTGGTTCTCAATCTGTAGCGTGTGGACTGCTGGGGGACTGCAATGTCAATCCAGGGGGTCCATGAAGGCTTGAAGAAATGTTGATTTAAATTTTGAATTATGTGTTGATGGTTTGTGGCCATGGTCTGTGGCCCAAAGGTATTTAAAGGGGGTGCTAGCATTCCAGCAACCCTCCATTCCAACCAATAACTCTGAGACAGACATCTCTCAAAAGTTCCTTTTATTTGGATAGTAACTGGTACATCTGTGTAATCCCAAATCTGAAGTTCCGGGACTCCTTACAAAAGTAAAAACTACAAATCCATCTCCTATTCCCATCACTACATCACATGGCCCAATCACCATCCGTCCCAAAGTAAGACTTCCTTTTCACTATGCGCAACACTCCCTGACCTTGAATCAGCAAAAGAATTTTATTTTGTCTAACTAGATATACTCAAATGAATTCCCTCCTCCCACTTTCCCAGGGTCAATTGTGCAGTGTGGGAGCATCAGATCTCAATATGGCTTCCAAAGCTGACAGGGGTGAAGAAACGGTTGAGAACCACTGATCTACAAGTATCCAATAAGACTGATTGGTGATAAATTCTTGATGGATAAAATCAGGACAGCTTCAGTATTTAAAACAATATTGAAGCTCTACTGAAAATAACAAGTAACTAGGGCATCATGTTAATTTCTTTGGCATTCTGTCAGCAGCCAATTCAGCCAGTTTATCTAAAGTAAGACTAGACAGTAATTGATGAAGCACCACCTTGCATGATTTTTCTTTCAGCAGTGATCTTGTATCATTTGTGGCTCAATGACCAATTCCCTGTCTCCTTATAAAATGGGATTATAATGAAATTGAATCCAGATAGATAATGTAGGAAATTACTTATGCCATTAACTTATGTTAGCAATGGAGCCTATAATAAAATATTGCAATAGTGAGTGCTCCTCATTAGTCAAACCAGCCAATTAGTCATAAAAGTAAAGTAACTAGATATAAAAAGCACAGTGAGAACAATAAATGCAAGATTTTGAATAGCTGTTCAATTAAAATGACATTTAAACATGGGAGAGGAAATACTTGGTTACCTGGCTGAATCAACAGCTAGTACTCTGAAATGGATATGAATTAAAGCTGAATTCAAATAAACAGATTGCCATTAAAATAACTGAATATCTGTGGTCACTTTATATTTCTTAACATTTTGAATTTGTTAATATAAATGTATGAGATTTCATACAGAGCAACTGGGAGTAAAAGGAAGATATATATTTAAGGGTCAAGACAGAATAGCAAAGTTATGTTAGCATCTGAAAAATTTAAAATGCAGGTTGGCAGTGGTATAGAAAAAAATGGTAGAATATGATTACTTATACAGTTTCAAATTCATGTTTTGCAATCTTTTCCAAGAATATTACATTACTGGAATTTCACTATCAGCTCTATAGTTATATCAAGAATGTTAGTTAGCAAAAATAGGCTATTTTGTCACATTGAAAATTCCTCTTATTTTAAATAGTCAACATTCTGCATAAATAGTCTATGATCTATTAACAAAATCAATGTTAAAAATATTATATATTAAAAAGCTCCAATCAAGAAATTGCATTTTAAGTTTTTAAATTTTGTTCCTTATTAGCTATTCTATGAAATGCATCATCATTATATTATTATATACCACTTATTTTTAGTAAATCGTGATTACTGCTTCCTGAAGAAGGGGAAAAAAGAGGACGTCAGTGATTAAGTTATTTGTTTAGTTTTTGGGATTCAGCAGTAATTGCTGGTACACATCTCCCTGACTGCACACAGGCAGCAGGTTGAATAGAACACTGAAATTACCTCCTTCATAATAGTTTGTTTTGATAATGTATTGTGTGTCGAGATGATGAGAAACAGTTGCTGTCAATTTGATTAGCCATTATATTTTTATGTTAATTGCCATTATTGGATCCATTCTGTTTAGTGTCACTATAGAAGCCATACAATGTTAGCATAAATAACAAATTGGAGTAAATTAGGAAGATATATTTTTGCCAATTCATTTTAATTGCCCCTCAGTCCTTCCGTTGGTTAACACAGCTGTTGACCCATAATAAGCACTAGGTCAATATAGCTGCTTGTCAATTCAGAAATGCAAAGTGCTATGTTGCTCGTAATGGATATACAACCACCTTTGCCAGCCATCTGAAGCAAGCAACTGACAACCCAAAGGCAGGAATAAAGCATCAGCTATGGAGTATAGTGACCTGATATTATCAGAGAGGCTAATTGAAAGTCACTTCCTAAATGGGTAAGATTTTTTTTAAAGTTAGGCACACACATATATTTTTAATTATACCAACACCTTCTGCCCTGTGGCACCTAGCATATTTTGCAATTAGTAATAAATAGAAAACAAAAAGCTGTAGAGATTTTAAATGTCAAAGACAATTAAGGAAGATTAAGACATTTCTATGTGTGGGTATACCCGTCAAGGAACAGAATCTTGTTGAGAGAAGAAAGTATCTTAAAAAATTACGGATAAATTTGATACAGGTAAGTTTATGAATAATAGATTTTAACAGAATTTTTACCAGAAATGTCATAAGTGTTTTTATTCAGCTTTCATGAAATCAGAAAACTAAAGAATATTTTTTTTATTTGCCTGAATCATTTCCTTTGATTTTTTTTTTTGGGGGGGGGGGCACTTAAAATTCTTCCTTTGGTATTGCTTTAAAGCTGCCTAAAGTAATTGCTTGCACTAATTAAAACTCAATTTTAAAAACTGAACTTCAGCATTGAGTATTGAGATTAATTTTTATGTTACAAGTTAACAGAAATAGCAGAGGCATTTCCATTCCCTGTATTAGCCAATATTTTATAGTTGTGTCATATTAATATAAAATTATTTACAAAACTGGTACATGAGCACACACACACAAATGCACACACGTATATATCATACAAAAATCATACATAGTTATTAGCTTATATACATGCAGTATACAAACAAATAAGTGGATACAGTTGACAATTACATTCTTCAAAGATAAAGAAAAAAGAACAAGTCCTTTTGTGCATACTTGAAAGATGAACAACAGTCTGGCTGCTTTAATATTCCTTATTAGGCTTGGCTACACCGTGTCGGAGGAAAAAGGCACGACATTCACTACTTTGTAAATGTTCTGTCCTTTTTTTTCTTAAATATTTTACACTTACACATCATATTTTACAGATTCAGAGTGATTTTTATTATTTTGAAATATGCATATAACAATAGAATAAGATATGAAAACCACTCACTAATATACATGAATTAAGTAACTAACCAGTTTACAGATTTGTGAGGGCATGATTGCATAATTAACATGTATTAATTATATACATTAAAATGGTAACAGTCCCCTCAATAATTCATTTTCTTTCCCTACCCCCAATTCTTTTCCTTATATTTCATGCTATGAACTATAAAATAGATAGGGGGAAAAGAGATTTTGTCAAGTCTATTAAATTGTTTTGTAAAGAAGATAATTTCTGCAGGCAAGAGAGACAACTTATTTGTATTACTTCAATTAGTTCTTATACAAAACAGAAGCACCACTTCATTAATCAACGGCTAGAGAAAGACTTACTTTTACAAGAAGTCTTTTGGTAATTTGATTAGAAAGAATGGTGACTCACATTATCATCTGATTCTGCACATCCATCAAGCAGACAATTTAGGACAAATTCTTTTGAAACAATTTAAGTTCTTGTCAGAAAATTGTCTCTCTAAAAAGAGACATTTTTCTACAGTGTGCAGAATGACTTGGTGTTTCAGCAAACATCTCTGTGTTCTATGTTCCTCTATCTTTTCCCATCCCTTACCTTAAAAGATGCAGAAAATGTAAGATTACCTTTATTTTAAACGAAACCTTAGGGTATGTATAACAACATATTATAGGCAGTCCTTGACTTACAATCACAATTTGAGACCAGAATTTCTGTTGCTAAGCAGGCAGTGATTAAGTAATATCCAATTTACAATCTTTTTGGCCAGTTTGTAACCAAATCACTGCAGTTGTTAAGGGAATAATGCAGTCATTAAGCAAATCCAGTTCCTACACTGATTTTGCTTGTCAGAAACATCATAAAGAGTAATTGACTGAAATGGGTGGCTATAAACATTTAGTTAATAAATAAATGTCAGTTGTCAAACGTCTGAATTCTGATCATCTCACTATGGGGATGCTGCAATTGTTGTAAATTGAGGATTACCTATAGTTACCATCTGTTGAGATGAAATTAAATAAGGATCTGTTACAAATTTGGGGTATTAATTTTTACAAAATTGTTACTGATTTCATTCTACATTTAGATTACTTGACTACTTTTGATCAGGTCTCTTTAACATATGACTTTTTTGTCTTCAGGTAACAAAGCAAAAGGACTGCACTCTCGGTTATTTCTCATGTGATCCTGAAGGGAGTGCATTTGGAGAAAATGTAAATAAATTTTCAAATAAAATTAATATCTGTTCTTATCTATTTAGCCCATCTATCAAGATCAAATATACCATATTAAATTGCCAACAATATGAAGAACATAATAGAACATAATATCACAATTGGGACCAGAATCTTGGTCATTAAGCGAGATATTAGAGGACTGTTTCGCTCAATGATCAGAATCCCATCACTTCCAATTGCTGTCCAGCAGGCATGGAATTGAAATCCTTTGGCAGGCAGTTCTTTCAGCCAGCCTTCAAAGCAAAGTAGCTGTATGCCAAAGGTTTTCAGCTCCAAACAATCAGGTGGATAAATGTCTTCAGAGGCCTGAGGCACTGGTGCAGCCTGTCTTTCTACTCTATGGTTGTAAGTTGAAGACTACTCATAATGGGAACTTTTAGCTATACAAACTTTAAAAAGACCTATTAGATCAGAATTACATCCACAAATGACTGGATACACTAATCCTACAACCTATCATAAAGGATATTGAAGAAAAACTTTGCTAGAGGTTTTTCCCCCCTCTTAATCTTCCCACAGAATAGCAGCTGGGTTTCCTTGAAAAAGAACCTACTCAAGTTGTGGATGAAATCTTCCAAGACCTAAGATACCCAAAAAAAAAAAAAATTCCACAGAGATTCTCAGGAGCTGTGAGTAACTACAGCTAAAGTGGCATTAGGATTTGATTTAGCCTATATGCAAGAGAAAATAAAAAGAAGAAACAAAGACAAGGAAGTCTAGAAGAATTCAAAAGACTAGAAGTAGAACTACAAAAGAAACTTCAAAATGGAAGTCTTAACCAACAAATGGAATTAATTAGACACAAGTTGAATATACTTGTGAAAATTTAGCACTACAAATAAAACAGAATAGTCAAAAATTTTCAAAAATGTAAATAAACTAGGGAGATGACTATCATATAGACTAAAAAGCCAGAAAGAAAGAGGTTGGATTAATAAACTTCAGAATGAGGAGGGAACTATATATTATCAAAGCAAAGAGAAAAAAATAATAATCCAGAGCTTCTCCAAGGAATGTATGATGGCAACAAGCGCTTTACGGATGAAAATGTTACAATGTTTTAAGAAAGCAGAACTGCCAAAAATTTCAGAGGAAATAAAACGTATGCTAAACACAGATATAGAAATGTCAGAACTAACAGAGGCACTGAAAAAAACAGAACAACAAAACACTGGACCCTGATGCACTGCCAGTAGAAGTGTTTAATGCAGTATTAAAAGAAGCCAAAACACCATTGTCATGGACTGAAGCAAATACTGTGTTGATCCCAAAAGAAAATACGGATTTAACAATAATTAAAAACTATAGGCCTATATTGCTTTTAAACTTGGATTATAAAATATTTATGGTAATAATTGTCAAATGGCTAAAAAGATAACCTGAACAAATTTGTACATGTTGACCAAAAACAGCTTTCTGCCAAGAAGACAAATACGAAATAATACAAGGACGATATTGGATATATTGGAGTATTATGAAGTTCATAGTGAGAAGCAAGTAGCGTTGTTATTCTTAGATGCACAAAAGGCATTTGATATGTTAATTGGGATTTTATGTTAAGACGGATAAGTTATAAGGACTTTGGTGATAATTTCATAAATATATTTAGGACTATCTATGCCAAACAAGAGACTAGAGGTGTAGTTAATGGAGAAGCGACACGATATTTTCAAATCAAGAAAGGCACAAGACAGGGGGGCCTGTTATCACCGCTATTGTTTATATTAACTCTAGAGGTTTTGACGAGAATGATTCAAAAAGACAACCAAATTAAAGGCTTAAGCATTAAGAAAGAAGTTTACAAACTGCAAGAGTGTGGGGAAGTAGCTGGCTTAAAAATCAAGAAAGATAAAACCAAAATGTTAGTCAAAGATAGTCAAATGTACAAAAATGATCTGGTCAAGAAAATAAATATCCAAATAGTGAAGAAAGTGAAATACTTGGGAATACAGCGAACAGATTTTTAAGCTAAAGACAGTGCAATATAGTGGATATGATGACTCCATGTAAAAAGAACCTGCAAGGAAACTATGTTGTAAATAGGAAAATATATATGTAAATAGCACCAACCTAGTAATGTAGAATAAGGAAGAGATCAATTGTTATATGTGGTTTTATGTTATAGCATGTATGACAAAATAATTGCCAAGAAAGTCACATTGTGTTCAACTATTTAATGTTTTTTCAATAAAATTTTCTAAAAAAAAAGAATCGCAAATATACAAAGCAAATTGCTTGGTTTTCTTCAAACATATTTTTATGATGTCTCCCTTGGATGACTCCTCAGATTCTTCCTTGGAGGTCAGCTCAAGGGAGGATAAGCTCATTCCTGACACATCAGGAACAATGTTAATTGATAACTCTGAATGGCCAGCCAAAAGAGATTTATGGAAGCAGTGGTGGGATCCAAAATTTTTTACTACCGGTTCTGTTACTATCAGCTCCATTGTTCTATTAAGGAAACTTTTTTACATGCAAGCAAAAGACAATCTCCAAATATGTAAAGTATATTACAGCATCTGAAGTAACATTTCTGATCTGAGAAAAGAACATGTATGTTCCAGTGATCAGACTCAAATTATTTTACTACCGGTTCTGTGGGCATGGCTTGGTGGGTGTGGCAGGGGAAGGATACTGTAAAATCTTCAGTCAGAGGTGATATTTGATGGTTCTCTGAACTACTCAAAATTTCCGCTACTGGTTCTCCAGAACTGGTCAGAACCTGCTGAATACCACCTCTGTATGAGAGGCTTTGGTTGGGGAAAGCTTGAAGGGGCAGACAGTCAATGAAGAGCAGGAGGAACGGACTTCTACGGTGGATTTGAGGGCAGAGAAAAGACAAGAGCAATGATATCTGCCAGATAACTTGGGAGAAGGCATGCCCATCTTGATGAGCTGCAGCAGAAAGCTATTTATCATAGCAGACAGAAGGAGGCATTGCTGGGAACAACGTGTTTGGTTTCTGGCTGTGTGCTCCTTGTGCTTCCTGCTTGTCTTTGTGCCTTGAAGACTCTGACTTCTTTTGCCAAGTGAGCTCTTGTGGGTGTATTTCAGTTTGGCCTGGTGGATTTAATAGCAATAGCACTTAGACTTATATACCGCTTCAAGTGCTTTACAGCCCTCTCTAAGTGGTTTACAGAGCATATTGCCCCCAACAATTTGGGTTCTCATTTTACCCACCTCAGAAGGATGGTAGGATGAGGCAACCTTGAGCCTGGAGAGATTTGAACTGCCAAATTGCAGGCAGTCAGCAGATATAGCTAAATTAAATGTGAGTGAGTGGGGCAGCACAATATTGGACAGCTCTAACTATTGCTCCTTTCTTCACTCTGTGTCTTTTCAACATAAATTCTTTTTCACTAAGCTTTTCTTTTGCTATTATGTGATCTGTATAAATTTTAAATACTATTTAAAGATATGTTTTTGGTATCAAGAAAAGCTTTTTGAAAGAGCATAATCTGGTAAAATTTGTTTTTGTAGGGTTTATCTTTCTGAGGTTAACTATTAGATATGGTACTGGGTTTAAGCTATTTACTTAGGTTGAAGAAAAAATAGGCAGGGGCAGAAAACCCTAGATGAATGCAAAACAGCATGTTGGGCTACCCTGTTTGGATGATGTTAGTCAGAAAAATTCAAATCAATAGTTCTAGAATCACAGAAAATAAATACTAAATATTCCCAACACAGAATATAGCTTAAATGTTGCAATTTTAAATATTTAATTTTTTATTTCTTAGTGTATAGTGCGGGTATCGGCAGCCTGTGGCAATTTTAAATATTTAATTTTTTATTCCTTAGTGTATAGTGCGGGTATCGGCAGCCTGTGGCTCCCTGCCCCATCACTGGCTGGCTCTGCCCCTTGCCTGGCCTGAGAAGCTAAGGGCGACGGCAGGGGATAGAGAAATGGCCGGGGCTCATTCGCCGGTGCCTCACTCTTGCTGCTTGTTGGTGCTAGACTTGCCTTCTGGCACTTGTTGGTGCTGGGCGTGCCTCTCAACCGACACTGACCTCACTAACATGAGCACTGGTGAGGTAGGAAAGGGAGGTGGGAACAATGGAAAGGGAGACTGGTCCGCAATGCCCAGCCGTGGCTTTAAGAAGCTCAGGACAGCAGGAAAAGGGGGCTGGCCCCGCCAAAACTTGCCTGGCCACCCCATGGGTCAGGCTCGGAGAAAGCTGGAGCATCACCCATCAGGCGGTTTCCTCTCCTCTCTTTATGTCTCTCTATCTCTGTTTGTGTGAATGTCTCTCTCGCGCTCTGTCTCTGCATCTCTTCTCCCTCTCTCTCTTGGAAAGCTGTGGCTGGACCAACCCAGAAAGCTCTCTTAGGGGCTCTTGACTATTCCTTTTATTTCTTCTTTTTGGAAATCTGGGCTGGTTGAGGAATGATTGCCAGCCACGGCAGAGGCTTCCCTTCAGGTGACCCTCCTCCCCCTCTCGCACAACTGGGGGCTGTGGCAGGGCCGGGAGGGTGCAGGGAGGGTGAGTGCCAAAGTGCAGCAAAGGCACATGCGAGCAGGGCAGTCTCTTGCTTAAGGAGGTTCTTAACAGGACGCAGCTTCTCTCCTGCACTAAGGCTCCAGCCCTTAGTGTTTTTCCCCCCCCGACAGCTCTTTGGCTGAGCATGGAGGGCGCGAGATCCAGCCCGAAGCAGCAGGAAGACTGCCTTACGTGCAAATGTGGTGTGAAGGCAGTACAGGGCCGCTTCGCTCCTGCACTAAACTCCAGCAACCCTCCTCCCCCTTCTCCTCTCGTGACCCCCTGGCCAGCTGTGGCAGGGCTGGGAGGGTACGCAGATGCATGGAGCGAGCACCAAAGTGCCACAAAAGCATGTGTGGACCAGCCGGCCAGCTGCTTAAAAAGGATCTCCCTGTGCATGTGCACCCTCCTGGCCCCGCCACAGCTGACCAGGGGGTCACGAGAGGAGAAGGAGGGTCGCTCAAAGGGAAGTCTCTGCCACGGCTAGCAATCATTCCTCAGCAAGCTCGGATTTCAAAAAAGAAGAAATAAAAATGCGCCAAAGAGAGCTTGCTGGCTTGGCCCAGCTGAGGGTTTCAGAGACAAATACACACACACACACACACACACACAGACATAGAAGGAGGGAGGGAAAGAGAGAAGGAGGGAGAGACATAGATACATAGAGAGTAATATACAGAGGGGAAGATAGACATACAGAGAGATACAGAGGGAGAAAGGGGGGAGAGAGGGGAAGATAGGGAGAGAGACAGAGAGACACACACAGAGAGATACAGAAAGAGGGGGGAGAAAGGGGGAGAGAGATACAAAGGGAAGATAGGGAAAGTGGGGAGAGATACAGAAAGAGTGGGGTAGAGGGGAGAGATACAAAGAGAGATACAGAAAGAGGGGGAGAGAGACATAGACCGAGAGAAAGTTTTGTGGCTGAGTAGGCGTGGCTAGGGGGGTCATGTGACTGGGTGGGGGTGAGTGACATTGGGTTGGCCACACCACCCAGGTTTTGTGGCTCCTGGTGTTGTTTTTTTTCCAGGTTGAAACAAGTCCAAATGGTTCTTTGAGTGTTTAAGGTTGCAGACCCCTGGTATAGTGTATCAAATAAACAAAGTTCAGAGAACATACAAATAAGAATAACAGATACAAGATCTTACTTTTCCTTCTAGCTAATACTGAGAGGTTCAACAATATGCTTAAAATTAAGATACAATTTTGTCAAGCGATCCACTCTACTAACACCACTAACATAGTTATTAGCCTTTGATATTACAGCAAAATGTGAATCTAGAATAAGCATCTTTTCTAATAATGCAATTCTACTATTTAATTGAATTAGTACTAGTAATGTTGTGAAAAAGAAAAAAACAATAGAATGATTTTTTAAAAAAATTGAACACACACAACACTGCCAATTATATTTACAAGGAGGAAAGTGACAACACCGAAAAAGGAGACGAGGTAAACAAGCAGGAATTTTAAACAGACTAAGGAATGGGGAAAAAAAAAACTCATCTCCCTTCAATCTTTCTGACTAATTTATGCTCACTTGCTAACAAGATGGATGAAATTCATCTCTTAAATAGATGGAATTCCAATTTCTATAAGTCTGCAGTTCTTTGTTTTACTGAAACCTGGCTTAATCCACAAATTCATGGGGACACCATATACACCCAAGGATTTCAGACATTTAGATCAGACAGAATTGAAGAGACATCAGGTAAAACAAAGGGTGGAGGATGTTTATATATCAACAACAGCTGGTCTCAGGATATAAGTATAATATATAAGTTCTGTGATGAAAACGTAGTCTTTACACATCAACTGCAAGCCATTTTACTCTCCAGTGTGTTTTCCTCATTTCTCCTAATAGCTATGTATATTCCTCCACAAGCCTGTGTAAACAAGGCATTATGAACTCTTGCTGATCAAATTATGGAGGCTGAAGCCAAACACTCAGATTCTCTTCCCATCATTTTAGGAGATTTCAATCAAGCAAATTTAAGGAAAGAGCTCCCAAAATATTTCCAGCATGTAAATTGTTCCACCAGAGGCAAAAAATACTTTAGACCACTGCTACACAACAGTAAAAGATGCTTACAGGTCTTTACCACGAGTGTGGGACACTCTGACCACTGCATGATTCACCTTGTACAGACAAAGACTTAAAACCATGAAACCAACAATTAAATCAGTGAGGACTTGGACTGATGAGGCAAAGCTGAAGCTCTAGGCTTGCCTTGATTGCACTGATTGGAATGTTTTTGAAGATACCTCTGCAGACCTAGACCAGCTCACAGATATTGTAACATCATATGTCAGCTTCTGCAAAGACTTATGTGTACCAACAAGGAAACTGCAAATAAATATACAGTAACAATAAACCTTGGTTCACAGCTAAACTTAAGCAGCTACGTCATTCCAAAGAGGAAGCCTACAGAAAAGGTAACAAAATGCTATACAATCAGGCCAGAAACATATTAGCAAGAGAAATCAGAGCAGCAAAAAGAAGCTGCTCTGTTAAGGAATCAGTGCTCAACAAATGAACCAGCAAACATGTGGAAAACTCTTAAAAACATCACTGGCTTCAGCAAACCTCCTTCCCAGGCAGAAGGAAATCAACAACTAGCAGATGACTTGAATGTGTTTTACTGCAGGTTTGAAAAAAAAACTACAGCCACCTATCTCCACAACCCACATCTCAAACACACCAACAGCCAAGCCTCCTACAACTGGCCCCAATCCATTGGGTTCACAACCTCTGGTGTAAAAATGAGTCCACCAAACGTATATTCATTCATACAATAAATGCCATTGCAAAATCCAATCCCACTCATAAAAAACTTCGCTCAAGACCAGACTTATCCATACTGCAAAGAATCCACTACCGTGAACTCTGCACTGAACTCAAAAACTGTCTAGACAATGGAGAAAAGGACCTATAGACTACAGAGCTGATTTCATCAAAAGAAAGTCACACAACCCACAACTCCGCATCCAACCCCACCCCATCCAATCCAACACCACTCAAAACCAGGCACGAACACCCCTAACTACCTCTATTCAAACCACAACTGGCCTTAAATGCAAGCTTCAGTGCAAGAAGCCTTGTAAATAAAATACCTGAATTTCTCCTCTTACTAAATACGGCTAAATTCGACATTATATTTGTCTGTGAAACATGACTCAATGCATCTCTCCCTGACTCCATTACCACAGTAATAGACTATCATGTATACCGATCAGATCGTGAAATCCGTAGAGGAGGTGGTGTTGCTATCTTCTATAAAAAATCCTTACATCTAAAAAACATCCAAGTTACCCAGGAGCTTGCTCTTCCTGAGACCATCGTCTGTGAACTGTCCTTAAATATCACATTTCGGTTCTTACTATGTTACAGAGACTGATTATGACATCGAACATGCAAACAAGCTAAATACACTACTAACATGGGCAGCATCCTGCCCACACGCTTTTATCTTTCTTGGTGACTTCAATCTACCTCATATTAACTGGACCCTTAACAAATGTACAACTGAACCCACACATGCAACCTTCTACAATGCAGTAACAAATCTGGGACTAGAACAACTAGTAACCAATAACATTAGACTTAACAACTGCCTTGATCTCATCTTCTGCAATAGTTTGAATTCAATTTATGGAATACAAATTAAAGAACCCTTTTCCAACAGTGACCACAACATGACTGACTTTTGTCTCAACATACATCCACACAAAAATCATCACGACGGAATCCCAAATTATAACTTCAAAAAAGGCAACTATGATCTTATAAACAAAGATCTCTCATCCCTTGATTGGCAATCTCTATTCACTGGATGCAGTACTGTTTAAGACCATTACAACATATTTTTACTTGAAGTCAAAAAAGTCATCAAACTATATGTACCAATAACAACTCCCAAAACCAGAAAAAAAACAGGTTACCCATAACAATAAGGAAACTTCAATCCAAAAAGAAATCACTTTGGCGGAAAAACAAATCTGGTCACGTTGCCAACTTCAAAAGCCGATACAAAAATTTATGCCACCAGATAAAGACTGAATGCACCAATTATCACATTAAACAAGAGGAAAACCTTCTACGCACCAATTCCACCTGCGCTTTCTACAATTTTGTAAACAACAAACTAAAAGACTCAAGGTCCATCCCACCCCTGAAGGAGGACTTAATGGTAAAGACTGCAACGACGACACCATTAAAGCCAACATCTTTAACACATTCTTTGGCTCAGTATTTGTAAACAGCAATGGATCATGCCCATATTTCCTAGTCGAACCACAGACAACTACAATGATCTAATACATATCGATTTTACAGAAGATAATGTTGAAAAAGCACTACGCAATCTAAAACCATCTCTATCTATTGGACCAGACAGAATATGTGCCTACTTCTTTAAAAAGCTATCTACTGCCATAGACGAACCTCTAAGCATAATCTTTGAAAAATCTTTCAGGACCAGCTCCTTGCCAAAACTATGGTCACAAGCCACGGTCATCCCCATCTTCATAAGGGAGACCCCAGCCTAGTTAAAAATTACAGACCAACCTCTTTATGCTTCATCACCTGTAAAGTCATGGAATCAATTATTAACCATCATCCTCGACTTAGAGAAAAACAATCTATTCTCTAATAAACAATTTGGTTTCAGAAAAAAACTATCCTGTAATCTGCAACTCTTACACTGCAAAAACATACGGACTACACAACTTGATCAGGGCAAAGCAATAGATGCAATCTACATAGACTTCGGTAAAGCCTTTGATTCAGTGGTGCACAACAAACTACTCCTAAAACTAAAATCTTATGGTATCTCTGGACACCTGCATAACTGGATAGAAGCATTCCTGTCAAACAGACAACAAATGGTCAAAATTGGGAGCGTCCTATCAAATTCTGTACCTGTCAATAGTGTTGTCCCCCAAGGCAGTGTTCTAAGACCAACTCTTTTCATACTCTATGGAAATGACCTCTGATCATATCCAGAGCAACTGCGTTCTCTTCGCTGATGATGTAAAGCTGTTCAACCCCACAGACACTACTGCTACCCTCCAAAAAGATTTTGACTATGTATCAGAATGGTCAAACAAATGGCAACTTCAAATCTCAACAAATAAATGCTCTGTCCTACATATTGGCAAAAAAAAAATCAGAAAATAAAATACAGACTGAATAGTCAAGACCTTGTTGATGATCCAAACTCTGTCAAGGATCTTGGAGTACTCATCTCTAATGATCTAAGTGCTAGAGCCCAAAAAGGCATTAAGAGTTGTTAACCTAATCTTACGTAGCTTTTTCTCTGGTAATATTACACTAATAATTAGAGCAAACAAAACATTTGCTAGACCAATACTCGAATACAGCTCATCAGTCTGGAACCTATATTACGTATCTGATAATAACACAGTTGAGAAAGTCCAGTAATATTTCACAAGAAGAGTTCTCCACTCCTCTACTCGTTGTAGAATACCTTATGCCACCAGACTTGAAATTCTAGACCTAGAAAACCTAGAACTACGCTGCCTTCGGCCTGATCTAACTATAGTATATAAAATCATGCATTGCAATGTCTTACCTGCAAATGAATACTTCAGCTTCAACCATAACAATACAAGAGCAAACAATAGATAGAAACTCAAGGTTAATTGCATCAAACTTGATTGCAGGAAATACGACTTCAGCAACAGTGGTCAATGTCTGGAATACTCTACCCGACTCTGTGGTTTCTTCCCCAAACCTCAAAAACTTTAATCTTAGACTTTCTACTATTGACCTCACCCCTTTCCTAAAAGGTCTGTAGGGGGCATGCATAAGAGCACCAACGTGCCTACCATCCCTGTCCTATTGTTTCTTTTATTTTTTTTATTTTTCTTATATGTATCCATGTATTCATAACTATGTTTTTACTTATACCTATTATCTTGTAAGCAATTGACAAACCAAATAAATAAATCAAGAAAGAACGAAAGAAAGAAAGAAAGAAAGGAAGGAAGGAAGGAAGGAAGGAAGGAAGGAAGGAAGGAAGGAAGGAAGGAAGGAAG
>NW_020769454.1:0-98345 GCF_900518735.1 Pseudonaja textilis
ACCCTAACCCTAACACCCTAACCCTAACCCTAACCCTAACCCTAACCTCCTAACCCTAACCCTAACCCTAACCCTAACCCTAACCCTAACCCTAAACCCCTAACCCTAAACCCCTAACCCTAAACCCTAACCCTAACCCCCTAACCCTAACCCCCTAACCCTAAACCCTAACCCCTAACCCCTAACCCTAACCCTTTTACAAGATAATCATAATTTACTTAGTTTATTTTATAACAGTTCATATAAACATCCCAAATCTATCTTAAAATCATTTTGTAGATATAAGAAAGTACATCTTTATATATTATTTTCAAGAAGTCTACGTATTTCATTACTGTATTTTATTGTCTAACCATTGATAGAAAACACCCCAAATTTTATAAAATTGTTTATCCTCTTGTTCTCTAATTTCAAATGTCAATCTACTCATTTCAGCACATTCCAATATTTTCTTAATGGTTTCCTCCTGTGATGGTGTTTTCTCATTTTTCCAGTTTTTAGCAAATACAATCCTAGCTGCTGTTAATACGTTTACAATCAGGTATTTCAAGTCTTTACTATATATTTCGGGTAAAATTCCCAATAAAAATATCTCTGGTTTCAAGTCTATATGTTTTTTTTGTCATTTTTTCCAACCACATGCGGATTTTAGTCCAGTATTTTTTAGCATCCGCACAAGTCCACCACATATGGTAATATGAACCAGGTGTCTGATGACATTTCCAACATTTTTCGGATTTATTCTTGAACATTCTTGCTATTCTTGTGGGGGGAAATGCCACCTGTAAAACATCTTATACAAATTTTCTTTATATGCTGTTGACATTGTCATTTTATAATTCTGAGACCACCATTTTTGCCATTTCTCTAAATCAATCCCATATCCCAAATTCTTCCCCTAAGCAACCATAGTTTCTTTAACTTGTTCTTCTTCTAGTTTAATTTCTAATAAATATCCATACAATTTTTAATCACCTTTTCATCAGTACCTGTCAAAATCTTATCTATGTCAGTTTATCATGGAAACCTTCTGTTTTAGAATCTTTATCATACCTTGAATGTATTTGCACATATGAAAACCTACTCATCTTTATACCTTGTTCCTCTAATTTTTGCATAGATTTAAGTTCACCCTTTTCATTCAATAATTCACCATATTTAACTGTTTGTTCCTTTTTGTATATTATAGGATAAGAAAATTCTTCAATAGTCGATAGCCAGACTGGAATTTTCAAATAACATTGTCTTTTAGTCTTCTCCCAGTTTAACCACAGAGACTCCCGTATATAATGTCTTCTAAAATACCCCTGTGATTTAGTTCCTTTATACCATAGAAAAGCATGCCACCCCAACAACAGATCATGTCCTTCTAATGTCAACAATCTAGTATTAATGTTATCCATTCCTTAACCCACATCAAATTTGTAGCTTGGTAATACAACTCCCAATTAGGCAAACCAAATCCTCCTCTTATTCTAGCATCTTGCAAGAGTTTTAACTTTATTCTCGCTTTCTTACCTTGCCATATATATTTCAACACAATTTTATTTAAATCTTCAAAGTAATCTTTTCCAAGCCTAATTGGAATTGTTTGAAACAAATATAAAATTCTGGGTAATATATTCATCTTGATTGTTGAAATTCTCCCTATTAGTGACAGTTGTAAATTTTCCCATTTCGCCAAATCTAGCGCTATCTGCTGTTTGTTTGATATAATTATTCTCTTTTAATGTACTACATTTTGCTGTCAAATATATCCCCAAGTACTTAATCTTATTCGTGACCTGAATTTTCAATAGATCTGCCAGTTCTTCCTTTTGTCTTAATAGCATATTCTTTGTCAAGATCTTTGTCTTATCTTTATTTATTTTCAAACCAGCCACCTTTCCATATGTCTCTATCTTTTCTATCAATTTTGATCCTGTTTCTTAAGGGTCTTCTAAGATGAAAACCAGATCATCTGCAAATGCTTGCAGCTTGAATTCTTTCTTTTTGATTTTAATTCCTTTTATATTCTTTTCATCTCTAATATTTCTGTTTAGCACTTCCAAAGTTAACACAAACAACAAAGGTGATAGTGGGCACCCTTGTCTTCTTCCTTTTCTTATATTGATAGAGTCTGTCAGTTCTCCCTCTATCATAACCTTTGCCGTTTGCTTATAGTATATAGCTTCTATTGCTTGAATAAATTTTTTAGCAAAACTCATCTGTTCCAACAGAAATAACATGAATCGCCAATTCACATTATCAAATGCCTTCTGTGCATCTAGGAATATCAGAGCCATTTGTTTTTCAGGATGTGGCTTGTAGTATTCCAAGGTGTCCAAGATTACTCTCATATTGTCTTTAATTTGTCTCTTTGGCAGAAATCCATTTTGATCAGGATGGATAAAATTATTTAAATATTTTTTAAGTCTGCCAATATTGAAGCAAAGATTTTATAATCTGCATTTAGTAGAGAAATGGGTCTATAGTTCTTAATTTGTAATGGGTTGGCCTCCTCTTTTGGAATAAGTGTAATATAGGCTTCTGACTATGATTTAGGTATCTTCTTCTTTAACATAACTTCATTCATAACTTCTAGCAATGGAAGATTCAACAATTCTTGTAATGTTTTATAAAATTCTGCCGGAAGTCCATCTGGGCCTGGTGCCTTTCCATTATTTTGCTTCTTGGGTGCTTCAGTTAACTCCATCATCGTTATATTGCTTTCTAACATTTTTTCAGTCTCTTTAGATATCTGAGTAAATTAGCATTCTGTAAATACTGCTTAACTCTTTCCTCATCAATATTCTCTTGCATATATAATTTCCCATAGAAGTCTCGAATGATTTCCTTCTTCCCTTTGCTACCATGGCAAACTTGGCCTTGGTCATCTATTAATTGCAATATTTTCCTTGATTCTTTCTCCTTTCTCAATTTGTATGTTAACCATCTACCTGGTTTGTTTGCGTCTTCAAAGTACTTCTGTTTAGCACCTCTAATTTTCTGTGCTAATTCTTCTTTTTCTATTTGACCCATTTTGTGTTTAATTATATCCATTTTTAGCTTGATGTCCTTTTTCTTTGGCGTTTTCCGTAGCTCTTTTTCAAGTCTTTTATGCTCCTCTAGGGCCTTAGAGACTAGTCTTTTCATAGTATTCCTTTTCCTTGTATAGTCTATTATCAAGCCTCTAACATATGCCTTCATTGTATCCCATACATTCTGAATTGATGTATCTTCTTTTTTGTTTTCTCTAAAGAAAAAAGCCAATTCTTTCTCCATCCACTGTGTGAAGTCTTTTTCCTTTAAAATAGTATTATTTAACGTCCATCTAGATCTTCCTTTTTGTCCTTTCCATTCAATTGTCATTGGATTGTGATCTGCCCAGGTACTTGTTTCAATATTTATTTCTTGAATGTTAGTTATTAATTCTGTTGACATCCATATCATATCTATTCTGGACCATGATAAGTGTCTATTTGAAAAGGTGTATTGTTTAGTTTTAGCATTTTATTCTCTCCATGTATCTTTTAAGTTTATTTCATCTATCATTTTAAAAAAGGATTTAGGGAGAATCTTTCTGTTTTGCTTTATTGTTTTCTGTGCTGTATAGTCCAATTTATTGTCTATAATTCCATTAAAATCTCCCATCATAACTATATTAGCATAGTCCAGTTCAATTATTTTCATATGTAGTTTTTTGTAGAATTCTTCTTGTCATTCGGAGCATAAATTGCAATCAGGAGTGTTTTCATATTATTGTCCATTATTTCTACCATTAGTATTCTTCCATCATCATCGGTATAGATCAATTTTGCTGGGGTGGTCTCTTTAATATATAAAACCACTCTTCTTTTCTTACATTGGGTCAAGGAAGTAAATATTTTCCCTAATTTTGGCTGTACCAACAATTGTTCATATTGTTTTTTAATATGTACTTCTTGTAGACAAATTATATCAAATTTTAATTTCTCTAATTTATGAAAGGTTTTCCTTCTTTTAACGTCTGAGTTAAGTCCATTTATATTAATTGTAATCAATTTTTTCTCTTCCATGGTTATATTTTATAGTTAGGTTTAGCAGCTCTCGTAGATCTTAGTTCACATTGTTCTTTGGCTTCCACCTTTTCACCTACTGCACGCACTTCTTCTTTTTCAGTCGCCATTTGGCAGTCCTCTTGAAATTCAATTAGTGAGATCTCTTTTTCTGCCTCTTCCTAACAAATTATTCCTAACCATAGCAAAATAGTACAAGCAACTTCTTTAACAGAAGCAAAGAGAAGAGGTTAGATTGATTTGTGTCAATATGTCCCTTCAGTAGGAAAATGACTGTATGGTTTGATCCTCTCTGATTTCTTTCTCCGTTTTCTTCTTCAAAAGAAAGCTTTTGTCACTGTCTTTTATATCCTTACAGCAGAATATTTTCAGTCTGCCCACATTACTTTGGTTAAAGATTTACAATTTCAACAGTGTCCTTAAGTTTCTCATCAGGATCCTTCTGTGCCATCGGCAGCACAGAACAAAAGCTGGCAGAGGTGCTTCCGGAATGTTGAATCAATCACAAAGTTCTAAGCTGTCCATGCTCAGAAAGAGTTGCCAAGGGCACCGAGTAGTATAAAGATGCCCCGAGAGTAAGGGGTAACACGGGGCAAGGGTTACTCCGTGGCCTTGACCATGGATGGGGGTTACCAGCTGTGGGCACCTTGGTCTCCACTAGATGAATCTCTGCAATGGCTGAGGGGCACCTTCCCCAGGCCGGGGGCTTCCAAGCCTCTCTTTCGAGGAAGGCGGAGCCCGGCTGCTGCAGATTTAGAAGTGCAGCTTTGTTTCCAGGGCCTGAGCCTGGTCCTGGAGTCTCGTGCGAAGATGGGAGCAGGGCAACCGCAGCCCCTGGGAGCAGCTGGGGAGACAAGAGGACATAGTGCGTCTGTGCGGAAACCCCAGGCCGTGCGTCTCACAGGGATTGATTCGGTATTTGGACAACTTGTGACAGTACAGCCCCCACGCTGGAGTGGCTCCCTCAGGGTATCCGAGCATTCAGCCTTCCGTCAAGTCGTAAGCGCCCACCAGCGCTGGCCCCGAGGGCTCCGGGAGCCCCAAGTGCGCATGGCCATGGCTATATGCCGTCAAATGCTGCGTGCCATGCTCCTGCTCTACGCTGCCTACAAGAGGTGTGCCTTCACATTGCAACATTCCCACTGAGGGCCCGTCGGCCGAGGGCCAAAGGAGGCCAACCCTTGCTGCAACCAAGGGAATCTCCTTCCCTCAGTTACATCCTCTCTGAGATCTATGTGCTTCCTACTCTTGAGAAGTCTATTTCAATTGGCTAAACATCTCCCGCTGATTGGGGATACCCAGAGAACATCTACAGGTGAACTGCAATTTGGCAATATAATCATTATTATATTACATTATTGTATATGAAAGACATTTCAAGTAAACAGTATCATTGAAGGAAATATTTCTGAAACTCCAAGGTTTTACATATACCCTTTGAGAAACAAGTCACACATTTGCACATGGTTAAGAATATTCACTCAGACAAACTGAGATAATTGGACTTCTAGGTGGGATGAACATGAAGTTGAAGAACATTTTTAATACTAGAAAGAGTATTTAAGCAAATGTCAACATAAAAACCATTAAGGTACTAAAGAAGGAGATTGAGAAATAAATCTTTTTGAAATCTATTAATTCACCAGGATTAGAGACTAAATGGCAAGAGTAGGGATGTATGCGGGTATTCTAAAAGAAGCTGTATTAATTACTACATAAAATGAGCATCTCAACCACATTTGAACATCACACTTCCTAAACTGAACAATGCTTACTGCATTAATACACTATGGTTAGTAAATAAGCCTGAGGCAGTGATTTAAACAAATGTTATACTTTGTTCTCCCCTTTGTGGATTACTGCCTTGTCATGGTGCAGGGGCTTGTGTAACTCAATGAAGCTATGAGCTATGCCGTGTAGGGCTGCCCAAGACAGACAGGTCACAACAGAGAGTTTTGACAAAATGTGATCCACTGGAGAAGGAAATGGCAACCCACTTCAGTATCTTTGCCATGAAAACCCCATGGACAGTACCAAAAGGCAAAAAGATACGGTGCTGGACGATGAGCCCCTCAGGCTGGAAGGTGTCCAATATGCTACTGGGGAAGAGCAGAGGACTAGTACTAGTAGTGCAGAAAGAGTGAAGCGACTGGGCCAAAGCCGAAAGGACGCTCAGCTACGGATGCACCTGGTGATGAAAGGAAAGTCTGATGCTGTAAAGATCTCCTATGTGAGATCTGTGAATCAAGGCAAGCTGGACGTGGTCAAACAAGATGACCAGACTGAACATTGACATCTTAGGAATCGGTGAACTAATGGGTGAATTTAATTCAGATGACCATCAGGTATACTACTGCGGGAGAGAATCCCTCAGAAGAAATGGAGTAGCCTTCATAGTCAATAAAGGAGTAGGAAAAACAATACTGGGATACAATCCCCAAAATGACAGAATGATGTCAGTTTGAATCTAAGGCAAACCAATATCACAGTAGTCCAAGTCTATGCCCCAGCCACTGGTGCTGAAGAGGATAAACTTGACCCGTTCTCTGAAGCCCTACAGCACCTTATAGAATTAACACCAAAAAATGATGCCCTTATCATCATGGGGGGTTGGAATGCTAAAGTAAGATAACTGGAATAAGTTTGGCCTTGGAGTACAAAATGAAGCAGGGCACAGGCTAATAGAATTTTGTCAAGATAATATGATGGTCATAGCAAACACTCTTTTCCAACAACCCAAGAGATGGCTCTACACTTTGGCACCACCAGACGATCAACACAGAAATCAGATTGATTGTGTGCCAAAGATAGAGAAGCTCTCCACAATCAGTAAAAACAAGACCAGGGGCTGACGGTGACTCAGATCATGAGCTGCTCATTGCAAAATTTAGGCTTCAATTGAAGAAAGTAGGGAAAAGCATAGGCCACACAGGTATGAACTAAATCATATCCTTGAGGAATATACAGTAGAGGTGACAAATAGATTTAAGGAATTAGATCTGATAGACAGAGTGCCCGAAGAACTATGGACGGAGGTTTGCAACATTATACAAGAGGTAGCAACTAAAACCAGCCCAAATGAATGCAGAATTCCAGAGAATAGCTTGAAGAGATAAGAATGCTTTCTTAAATGAACAATGCAAAGAAGTAGAAGAAAACAATAGAATAGGGAGGACCAGAGATCTCTTCAAGAAAATTGGAGATATGAAGGGAACGTTTCATGCAAAGCTGGGCATGATAAAGGACCAAAATGGCAGGGACCTAACAGAGGCAGAAGAGATTAAGAAGAGGTGGCAAAATTACACAGAAGAACTATACAAGAACAAGGTTAATGTCCCTGATAACCATGATGGGGTGGTCACTGACCTCGAGCCAGACATCCTAGAATGTGAAGTGAAATGGGCATTAAGAAATCTGAACAACAGCAAAGCAGCTGAGTTATTCAAAATCTTAAAAGATGATGCAATAAAAGGGCTACACTCAATTTGCCAGCAAATTTGGAAAATCAAGTGGCCACAGGATTGGAAAAAGTCAGTTTACATTCCAATTCCAAAGAAAGGCAATGCCAAAGAATGTTCAAATTATCACACCATTGCACTCATTTCACATGCTAGTAAAGTTAGGCTTAAAATCCTACAAGCTAGACTCCAGCAGTATGTGGATCGAGAACTACCCGAAGTACAGGCAGGTTTCGAAAAGGAAGAGGAATTGCCAACATAGGATGGATCATGGAGGAAGCTAGGGAGTTCCAGAAAAACATCTACTTCTGCTTCATTGACTATGCTAAAGCCTTTGATTGTGTGGATCACAACAAATTGTGCCAAATCCTTAAAGAGGTGGGAGTACCAAACCATCTTATTTGTGTCTTGAGAAAGCTATATGCAAGTCAAGAAGCAACAGTGAGAACTGGAAACGGAATCACTGATCGGTTCAACATTGAGAAAGGAGTCCAGCAAGGCTGTACATTGTTGCCCCATCTATTTAACTTATATGCAGAGCACATCATGAGGAATTAAAATTGCCGGGAGAGATATCAACAACCTCAGATATGCAGATGATACCACTCTAATGGCAGAAAGTGAAGAGGAACTAAAGGGCCTCTTGATTCAGGTGAAGGAGGAGAGTACAAAAGTTGGCTTGAAACTCAACATTAAGAAAACTAAGATCATGGCATCCGGCCCTCTCAATTCCTGGCAAATAGATAAGAAATGGAGGTAGTGACAGATTTTATTCTCCTAGTCTCCAAGATCACCGCAGATGGGAACTGCAGCCAAGAAATTAAAAGAGGCTTGCTTCTGGGGAGGAAAGCTATGGCAAATCTGACAGCATACTAAAATGCAGAGATATCACCCTGCCAACAAAAATGAGTATATAGTTAAGGCTTCGGTTTTCCCAGCTGCAATATATGGCTGTGAAAGTTGGACCATAAGAAAGGCTGAGAGCCAAAGAATGGAGGCCTTTGAACTGTGGTGCTGGAGAAGACTCCTGCGAGTCCCTTGGACTGCAAGGCAATCCAAGCGGTCAGTCCTAGAGGAGATCAACCCTGACTGCTCTTTAGAAGGCCAGAACCCAAAGAGGAAACTCAAAGACTTTGGCCACCTCATGAGAAGGAAGGACTCACTGGAGGAGAGCTGAATGCTAGGGACGATTGAGGGCAAAAGAAGAACGGGACGGCAGAGAATGAGGGGGCTGGATGGAGTCACTGAAGCAGTAGGCGTGAGCTTAAATGGACTCTGGAGGATGGCAGAGGACAGGAAGGCCTGAAGGAACTTTGTCCATGAAGTCGCGATGGGTCACACGACTTCGCAACTAACAACACTTTGTTTTCAACAGACTATGAAGATACTTAAACAGACATGATTCTGATAGGTTAAAGAAGGCCAAATGCTCAGCCCCATCACTTATCGGTGTGAGTGCCTGACCTTTATGAACAGCTCCCAATTTAATATATCTATATATCTGAAACACCAATATTCAGCAGGTACCAGCAGTGAAATGTGAGCAGCTTACATTTTAAAATAAACATTTTATGTTATTTTGATACTTCTACCAACTTTCAAATACATTTTTAAACAATACAATAAGGGGAGATAAACCTTTCACTCGTCTCCAAAATCATTGTTACTGCTTTCAAATTTAATTTCTGCATGAAATGGTGACAGAATTTCTCCTTATTCTAAAACAAAAAATGGGTTATTGAGATTTCTGTAGATTTTAGTAGCAGAAGCGGCGCGTTCCTCCGAAGGGAAACGGAGGCTACGTTCAGAATGGACCGGGCCGATTTGAGCATTCAGAGGCTGATGCGAGGCGGGTTTAAGACCTCCCCGGAGGCTCCGGCCAAGCTGTCCTCGGTCAGAGCGGCGTCCCGAAACAGCTCCGGGCGGGACGGCAAGAGAAGCCCCCGCTGGCCCCGCTCCCATTCTTGCCGGCAGCCATCCCGCTCCCCGCCCCCACCCCGGAGGTCCCCTCGGAGGGGCAGGCGAGGCGGAGAAGGCGGGACGGGCCCTTTCAAAGGCCGATCGCCCCTCCCCCTCCCCCGGTTGCTCGGCTACCGCGCCGTCGCCCCGCCCCTCAAGCGGCCCTTCCGCCCTGCCCGCGGCGGCTTCCGGCGGCGATCCGGCCATGAGGTTGACGGCTGCGCTCGGCATCTCCCACGGGCGGCTGCGGCGGCGGATCGGGCTCGGGCCGCGCTCGCGCCTCGACCTGCTGCGGAATCTCGTGACGAAACTGGTGCGCCACGAGAGGATCGAGACCACGCGCGTCCGCGCCGACGAGATGCGCTTCTACGCCGAGCACGTGAGTGGGGGGGGGGGAGACCGGCGGGAGGCGTCCCGGGGACCGAGGACCACCACCCCTCCCCTCACCTGCCCCCCTCCGGTGTCGTTTTTGCCCCGCAGTTGATCGAACACGCCAAGCGCGGCGACGCGGACCCGCAGGCCATGCGCCTGGCCGACTTCTGGCTGACGGTGAGCGGCGGGGCGGGGCGGGCGGGGGGTGATCCGGGGGCGGGGGGGTCGCGGGCGAAGGCGCGGGACTGACCGCTGCTGCCGTCGCCTTGCAGGAGAAGGACCTGATACACAAGCTCTTCCAAGTGCTGGCGCCCCGCTTCGCTCCCCACCAGGGCGGCTACACGCGGATGGTGCGGATCCCCAAGAACGAAAACCTGGACCGGGCCGAGAGGGCGGTGATCGAGTACAAGGGCAACCCGCTGCCGCCGCTGCCGCTGCCCCGCCGGGACGGCGAGAAGACGCTGGTCAACCAGCTGCTGAAGGGCTACCGGGAGGAGCGGGGCACGTCCGTGTGACGGAGGCCCGAGAGCCGCCGCCTCCTCCACCCACCCAACCCCGGTGAATAAAGGCCTCTCTCGGGGCGTCCTGCTTGTTGTCTCGGGCGGGAGTGGGGGAGAGGAGAGGAAGAGGAGGCATTGCTTCTCTCCCAGCAACTGAGCCTGGAGAGGCCCCGGGTGGAAGTCTTTGCTCCGAACAGTGGTTCTACACACATGCCACAGCTCCATTATACCGGTATCCATTGTGAGAACCAGATTTTTTTCCTTCACTATTGTAGGAAGTTAGCACCCACCCCTCTCCTAGAGGAATGAAATATTTTGAGAAATATTAAAAAGGCAGATATATTTCCCTGGATGGGTAATGTAGAAACATGCTCTTGGAAAGCAGGCCCCACCATCCTTAAATAGCCCACAGCACTTAAGAGATAAAGAGATAGGTAGCAGTTCCCTGCAGCAGGGTCTGAACAAAGGTAGGATTAGCCCTTGGACACAATAGGAATTGGCCGACAAGCCCCTTCATTGCATCAGCCAAACTTCAACCAAGTTTAGCTCAGACAAACTCCTGGGATTTATACATAGAAGGCAATAGAATACATGTTCTTGCACAGGAAAAGGAAATTCCAGTGCAAAGCCCAAGAGAAGGTATAAAACCCCCTCACTCTGTACTGCGTGTGGTCAGGTGCTCAGAATAACATGTGCTTCGTGGTTGTGCTTCATCAATAAGTAGACCCCCTTTTCAATCAGCCTCCAGCCTTCATTTTGTCTCCAGTGTGGTGGACTGACATTTGAAATGAGACGCAGGGAAAACGTCTGAGCAGATGCCAGCCCTGAGTAGACCCAGGTACCAGCTTTTATTGAGAACAAAATGCATATACAGAAAACAAGTGACCTCAACAGGATGTTATTTCCACAGGATATATAGGATGAGAACAAACAGGATGAGAATATACATCTGCGGAAATTCCCATGGGAATGGCTCAGCTATATACTATGACCTTTCACCGACATATCTGGTCCTCTAAGCTTCGCAGGTCCTAACAGGACAAAAACACCCATAGCAGGCGGAAATGCCCCCCCCACCAGAGGCATTTTTTAGTCCCTAGATCTATGCAAAGCTATACAAGGACCCACAGAATAAAATATATTACCACACTCCAGTGCCTTTCTCCTAGCTTGGAACTGAACCAGATGGATATTTCTTCCAATATTGGTGTCTTTGTGGAGGGTTCCTTTCTCCTGTGTGCATCACATATTTCAATTAAGTTATTTGCCTCTTGGTTAAGTACTATTGTGACCAAAGCCTGGCTCTCCTAAAAAAACAAATAACTTGGAAGATACAAGGTGTTTATTAAGCAAACAAATAGCTACACTCAGCTCTAAGCTTGCTGAGCAGTCGTGACAAAAAGCAGAGTCACAGTATATATCTTTTGGTATGCTATGTTACAAAGGTAAGCCAAAGGCAGACACTAAATATAATTGATGTTGGAATGATTTTGATAAACCCACCTGGATGATTTTATTTTCCTGCTATGGCCAGGGAATATAAGCAATTCAGTTTATTGGGCCATTGATTCCTGATTTTCCTCCTGGTGCCATTCAGGGTCAATTCAGCCAGTTGTGAATGCTTTAATACAGGGGTGTCAAACTTGCAGTGTCACATGATGAATCGGGACTTTTTCCCGCTTTGCTAAACAAGGTATGGGCCTAGCTAGCTTGTGATGCCTTTAGCCCACAGGCTGGGAGTTTGACAGCCCTGCTTTAATACAGGCGCAGTTCAGGTGTGTTTGGGGTGGAGTGGGGTTTCACGTGTGGCAATGAATGCTGTGTGCAGGCTGCCTTTTGCCACCTTTTAAGGAGGTCCTACTCAAGCTCTTCATAATCACTTCAGTGTTTTACAATCAGAAGGACTGGTCATCTTATCTCACTATCATGAAGTTTAGAAGAGCCTTTGATGAGGACTTGGTCAAAGGGTTTTTGAGAGTCATGTCACATTGGTTACCCTTACCAGATCCTCTGATACTGTTTGAAGAACAAGCTGTGAATTTTTCCTAGGTTATTTGTTTCTTATTAAACAATTTTTCTTGGATGCCATCAAACTTGGTAATTCATACCTTTGGTACTTTGTCACCTCTCTGCTAAAGTCAGTTTTGAAGAAAAATCAGTGCAAAGAATTAAATTTGTCTACAATCTCCATAACATCCTTGAGGATCCCTTTCACTGCACTTAATCTGCTGTATTGTGTGTTTCAAATATATTAAATATTTTCAGTTGTTCCCCATCCAATTTTCCTTAAAATTAATATAACATTTTTATATTTGTTCATATGTTTAGTTTATATGGCTACCTAGAGTCACTTAGGTGAGGCTGGAAGCCATACAAAACAATATTCTGTGGGAAAAACATGAAATATTTAATGTATGGAATATCTAATTTTTTGTGGTGTGATTTTTAAAAGCATATTACTAGAAGCAGCATAGGCTTTGATAACAAGAGTGGAATTCTATGCCCATGCTCATGTTTGGCAAAGCAGTGGACGGAACCTTTGTTCTTACTAATTACTTTTCATTTTTGGAATGGTCAGACTCTGGCTTAAGCAGCTTGGCAAAGAGACAGTGGCTGGAATGGTGCCTGGATGGTCTTAAGGCAAGTGACCTCTTCAATAGAATTTAGGATACATTACCTCAAAGCAGGATAAACTCTATTTCCTCATATTATCTCTTTCTTCTTAAGTACAGTAACCTACAAATGATTATATTATTAGACTGTCTTTAAGTCATCTCTAGCATTTCTTAAAGCAAGTATCCATATAGGAAAGCATAATTTTCCATACTGCAACATTTTAGAGTAAAAATATATTCAGAAAACTTTTATTCCTTGGACAGTCATAGAATTGTTTTCCCTACCTATCCTCCAGCAGTTTTTGGTATTGCTGCAGGCAGTCCCAACCTACACGTTGCAGAATAAGATGCATTTGAAAAATAAGTGTTACATGATTTGCATCCACTCATTTTAGGTGCAGTTGGCGAACTTATTGTAGAAATTGTTTTGCTATGATAAATTGTAATGAAGTTGTTAAAAAGCCACCACAAACTGCTCTTTTCCTAAAAAATAGAATCCATTATCTGAAATTTGAGGAACGGGAAGATCTC
Source organism: Pseudonaja textilis (assembly GCF_900518735.1). The sequence continues at coordinate 13,473 of NW_020769454.1, forward strand.
CCCACTCACATTCCACTATTAGCAACAAAGATTCAAAATTGATCAGTGTTATTAATATCTGTTGAGAATAGGATGACATGTCTACATTCGGGGCTCTGGCTGCATAGAAGTCATGCTGCAGAATTTGAAAATGCCTAAAGCAGCAGTTTGCCTGCCCTGGTTGTACTGGTGGCATTGGATTATAGAGTGGCTCCCACGCATGCAGTCTCAAGGACCTCCCCGTGTTTTTAAAACCCGACTTGCAGCCCAAAAGCTTTCCTGTCTCGGCAGGCAAAACTAATCTCACAATAGAATTCACAAGGAAAAACTACCACCATTCATAGCCATTAAAAGAAAACAAGATTTTCACATATCCCATTGTGCAAGATCTGTGGATATGAAAAATAGTTTGCGTAGAATCCATCCTGTGGTGCCATATGAGAGTTGCTGAGGAGGCTACCCCATGGCCAGGGGGCTCCCGGTCTCTAGGCTCAAGGGGTGTGGCTGTTCTGGAGGGGGGCAGCAGCCTCTGAGCATTCTGCTTCTCTGGACGGAAGGAACAGGGAACCAAACCGAGGACAGAGCCCTGTTAGGGTTATGCCTGGAGTTGGGTGTCCAAAGGAGGGTGGCAGATTGCATCAGGCTGTTTCCTGCAGAGTCCAGCTGGCTCACTCAGCCTTCTGAGCAGGTGGGCTGCCACAGACTTGAAGCTCTCTGTAACAAAGAGAGAAACAATCTTTCCACGGCCATCACTGAGACCAGAAATTCCGTCCCTAAGTCATAGAGTGCACTTACTTTGCTTTGCGATGACAATCTAGGCAGTCCCAGATGCAATTATTAGTGAGGCAACTTCCTGCCAGCTTCCACAATCAAGTCACTGGGGAAGCCAGCAGGAAGGTGCAAGTCCCAAACGCTGCCAAGTGGAGGAGGGAGCAAGAGATGTGGGGAGGGTGTGCAAGGCCTCAGCCTTCGAAGCTGAACATGCTGCACAGATTTTGGCATGGATCTTTTTCAGCCAGAGATCAGAGGGAGTCCTCTGGCAATCGGCTGCAACTTGCAAGCTTCCCTGCCAGCCTCTCCACTGATTTTGTGGCAAAGCCAGCAAGAAACACTGCAAATGATGATCACATGATCGCAGGGGGTTTGGCAATTGGCTGTAAATGTAAACGGGATGCCAAATGCCCAGGTCCCAATATCACATGACCGTGATGAGGGTCTGCATCAGCTGAAACTTCAGTAAGTCTATTCAGCACCATTGTAACTTTGAACAGAATGAAAGGCTGTTAAGTTGAGGGCTACCTCTCATGCCTTCCTTTGAACCAAAGCACTGTCTCTGGGTCTGCTCAGCCAGAGACCATTATGGGCAGAAATTGAGTCAGTGGCTGTAGTGGAAGAGTTGACCAGGGAAGCCCCGGACTCACATATAGCTGCACTGTTACACTTAAAATGCGGTCGCTGCCTCAGCCTAATTAACCCCTGCTGGGTTGTGATAAATGATTCCTTAAATATTATTCTGAGCACTTTAGAGAAAAAGTAGGAGGGATGTAGCCTACCTGATAGCCACCACCAGATTCTGGTGCCATTTGGCAAAATCGTCCTGATCGCAAGACATTAATAGTAGTTTTTTTTGTGGGAAAGAGAGCTGAAAAGAGAGAAAGAAGGACAGGAAACGCTGCGTGGCCAAAAGAAAAGAGTTTCCAGCTCATCCACTCCAAAGACCCTGGCTCCAGAGTCATCGATGCCTGCTGCCCCTTCTTGGCATTAGCCATAGTCGTGCCTCCCATATTACCCAGCCATGGGTTTCAAGGGAGAGGAGCCAGCCCGTTGGCAGAACCTGGGCGGGGGGTGGGGGGGGGGGAGAGCACTTACACTGAGCAGCCCTCCTTGGCTCTGGGTGTGACCAAAGACCTTCTCCACAACACAGTGACTGAGAGGGTAAATGGCCTGGCAAGCAAACTTGTGTGACTTCCAAGGATGGAGTGGGTGGCAAGGCTTGGTTAACAACAAGATATCAGAGAAAAGGAAACACCTCCTGCGCTGCATCTCCTTCCCCTTGGAGGGGACCTCCATCAGCCAACCTTCCTGGAGATACCAGCGCCCTGCATGGAAAAAGAACAGAAACCCAAGAACTTATTAAGCAAGCTCTGAAACCATCTGAGGCCCATCCGGGACTCCAGGAGTGGTTTCTCTGGGAAAGGCAGAGGGATTAACGGCAATGATCGCTGAGGCAAGCCAAGGACACACAATTCCAAAACTGAGCTGCTGACTTCAAAAAATACTCTGAGGGAGCATTTCCAAGTGATAGCTGGATTCCTAACATGTCAAAGAGATTTACTTTAGACTCCTCAGCTGCGAGGAGAGAAGGGTGGGAAAAAGAACCCTTAAGAGCTGCATGTATCAAGTCTTTCTGTTTCTGAAAGTCCAAGCCAGCACCTTATTGCTACTAAATTTATCCACTAATCCGAAATAGCATTTTGTACTCATTGGATTTCCCAGCCCCCATCTATGTTTGCCAGGTAATATTGCAACTGGCACATTAACTAAGAGCAGGTAGCAGTTTCCCAACCCCCTGAACTGAACCGGGGAGCCCCCCACACTCTGGTGAGAGCTCGAAATCCAGAGCGGTTATCCCCACCAGTGGCAGCACGTAGGTCTAGCTCTGCTTTCAAAGGTGTCTCTGTAACAGCTTTCGCCTGTTGATTGGGGGGGCGGGGGGGATCCTAGGGCGAGTCGGTGAAGATGAACTTGGCTCAACTGGGCTTCTCCACCTGCTTTACAACAGTCACAGAGTGAGGCCACTCTTTACTTTGCTCCTCTCTAAATCATCATTTCATTGGATAAACATTTATGAAACAACATGCCTTGTTCACTGGTGCACCGGTCACTTGAAAGCCCTATGAAGGTCAAAAGCTTGTGCAGTTGATTGCGTGCCTGGTTGGGCTGGTAGGTTTCCCCACCTGGTATGCCTGTACTTTAAACAGTCCCCATACCACCACCCACCCCCAACTGAGTCAACTTGTTAGTTTAAAAAAAGGATTAGCATGTTTCTTCTTTATCAGTTGGTAAAGATACTGATTTTTTGGGGTGTGTGCCTTCAAATCAGTGTTGACTTCTGGCAACTGCCTGGAGAAGTCCCTGCAACTTTCTTGGCAAAAGTTCAGAATTGGTTTGCCCACCTTCTCCTTCCTAGGATTGAGAAAGAAGGACCAGCCCAAGGATACCCAGCTGGCTTTGCGTCTAAGGTCTAGAATTCATGGTCTCCTGGTTTCTAGCCTGATCCTTACATTGTAGCATTAATTGCTGGTTTTATTCTATGTCTGACCTGTGTTTAGTTATAGCCCCATCATGATGGTCTAGAATGAGGGCTTGACCACCGAAACAGAGGCCTCACCTGGAGCCAGCACTTGGGCCTTCCGCCCCTTGAGCTGTTTCTGAATCCGTCTCATCATCAACAGGTTCTCATGGACACGAGCAATTTCCTGGACTCGGCGCAGGACCTCCAAGACAGACCTCAGGGACCCTGCAAGTGACAGCATATCACCCAAGAGCAACGTCACCGGTTCCCCTGCCTGGGTAGCTGGGGGGAAAGCCACCCCTTCAAAGTTCTATCAGGCAAGAATTGGAGGGTGTCTCTGCTGTTGTGATGAAGAGCTGAACAGCTGAAGGTAAACATTCAGGAGTGTATTACAGGGCTTAGTTAGAATCTTACCTTGAAGTTGGTCAAATCCAGAGCTCTCTGGGGGAGTCTGCTCCACCAAATCTTGCAGCAGGTGCCTATACCTACCAAACAGATATCAGAGGTGAAGGAGATCTAAGCAATCGCCTCTCAGCTGCACATCAGAGATCTCAGCCTGCGCCACCACACACACACACACACACACACACACACACACTCCACCTCCACCCCACTTTGCAAAGCGAGAAGTGAGGCAAAGCCCTTTCGGTCATGGCCCCCAGCAGCCTCTTTTGGGAGCTCAGGGAGGAGTGGCAGGTGCAGTCTGGCTTCCCAGCCAGAGAAGGGAGACTTGGCTCTTCTGCCACTTACTGATGGAGCCTTTGCAGGGGCAGAGGCAGCAGCTCTTCCAGCCGGCAACCTTTAAGCTCTGGACGGGATTCCTGAAGCTTCTTGAAGCGGGAAAAGGCTTTGTTCTTCTTAATCAGTTTCTGCAGATGCAGCCCAGTAAAGGGGAGAAGCAAGTCAGGGTGGCTGGCCAGCAAGTTCTGAGAACAGATCCCCAACCTCATCGCCAGACCAAGATCTTGGCCAAAAGAACAACCCAAGGATGCCCTTGGCTGCCAAAAACAGATAGCTGGAAGAACAAACCAGAGCGGGGAGAGGGGGGGAGGCAGGAGAGGGGGGACGACTGCTGGGCATAAAGAACCGCCTCCCCCACCCCCTCTGACCTGTGAAGTCACCTGCAGTAAGCAATAAGGGCACACCTTCAGGATGTTCTGGGCCACTTCCAGATTCTCTGCATAGTGGACATAGAACACCAGCTGGTGGCAGAAACTCTCGAGTCCCAATGCAAAATGGCCTCTGGTCAGGTGGAAAAGCAGTGTCCTGCAAGCAAAGAGAGGAAATGACCAGGGGCCAGTGGCCTTTCTGCCCTCACCTTCTTCCTGGAAAAAACAAGGCCACACAAGCAGCTACCCAACAGCACATCCAAGAACAAAGGGTACAGAATAAAAAGGAGCAGAAACTGCTCAGAGGTCCAACTTCTTCTGCACAATGTCCTGCATTTTTGTGAGGCTCTCTGAAGTGTCTTTGCTGACCTGACCAATTATATGTGCCTTTAAAAAAGCCACGTACACCTTTAAGGGCAGAATCTATCAGCTGACAGAATGGCACTTGAGGGGCCTTTGGAGCTCTCTGAGCTTGGCTGTTTTCTTGCAGACATTTCATTATCCAAACTAGGTAACATCAGCACAACACAACTCACAGTGAGGGCAGAAGTCCCTAACCCAGTCTTATTACGCTTTGCAGTCTGATTATGCTTTGTGACCTTGTTGCACAACACGCCAGCCCCGCAAGTCATACTATGGTGACATTAAGTTATTTTCCGTCCAGGAGTCTGACAGCCCACGGGTAGAAACTGTTCTTCAGCTTGTGGGTGCGTCTGGCTATGCTTCTCTATCTCATACAGGATGGCAGGAGTGAAGAAGGGCTGACCGGGATGTGGGTCATCCTGGAGGATTTTCCCCACTCTTCTAAGGCAGTGAGCCCTAACGAGGTCATCTAGTGGTATCAGGGAACAGCCCACAATGTTTTGTGCTGTGTTCACCACCCTCTGTAATGTCTTTCTATCCATGACTGTCAAGCCAGCATACCACACCGTAATGCAATTGTGAGGACGCTTTCTATTGTGGACTGGGAAAAGGTAGTCATCAGTCGTTGATCCACTTTATTCTTTTGCAAGACCCTATGGAAATGGAGTCTCTGTTGGGTCTTTCTGGCCACCTGGGTTGTGTTGGTTTTCCAGGTGAGATCTTCACTGAGGTAAACTCCCAGGAATTTAAAGGAGGAAACTCTCTTCTCACAGCCCCCCTCGATGTAAAGTGGGGTGGGTTCCTCTCTCTTCTTCCAGAAGTCTAACACCATCTCCTTTGTCTTGCTGATGTTCAGGTGCAGGTTGTTTTCTAGGCACCGTGAGGATAATTTTTGAACCTCCCCCATTTCGTCTCAATGGAGCTGCATCTATACGGTGTATGTATTGGGGGGGGATGTGAGAACTTGCCAGGCCAACTCGCCATGGGACAATGTAACAATTCTATGTGATTATTTAAAATAAATTATTTTAATTTTTGCCATTTACGTTTTATTCTTCCTTTTGATTCTATTCTAGCATTTCTTTGATATTAGTGTAACTCTTGTCCCACAGCAAGTTGTCCTGTGGCGAGATGGCAATGGCAAGTTGGTCTGCAGCAAGTTGGCCATGGTGAATTGTCATAGACCCGCAATGGGGCACCTCAAAGTTTGGTCTTGGGCCCAGAACTCTTCAACGCCTTTATAAGTGTCTTGATGAGGGTATAGAAAGAGAACTCCTCAAATTTGCAGACGACAGCAAGCTGGTGTGTGTGTGTGTGTGTGTGTGTGTGTGTGTGTGTGTAAATAGCCAACACTTTAGATGATAGAGTCAAGATTCAGAAGGATCTTGGCAGACTTGAGCATTGGGGCCTACCTAACAAGATGCAGTTCACCAGTGAGAAAAGTACGGTCCTGCACTTAGGCGGAAAAACCAGGTGCACAGGTACAAAATGTATCTGGATTGACAGTACAGTAGTAACTGAAAGAGGGATCTAGGTGTCCTGATGGATGATTGCTGAGTCAGCAATGTGCTGCAGCTGCCAAAAAAGCCAGTGCAGTTCTAGCTGCATCAATAGGAAGACCAATGAAGTGACAGTACCGCTCTATACTCTACACTAGTGAGGCCACATTCGGAATCCTGCACCCCGCTCTGTTCAGCATGATACGAAAAGGATGCTGAGGCTCTAGAAAGAGTGCAGAGAAGAGCAACAAAGATGACCAGGGATCTGGAGGCAAAATCATACGATGAATGGCTAAGGGTACTAGGCGTGCTTAGCTTAATGAAAGGGAGATAAGACAGCAGTCTTCCAGTACTTAAAGGGCTGCCATGGGGAAGGAGCGCCTGAGGGCAGGACTAAAAGCAATGGGTGGAAGCTCATCCGAGGGAGATTCAACCTGGAAATAGAGGTGAATTTCCTGACAGTGGGATCTATCAATGGAGCAGCTTGCTTCCTGGAGGAGTGGAAGTTCCATTGCTGGAGGTCTTCAAGACAAGATTGGACAACCACTTGTCCAGGATGGTTAAGGACTAGCCTTGGACAGGGGTTGGACTAGAACATCTGCAAGGTCCCTTCCAATTCTATGGTTCTATGAAATAGAGCTAACTCCAATCACTGCATGAAGATGTTGTGCTAAGGAATCATGTAATATTGCTAAAATGTGTGTTATTCACACATTTCCAACATAAATTTGAAGTGCCTTTGTACACTCTAGATAATTCTTCTGCTGATTTACACTAACAGCACATCATTTATAAAAATCTATAACATTAGAACATAATGTAAATTTCAATATTTTTGGCCACATCCTTTCCCATTGTTCCATTCTATATTGTAATCAAAATTTGTAGCTCATTTTATCATACTTTCTGGCATGCAACTTTAGTTTTTCAAGCCATATCCTACACACAGCAACATCCAGATAACACTATGATGGAGCCTGTGAACGCTCACTTTCATCACCCATAGAGTCCAAGGAAGAAGGCCAATGAGAGTGCATTGTCCTCTCTCTCCCCCACCCCATCCGCCACATGGCTGACCTTACCGGCTGGCAGAGCAGATAGACTCCCAGGGTCCAAAGAGAATCTCATGGATGTCTGGCTTCAGGATCCCCTTGGCCTTCAGGGTGACCACAAAATACTGAAAAGGGACATAGGACCATTACTGTCCAGTTGAAGTTGAACACAACATTCTTGTTTTCACTCTTCCTGCAGCATGGAGGAATCTGGCTCACTGGGCATCTCAAGTTTGCTTCCTTAATACTGCCTTTTAGTCAAAATAGTGCATCTACCTTATCGCTGATGTGAAAAACTATATGCCTCTTTCAAAGTAAAGTTCAGAGAGTCTGTCCTAAATAAAATCATGTGACCAAGTCTGAGCCAAAACTGGGCTTTGTTTATGTTGTGACCTACTAGCCAAAATGTGCTAAGCTAACCAGGAATCTCTTTGGAATGATGAATGTGGCATGGCTAAAGATGGGCTGCTAACTTAGCAGAAACCTCAACCGACCAAAGCCACAATGGGCAGTACAGGATAAATCCATGGGCCCCTATTGGCGATGGTAAGAGCTGAGAGAAGGCTGTAACTCAGAACATGAAGAGTAAATGGTCATGAATTACCCAATGAGAAGCAAGAAATCCAAATAGATATGCGTGTCTGTGAAATTAAGGGAAAATAAAAATATGTAATAGATCTAAAACAAAGAAGCCTGATTTTGTGAAATTGTGGAAGAAATTCAAAATCCAAGCCATGTTTATCTGTCTTAGCAAAGGAGATTTTAAAGTTAAAATAATAATAGACTAGACCAGCCAGACTACAAAGTAGAAGACTTTATTGGCCAAGTGTGATTGGACACACAAGGAATTCAGTGAAGTGCTGGTTTCAGCTGCTTTACATAAGGGGAAGTGGGCATACATTGGGGGAAAAGGCATCTGTTATGTATTGGTGTAGTTTAGGAGGTTATTCCATTTCCAGAGAATTTGAACAGCTTCCAGTATGAACAAAGATTAGAAATAAGTATCCATTAACTCAGTGACGTTCAACCGCTCGCCCCTATGAGACAGGGTAATCCTACTCGTCCCCTATTCCCCCCCCCTCCCCAAGAGGCATGTTTAACAGCTGCCGGGAAAGTCTCCAAAGCCCGAGGGCCGCTGCTCCAAAGGAGACAGGCCCCTTAAACCCGGGCCGCTCTTTCGGCTTCTCTCCTTCCGCGAAGGGTAGGGGCCTGCGGCCGCCACGGCCTTCCCCGCGTCACGCTTGCCCCTCGAATTTAGCTCGACCGCGCCCACGCCAACGCCCACGCGCGCCCAGGGACACGCACGAGGCGCGGGAGCGTCGCGCCCTCTGAGCGGCGGCCGCCTGCCGGCGCATCCTCCTCACCGTCGCAACCCCTTCGAGCTGCTCCAGGTATCGCCCTTCGGTCCGGAGCAGCTCCTCCTCCGCTCGGCCGCGGCGCTCCGGCGAGGAGCTGCAGCTGTGCCCGGGAGGGCCAGTAGCGGCGGCGCTCATCCCCGGGAGGGCGGTTTCGTCGCGGGCTCAGCTTTCGACCGGCCGGGAACCCAAAGGAGGGAGAAGGAGCCCCTCCTTGCCTCGCCGCCCTTCTCCGGCAAGGTAGCTGGGTCTGCCCGACCGGCGGCGCCGAGACTCCCGCCTGCGTTCAAACGGCCACCCAGCGCCGCCCCTTCCGGAGTCACGACGGAGGGAGGGAGGGAGGGAGGGAGGCTGGAGAAGAGGCGGGGCGGGGTTAGAGCGCGCTTTGTAACGTAGGATCAGCATCTTTCATTTCAGCATTTGCGCTTTTATTAAGATTCAGAGACCGCGGCGTCTCCGTTTGTTTCATTTTGAGTTGGCCGTTTTGCACGTCCTTGTTCCACCGGCCTTGAGAGCCGCTTACCCAGGGAAGTGAGGTCAAGTGTCCATTCCCACTTTACAAAGGCATGGCACAACATAGAACAGAACAGAATAGAATTCTTTATGGGTCAAGTGTGATTGGACACACAAGGAATTTGTTTGGTGCATATGCTCTTACTGTACATAAGAAAAAATAAAATACATTCATCAAGAATCATCAGATACAACACTTAGTGATAGTCATAGGTTACTAATAAGTATCAAATCACACTAGGAAACAAAACAATATAAATTGTAAAGATGCAAGCAACATGGTTATAGTCATAAAGGGGAAGAGATAGGTAATAGGAAGGATGGGAATAATAGTAATAAAGTTTTACTAAGTAGTTTGACAGTGTTGTGGGAATTAGTTGTTTAGCAGAGTGGTGGCATTCGGGGAAAAACTGTCCTTGTGTCTAGTTGTTCTGGTGTGCAGTGCCCTATAGGTAGAAGTTAAAACAATTTGTGTCCAGGATGTGAGGGGACTGTAAATATTTTCACCATGTATCAATTCAACTATCATGCCATGTAGCCCACAGAGATGGTGTGTGCTGCTCAAGTTCTTGTAGAACTTTCTGAAGCTTTCTGGAGCAAAAAGCTTGTGAACCAGAATACCATAGGCCGATTTGTCAAATGCTTTGTGGAAAACAAGATATGTCTACAGAATTCCCACTATCTACTAAGGAAATTACCTAATCAATAAAGTCTGGCAAATCCACGCTGACTCTTGGTAATTGCTTTATTCTTTAAGGATTGTTTGGTTTGTTCCAGGGCCTAAGACAAACTCTGTTGTGCTCCCTCACCAGAGGAGGATGGGAGTGGGGAGTGGGGTGGCGGAATGAGTGAAGCACAATGAGTGTATGGCAGCTCCCCCCACCTTCTCTCCTGTAAACCAGACAGGAAACACAACTAGATGGGCTAATTCTACTTTATTGTAAAGTAACAATAGCAGAATCTTGCCAGTCTGGAGATATAAATTTCCCAGCACCACTTTTAACCACCTGGTCAACTAGGACAGATCTTTCTTCTGACTGTTCAGTCACGGAGGGTTTCTGCCTGTCTTGTCTGATTGTTTCTGGGGCAACATCTCTTCTCCTTGTGCCCTAAAGTCAACAAGGCATTGTATTACAGCCAAGTCAGGAGTATATACATATAAGTGTACACACGATTTGAGGCGGACTGGGACTTTATTACTCAGGACATGAAAAGAAGGAATGGGATTCCTCTTATAGCTAGAACAATACAATGAAATTAATGTATCAGTTAATATCAGTTAGGCTTTGTGGAGAACCCTTTAACAGGATGATGATGAAAGGCTAGGCTCTAATCATCCCTAATGTAGAAGAAGAGGCCTTTGATGAGTTTTAGGACATCGTTATAATTGGAGACTGGAATGCCAAAATTGGAACCCTTAAAGAGGAAACTGTCTTCTCTTTGCACCTCAGGCAGACCCAGGCCCTCCCTCACCCTCTTGTGAACTGCCGACCTGTACCGCTTCCATACAGCTCTCTGACTGCCAAGCCAACAGGCTTCTCCTTTCGCTGGGGCGGGGCGGGGGTACCTGAAGAGCGGATGGCAGTGGGAAGAAAGGAACACGGCAGCCTCCTGTCTTTCACAGCAGTCGCTGGTCTGGAGCCAGGTGACCCACAAGTCGGGGATACCACGGTGGAGGAGCGCCCATGAGCTTGGGGAGAGGGAAGTGCTGCTGCTGGGGCGGCCCTTGGGGGCTGCAGCGAGCAAGGCTTCTTGCCGAGAAATTGTTCCCAACCCCTGAAGTGGGGAGGGGCTTTCTTGGCTGACAGACAGAGTCTATCGGCCCTCCCTGCTCCCCTTTGGCTGCCTGGTCTGTTGAACCCTGAGCCGCTGCTCGAAGGGACGGCCAATTTGCGCCCTGCCCGGTCTGCGTTCCAGCATAGAAAGAGACTCGCCCCAAAAGGCGTCAGGGTGGGAGCATAACTCTTGCCCTCCCCGGGAGTCATGCCGCCCTCCTCCCCGAAGGGTGGGGGGAGGCTGGCGCCGGGGCTGCTTGGCGGAGCCGGCAGCCGGCAGGGCGAAGTTATTCCAGGCTTCACCAACAGCAGCGGTCGTGGGAAGGCGCGACACGGCCACGCTGAACAGACCGGCCAGTCCCAAGCCTAGCGCGGTCTAAGCGCCAGGCTCGACGAGAACCGAGCGGCAGCCCCTCTAGCTCGGGAAACTGCGGGCCGGACAGCTGCGTGCAAGAAGAAAGTCGCTCGTCTCTCAGTGCCTTTCAGCTCCTTGCTGACAGGATCTTGCGAGAGTGGGGCAAGGGCCGGTGATCGAAGCCACGCCTCCGCGGGGAAAGGTTGCCCGCTTGGAGGTGCGGCGGGGGGTGAGTGGGTGTCCAGGGACTGGTCCTGTAACTTAGGAGAGGCGCGCAAAAGGCACGGCGCGGGGCTTTTCTATAGTCTCGCCCGCCCAACCTTGATACTATCCAGGAGTGGTTCGGTTATTCGGACAATGCACAATTAATCTTTTATTTTTCATTCGTTCATTATTTATATACCGCCCATCTCGCTGTTTGGGGCGGCACTCATCGGAGGTTTTAAAGCTCTCAGATAAGTTCCTGGTATCAGAAGAATTAATTTATGTCGCGGCCGTGGATTTAAATTTTGTCCCGACCATAACGGGGACTACATTTTATAAATTATGTTGAATCGACAATATCGTAGACGGCAGCCTGGAGGGTTGCTCTTTCTTCTTCTGGAGGCGTGGGGGTGGGAGTTAAAATTATAAAATTATAAACTGCCACGAAACGGTTGTACCCCGGCTGCAGTGACCCAGTGGAGCATCCAGTCAAGGGTGGGTGAAAGGGCTGCTGGTGCTGGTGCTGCATCTGGGACCCAATCCGGCCTCAAGAGTAGCGCTGCCATTTACAAAGAGGTTCACCCAGGATGTTGGCGTGGACTCTTAAGGAAGGAGAATGCGAACTGCCTGGTGTGTCCGTGACGCGGGAAGAAGGCGCTGGGAATTGCTCACTTCCGGTAGATTTTGGGCCAAGCTCGTTTCTGAGCTTGAGTATTCCTACTAAGATCAACGCAACCGGGATCAGGGTCGATCTGAGGACTGCGAGCCTTGGCTGTCTTGTTGAAGGTCCCAGGTCCACCCTGCAGTTAGCTCCTCGAATCCCAGAAAGCAACAGGCGTCCCGCCGCGGCGAAAGGAAGTTCTTTGCCCCGAGACTAACAGCTTCAAAGTCCCGCACAAGTTCCTTCTTGCCTTCAAAGGCTTGGCTGCTCCAATGCCTCGCCCCTTCCTCCAGGGTCGGTGGGTGGCGGAGAGCGCTCTGGGGGGCTGGGAGGGCGGGAGCTGGGTTCCTCTCAAGGCTCTCTGCCCCAGAAGCAGGTTCCAGCGCCCGCATCTAAGGGACTGGGCAGTCTTGGTGCAGCTTCGAGACACCTTTCAGCCCTCCAGCAATGCCGCTCCAGGCATATAATAAGGCCGGTTCTGCCTAGAGAAAATGGCGGGACTCAGAGAAAAGCCTCCGGGCGCGGGAGGCTTGCACGGTCCCCCTGCCCCGTGCCTAGGCTGATCACCCAAGAAGTCCCGCCACGTTTGGGATTAGGTTGCTGAACTGGAGAGCATCCTTCTCGGGTGTCTCCCAAATTGGATCGGGTAACTTTGCTTCTCTTTCGAAAGCCCCCAGCCGCGATAATTGCCCGGCCCAAATCGGGCTCTGGAGGAGGACACCGGCACCTGCTCAAGTCCACGAGGACGCGTAGTGCAGGAAAAGGGAACGGGGGAGAACCAGCCTGCAGATGTGAGGACGGACACAACCCTGCTCCGGTGGGGCGGAGGAGGATCTCTGTGGCCACAAATACTCCGCAAAGTGTGGCTGGAAGACCCGCTGCAGCCACAAGCGAGAGTGAGCGGAGATGCGTGAGGCCTCGGCCAGAGCCGAAAGGGGGCATCTTCTTCCCGCGGAGCTCTAGCACTTCCCTCCGCAGGCTAAGACGGGGCGGCGCGGCACAACTCCCCGCTATAAAAGGCGGCAAGCGCGTCCCTTCGATCTCCGGGAGACGCTCCACTGCGACGGATTCCCGGCGTGGCTGGCTGAAGACTCGACCTCGAGCGCAAACGAAGATGCGTCCCGCGAAGAGGCTGAGGTTCCGGTTCTCCTCGCCGCCGCCGCCGCCGCCGCTGCTGCTGCTGCTGCTGCTGCTGCTCTGGGCCGCCCCGCGACCTTGCGCAGCGGGCGACGAGGAGGAGGAGGAGGAGGAGGACGCAGGTGGGTGAGAGGCTGCGGTGGCGACGGTAGAATCCCCCTCCGGGGCTTCGTTTTGGGCCATCAGCTCCACCTGTTGTTTCAACGGCAGCCGCCGGCAGGACTGCTCCGATTTGGGGCAAGGTCTTTCCCGCAACACCCCTCCGTCAGTCCGCTCAGTGGGGATGCGATAGGGGAGACCGACCCGCTCCGTCCGAAGAAGCCCTAGAAAATTCCTCCGGCTGGAAATAAGGGTTGTCGCGGAGTAGTACCAATGGCAAACGGGAGTGGGCAACTTCCTGGGCACCAGAATGCCCTTGGCTGCCCACCTTTCCCGGCGGTTCTGGAGCAAAGTTTAACGTTTTAAGTGGGCCGCGCACACCAACGCAAACGGCGATAGCCGTGAGGGCTCCAAAGGCTCTTGGCACAGAAGAGCCCCTCGCTAAAATATCCTTACTGATGGGTGGTCGCCTGCCTCTTGCTTGGAACGAAGGGTTGCCCAGGAGCACTGGCTTTGGTGCCCCCCGGAGCTCTCAGGATTTTCAGCTGCTACGAATACCAACGGCCTGTTTTCTCGTGCGTGTGTTTTCTCTGAAACAGAAAGCTTTTCTATTTGGCTTGTACCTCTGAGGAGTTCAGCCCCTGAGGTGCAGAATGCAGGTGGCCATTTGGCCATTTGGTTTGTGCAGCTTTTCTTCCCGTTAGGAGCTTCCCTCTCCATTTCCAGGTCTATATCCAAGTCTTGGAGCAGATACCACCCCTTTCCCTGCTGGGTAACAAAAACGAGGGTCTTTTATCTAGCAACCTCCGCCAATGAGTTGAGTATGTTGCCGAGTATGTCCTTGGCTGGGAGGCAGGCCCTCCACTCAGCTATTCAACTTAGAGGACTTCCTCTGAGACAAATTAAGTAGGGAATCGAAGTACAGGACAGTTGCATACATCCCGTAGATGTTCAAAAGTAACTCTTGTTGTATTATGGAGGTTCTTTGAGTTAAGTTTGGGACTGCAGATGTTCCTACTGGGTAACGTCCTTAGTGCAGGAGTTTTGAAAGCAATACTATTAAGTTCCAGTCAAACAGGTGTAGAATTGCAGCCTAAAGACTTAATTGCAGAGTAAAATGTTCTCCCCACCATGGCTAATTGGTGGGGCTGGTTCTGAAGGGCTCGCTGCCATTCAGTGAACCAGCCCTCTTGAGAAGCCTCAGCATTTCCTTCCGATTTCATCTCTATGCTGATCAGGGGGATGGTGGAGCTGCGCTTGGATTGGCCTCTGTGGAAAAAGAAGCTGCTTGGTGGGGTTTCAGTGGCGATGCCTAGTTAGGGTGGCCCCAAAGAAGCTGGGAGAGCTCTTTCCTTGGGAGACAACACTAGAAGTCTTCCAGGTGAGGCGCCCTTTTTAAAAGGGTCCCTGTGTCCGCCCAGGATTGAGCCGCTTTTCTCTTGGGCGGTTGGACAACCGTGGCAGCTCCATGTTGTGCCAGGTCTCCTCTCTTGACCATCCCAGAAATCATGGAAGATCACCCCTCCCCCCTCAGGATGCCGGGCTTCTGGGTGTCTCACGTACTCTCCGTGGCTGTGTTAAGACACGTGGCCTTCCACTGAGCTCTTGTCCACTCAGGAGCTCCTAAGTAGATCCCTTCCCCCACTTTCTTGTACAGTTCAGTCACAGAACAGGCCACGGAGTCCCAGTGGAGCTCTGTTAAGACCAAGTTGGGGGGAAGGACATTGCGGGAGAAAGAAAAATCCCGGTGGGTGGGTCCTGAAGTGGAGCCCCTCCAAATTTTGGCCACCTCATGTCAACATGGGGGGGGGCTGCCCCCAGGTGGAAAAGGAGAGGTTGACTGTCCGCAGGACTCTGAGTCTGTCACTAAAGAGGCTAAAGGAGCAAGGGGTGGCTGCAGCTCTCTGTTGCCTCCCCCCTCCCCCCTGAGCACAGGAAGAACCTTGCAAGAAATTGCTCTCTTCCCCGCTCCCCCACCCCTGCTTAGAGCACCACTGCCAGAAGAGGACTGTCTCCATCCCGAGTTCCTTGTGTAGAAGGTCCCACAAAACAGCTCCTCAAGGTAGCTCTGATTTCTGAGCTCAAGGGGGAAGAAGCTGCCTCTCTTCCCTGGTGAGCCTCCCATTCCCCCAACCAACCTCAATCCTTTGCGGCCCCTGCCCTATGGAAGGCCCCCTGACAGACTCCCACCCTTTCCACACTGAAGACCGGTCTCCTTCCCTAAGCATTGGGATGGGGAGAGGGGAGACTCTGGGAAGGGGGGCTATGGTGCCAGTTCTTCTCTTTTATTGGGGTTTTTTGGGAGTAGGTGGGGGGGTGTTTTATTCCTGTTTGTAAGACACCCAGAGTTTGGTTTAGATTTGCAAATGTTATAAATAAATAAATAAATCCTGGGGTGCCTCCCAGATGTCCCATGGGAGGAGGGGGAGATCTCAAGGGCTGCCCACCTGCCTCCCTAATCTTCTTGGCTGGCAGCTCTTCTCTTCCAGGGGCAGCCAGGAGATGTTCTGCAGGGGGGGCGGGGGGTTGCACAGCTGCTCACAGATCAGCCTAGCCTTCCAGCTGAGTCTCAGTGCACAAGGGTCCTGCCTGATTCGTGGCATTTTTAGGACACCCAAGGATGGTGCCTCCACGGAATAACTCACCAAGGCTATTTTTGCCAGCAAAAGTTTCAAGGTGGAGCTGGCAGAAAGGCTGCCCAGCTATTGGTGACTGTCTGTCTGAAAGCCTTCTAAGTCCCATAGCGGACAATCCTGCCTTCTTCGAGAGAAAACAAAAGTCATGGTCCAAAAAAAAAAGGGGGGGTCCTTTTCCATGGAATTGGTATTTTATTTATTTCTTTACATAAGATTAAACTGCAGGATCAGGTCAAGATTCCTCCGAGTCTGGCTCTCTCTCTCCCAGGGGCACTGGGGGCTTTGCAAGCAGATGTCTGGAGACGCAGCCCCTTCCTGCCACCTGCTGTCGGGCAACTAGGGCTGGAGGGAGGTTGCCCCCACCTGGAGGTGGCACTGAGTCTTCCAAGCCCCTTGTCCATAGATTTCTTTAGCCCCCTCCCCTCTTTAAAGTCATCAAAATGTGTGGCCATCTCTACATCTTACGGCAATGGCTTGCCAGCTTTATTATGCAGAGAATGGGGATGTATAGTTGCCATAACCACAGCCATTTGCAGAAATCGGCTTGGATGGGGCAGCAGCATAAAACATTTGCCTCTGGCAGCCAGTGCCTAGGTGGGAGCAGCCCCGAGTCTTTTGAGAGGCAAAGATCTGTCCAAAGCAGAAGGCAGTTTAGACTGGCGTTTCCTCCAATGCAATCTGATGACTTCTCTGGGGTCACCAGGGGAACCTGTGGGAGGCAGGTGCCCTATCTCTTCAGCCCACCATCCGACCTCTGGCTTGGGCTATCACTCAAGGTTTTGTGTGTGTGTGTGTGTGTGTGTGTGTGTGAGAGAGAGAGAGAGAGAGAGAGAGAGAGAGAGAGAGAGAATCAACCACGCTGTTCCCCATGTCAGAATTAAAATAGAGTGGGTGGGGGAAGGGCGAGGAGGACCTCCCCCTTTTGCTTTTGTGGGGAGGAAATGGTGGGAGCAGCAACTTGAGTCAGGTTCTCTTATTTGCTCCCCAGGTGTTCCGGGGCACAAAGACCATCACTGGAGCTACAAAGGTAAAGGCCTGATTTTGCTCCCCTGGGCCCCTGGCCAGGTGACTACTGGTTAATGATCAGCTAGCTCTGGTCACACCTGCCGCTGGTCTTCTCAGGCTCTGCTGAGTACCTGGGCCTCAAGTTGTAGCAGCAGGGAAGGCCCGTCCCTTGCCTGCCCTCCCCTCCCCCAGCCCTACCTTAGCCATTGCAGTTCATTATTATTCATGCCCACTGCCCGCATTCCTCCCTGCAGCAGAGGCAATAAGAGCTGTCCTTGCACTGCCCCCTGCCCCCCAAGGGCATCTGACTGCATTGCATGGGTAGCTTCCTCCTCCCTCCTGCCTGCCCAGCCCAGAGCTGTCGCCCACCTGCATTTACAGGCTGGAGGTGAGCCTCCTGGCTTCTACCCAGATCGACCCCAAGATCCGGCTGCTTTGCAGGCACCGTAGCCTGGAGGAACCAGCTACTTCCCAGATTCAGCCAGTTCACACAGCAATTGAGAGGTAGCTGGTCAGCGCTTTAAAGCCAGAGTCAGGAAGACGTGTGTGACGTCTCCAGCCCAGAAAAACCACCTGAAGTGCCCGTAGTGTCCTTCTGGCTCTATCCTGCATTTTCTGGAAGAGCAGCAGAAGTCAGGCTGACCAAGCTCCACTTTTCCTCCTTGTCCAAGCTTTCTCCTTTTTCCTAACCCCCCACCCAACATTCCCCGCCCTCTGAGGCAGGTAAATGGCTCTGCAGCCCCTGAAGCGTGTTCTTCTCTTTCAGACATGCCAGAGTGGGCATCCATGTTCCCCGACTGTGAGGGTCACCTGCAGTCTCCCATCAACATCAATACAGCTGCTGTCAGCTTCAGCGCCAAGCTGGAGCCCCTGCTACTGTCTGGCTACGATCTGCCTCCTGAAGAGACGCTTCCCCTGAAGAACAATGGCCACACCGGTGAGCATCACGGGGCTGCAGAGGATCAGCTGGGTGTAGCGTCCCTGGAAGCTCGAAGCAGGTGACCAGGCTGGTTTCTCCTTCAGAGTTCTTCCTGCTTCCTCGGACAAGGGCCACCTCTTGGCCTTCCTTCTCTCAGGACTGGGCTTCTTGTGGCCCAGGGAAAACAGATTGTGCCTGGTGCCAGGATTCGGCGTAGCTTTTTTAAAAATTAAATAATTTTTAATTTTTTTTTTTAATTTTTACTACATAAAGACAGAGCAACAGTTTCAATGTCTTAATAATAATGATGATGATGTTCATTAGTGGTGATCATGTAATAACAGTATTTTCTCAACATATTAATAGTTAATTATTAAATCATCATCATAATAAATATATCATAATAAACCCTCATGGTAAAATTAATTATTCTCTTATAATTTTAAATATTCTAACTTCTGTTTCTGTTATTTAATCATTGATAAAATGAATCCCATGTTTCAAAATATTCTGTATCTTCCTTTTCTTTAATTTCAAGTGTTAATCTACCCATTTCTGCACATTCTAGGTTTTTTTTTAAAAATGATCTTCTCTTCTGTAGGGATCTCCGCATCTTTCCAATGTTGTGCAAATACAATTCTGGCCGCTGCTAACACATGTAATATTAGATACCTAGTCCCTTTGTTATGTTTTTCTGGTATGATACCCAACAGAAATTTTTCTGGTTTTAAATCTATAGGTTCCTTTATCATTTTTTCTATCCAAGTGTGTATTTTTGTCCAGTATTTTGCTTTTAGGCACGTCCACCTAATGTGGTAGTATGAGCCCAGAGCTTGATTGTACTTCCAACGTTTAACTGACATATCTTTAAACATCTTGGCTAATCTTGCTGGTGGGAAGTGCCATCTGTAAAACATCTTGTATCAATTTTCTTTGTATGCAGTAGACATTGTTAATTTATAATTTCGATCCCACAACTTTTGCCATTTATCCAATTCTATAGAATAACCAAAGTTTTTAGCCCACACTATCATTTTTCCTTTACTTGCTCTTCTTCCATTCTAATACTCAATGGGTAGGTATAAATTTTTTAAATTAATTTTTCATCAGTTCCTGTTAGACTCTGGTCAAATTCTGTTGATTCTTTATAAAAAAATTAGCATATTTTTCATATCTTGATTGTATTTGTACCTGCAGCCAGGGGTGAAATTCAACCACCTTGCCCCTGGCTCAGGAGAGATGGTAGGGACGATTTGAATCGGTAAAAAAATCACGCCTGGTTGCTATTACTATTATACCAAGCCACGCCCACAGCCACGCCCACAGAGCCGGTAGGGGAAAATGTTGAATTTCACCTCTGCCTGCAGCCCCCATGCTAAATCTATCCCTTGACTATTCAGTTTACTTTTCAATTCCCCTTTCTCATTCAAAATATATTTATATGTTATGATTTTTTGCATATCAACCACATTTAGATGTATGAATGCCTCCATTGTAGAGAGCCAGACTGGTATTTTCAAATAGTGTTTTTCCTTAATTTTTATCCTTACTGAAAACAGAACATTTCTAATGTAATGTCTTTGGAAATAATTGTGCATTTTATTTTTCCCATACCATAGAAAGGGGTGACACCCCAATTGCAAGTTGTGACCCTCCAAAGTTAATAATTGTCTATGTCTCAGGGTTATCCATTCTTTTTGCCACATAACTGCAGATGCTGGGTAATATAACTCCCAATCTGGCAGCCCAAAGCCTCTATTATTAGAGTCTTGTAACAGTTTCAGACTTATTCTTGCTTTTTTACTTCGCCAAATAAATTTTGATACTAATCTATTTAATTCCTCTAAGTATTTCTTTTCCAGCTTTATTGGAATTGTTTGGAATGGGTATAGTAATCTTGGTAGAGTATTCATTTTAATGGTAGCTTCCTATTAGTGATAGCTGCAAGTTTTCCCATTTTTCCAAGTCAAGTTTAATTTGCTGTATCCATTTAGCATAATTATCTTCTATTATAGTTGCACATCTCGCTGATAGATGAATACCCAGGTATGTTACTTTTACTTGGCTTGGCTTTTGAGTCTACTCTGCCCTTGCCCTTGCCCCATGGAGGGTCCCTGACAATGACGCCCAAACTCCAGGGTCAAATTTCTCCCAGATCACCTACGGGATCCTTCCAAATTAGAGGAATTAGAAAGAGATTTGTGAGGTTGTTGCATGCAAGCAAACAGGTGAACTTGCTTGGTAGGCTGGTCCACTTAAGGAGAGGACTGTGGGGAGCATGGTGCTCTCTGAGCTTGGATGTTTTCTTGCAGATGTTTTTACTACCAAACCAGGTAACATCATCAGTGCTCAAATAGTGTTACCTAGTTTGACTTCTGGTTTGCAAGGCTTCCACGGTGGCAGGAATCCGCAATCATGCATGGTTTCTGCTGCGCTCGCCGCTGGAGTGCCCCCGATCCAGCCGGATTTGGGGGCTAATAGTTACCCCGTAGGGGTAACTGAAGACAGGGGAGATCCGGCAGGGGTCTGGGGGAATCGCAACCCCCCTCCTCAGCTGGCTTAACTCCCTTTTCCAAAAGTGGTGGAGCGGCGGTCAGCAATGGCCGCCACAAAGAAGCTTTCATCCGGATAAGAATGTGCAGGAGGAAGCTTGAGAAGTGAAAGTTTCTGGCTGATCGGGATAATAAGTAACATTTAAATACCCTGGAATTTAAACTTCATTAAAGATACATTGTTCCCAGAGAAGATCGGAAAAGGCAGAAGATGAAAGTTAAAAGGGAAAGTTTGTTTTTTCTCACTGTCCTTCCTTACGGTGATAGCAGATGAAATCGGAAAAACCCGTTTTGGCATCAGCAGGTAATTAAATTTGAAAATTAAAGCCAAGGGGACATTAAAGATTTCTGAACATTGGAAAAAAAAAACTTATTTTGCTATGTGGGAAGGGAGAGGAAAAGAATTAATATTAAGATTTTGCTGGAGGAGGCTGCTTGAAACTTATAAGACTAGAGTTAAATTGTAACAAGACTTCTAAAAGATATATTTTGGAACTTTGCAACTCAACTGTAACCCCAAGAAGAGAAAGTATAAAAAGAAGAAAGTGCTAAATGAAACAGACTGTGTGTATTTGGATTGCTTGGTGACTTTGGGACCTTTGGGAACTATTATTTGAAAGACTAAAAACATTTGGGTTGTTTAAAAATTTTTTCACAATGGCATTACTTGTTGATGAACTGAAAATGGAATTTAAAAAGCTAAAAGAAGAGGAACAAGAAGGGAAGGGCTCTTTTGGATCTGTTTTTCATTTCTTAGAAACGGCAATTTCTACCTATCAGAAACTAAAGAACTACAAGAAGATTGGGATGAAGAAGAAGCCATCTTTAATGAACAAGCAACTCTAGCTGGGGAAGAAAAGGGAAAGAGAGGAAAGAAAATAGAGAATTTAAGACTTTAAAAAACAACCAAAAAAGGGAAAAATAAGGTGAAAATCGATACAATGTCAGAAAGCAACAGAAAAGAGGAATACAGAAGAGGGTGGAGATTAAGAGGGTGGAGATCAAGAGACAAGGGAGTAAAAAGGCTAGATTGGAGGAGAAAGGAAGGAAAAAAGGGAAGAGAAGTTACAAAGGTTTGAAACAAGATGTAAAGAAACAGGATTTATTCAGAGATAATGGGTAAAAATATAATTAAAAAAGAGATTCTGCAAAAGTACATAAGATTGTATTGTTGTATTTGTATTTGAAATAATGTTAGAAAACTGGAACATTATATGATTATAAAATGGGATAAAATATTAAAAGGAATGTGTAAAATGCTTAAGATTTAACGATAGAGTTTAATTTGCTATGGATTATTGTTCTATTTATATTATAAACTTATTATCTTCCTATTTTAAAATATAGTACATAGCTTTAGAATGTACTAAGCAGAATCAGAATGAAAATTATATATTATTTTAAGTGTTAAATTTAGGGGAAAGATATAAAGGCGTCATACTTCAATCAGTGATTACAGGAGAAATTTTGTGTTAATGAGAAAAGATAATAGATAATTGAAATAGAACAGACAAAAGATACAAGCATAATGATTTAAACTGAGATGAAATAAATAAAATAGAATTAAGAGAGTGAAAAGAGGGGAGAAGCTATATAAAAAATGTAGAATGGTAAAATATGAAATGGTATATAAAGTGAGCATGAATTTGATTTATGTCTGTATACAAAGATGTAACCCGGGACTAAGCCGCTTTCCAAAAAGAAGTTTTATGTTTTCATGTTTTGTGTTTTGTTTGTGTATGTTTGTTTATTGAAAATTAATAAAAAAATTATTTTTAAAAAATAGTTACCTAGTTTGGTAATGTCTGCAAGAAAACATCCAAGCTCTGAGTGCAACAAGGAACCTGAGCTACAAATACTCTCTTCTATCATTAAGATGGGGCTCTCAAGCAGAAAGACAGTGGGACTTATCCAGAAGTGGCTGCAGTCAGGCAGGGTCACTTACATCGCAGGGAACAGGGTGGGGCTCTGACTGCACAGCTATCACTGCCATCCTTTAAAAATAATAATAATTATAAGCACCAGCTCCAAGCACCCCTGGTCACTCTTCCAGTTTGTTTGTTTGTTTACATTTATATTTATTTGTAAAATGTATTAGTCACCCATCTTTCTGTTTGATGGTCTCTTCTTCCGATTCCCACAGCTGCCCATAACTAAGTGGTGTTTAGTTGGCTCTGAAATAAAGCCAGAAGAGTCTGCTTTGGCAACTGCTAATTAATTTCACAGTTAAACAAATATGAACATTCTGTTAAAGAAAGAAAAAGGAAAATGCTCCATCCATAATATGTGGGAGCAATAACAGAATACCAGAGTTGGAAGGGACCATGGAGGTCACCTAGTCCAACCCCCTGCTCAAGCAGGAGATCCTATACCTTTTCAGAAAGATGGCTGTACAGTCTCTTCTTAAAAGCCTCCAGTGTTGGAACACCTGTTCTCCTTTGATTCTCACTGTCAGGAAATTCTTCCTTAGTTCTACGTTGGTTCTCTCCTTGATTAATTTCCATCCATTGCTTCTTGTCTGGCCTTCAGGCCCTTTGGAGAATAGGTTGACACACACACCTGTTGTGACTCCGGGATTTGGAATCTGCTCCGTTGGCAGATGTGAGTTCGAATGAAGAGGACTTGGCAGTGAAATTTGAACCTGCATTGCTGAGTGACTTGGATGGAAGCCAGGATGAGGAATTGGATTTAACTAGGAGAGACGAACCTGATTTAGTAGAGATATCAGGACCTTCGATCTCCTCTAATTCTTCCCCTCTGGCTGAGCAGCAGCAGGGAATAGCTAACCAGGAAAACATGCGAGAGTTTTCCAGTGAAGAAGAGAACTTTGAGAGATCCTGGCTTGATGTGAGAAATAGACAGAGATTGAGACGTCAATCTCAATTGGGAAGGAGGCGTCGAGCCAGTGACTAATTAGGAGATTAACACGCCCCATAGAGGATAAAAGGAAACGGCTTGGCTGGTGAAATTTGCCAGAAGCAAAGTGATTAATGGGAGTGAAAAAACGAAGAGAACTCTTTGAGACTGAGAATTATTGCCACGTCAGGATTGCCGGACAGAGTTTGGATTTACTGCTGAGGACTGGAAATACCTCAGCAGTTTTCTTGTGGGGGTTTGTTTTTTGGTTTGTGATATTTCTGGAACTGCTGTATTTCATTTCATTTCATTTCATTTTGCTCACCTGTAATTAAAGGGGAGACATAACACACACCCCTCCTCACCTTCTCTGTGACAGCCCCTCAACTACTGGAACACTGCTATCACACCACAGTCCTTCTCCTTCTTAGGCTAGACACACCCAGTTCCCCAAATCTAGTTCATCATGTGGTTTAGTCCCCAGACCTTGAATCATCTTTGTTGTTCTTCTCTGTACTCTTTCTAGAATCTCAATATCTTTTTCATATTATGGTGACCAAACGATATCCTAAGTGTGGTCTTACCAATCTTGCCCCCTATCTTAGAAAGACCCCAGAATGGTGTAGTCCAGCCCCCTCAATTCAAAGCCTCCCTTATCTTGGCTTGACTGCATCCACACAAGAGAGATCATTTTAAGGATTTCATTAACAAAACTGCTGTTCGATAAGCCTTCAGAATTGGCTACTGATCAGAACGTTAACTTGGGGGCATCCACACACATACAAAAGAGATGGAGCTTACAGTTTGCCACCAAAAAGCAACAAGCTCCTTCCCACAATTTATTACGGAAGTTCCCCAATCAAAAAAATGAGTTTGACACGACAAATCATTCCAGTTTTTGAAAGCTCCATGTTGAATTCTGTTACCCACCTCATCATTATTGGGGTTTTCAAAGATCAACCTCTTTACTTCCTGCTTGGCAAATGTCTTCTCAAGGATTAGGTGTGACTGATGGGTCTGTAGCTTGCTGGATCTTCCTTTCTTTCCCCACTTTTGGAAGATTTGGATACTTCTTGTCCAACCACTCAGGACCTCAAAATTACTCAAAGATAATCCATAAGAGTTTCACCAAGGTGGTCAATACTTTTCTGCAGTAAGCTAGGACACAGTATATCTGACGCTGGATATTTTAAAATCTTCAGTGTAAATAGATACTCTCTGACACCAGGTTTTAGTTCTCCCCTCTCATCTTGCTCTTCACCACTTCCTGACATTCTCACTGATGAAGATTTACCCAAAATAGGACTAGAGAAACTCTGGTTCATTTTCATCTATCAGCATTTATTAAGATAGTATATTGATTCCTCCCTTTCCTTTTATTTTGAACGTATCTGATGAGGTTGTGTTTGTTTCTCTTGGCAGCCATTGCCAACTATAGCAGGTATCTGCTGGAACTCATTTCTATTTTCAAAACTTCACATAAAGCTTTTTGTGCATCCACACTGACTTCTTCCATTTCTTTCTTCTTTTTAATTATTTGCATTACGTTTTTAGAATCTTCTTTCTAGGAACTTCTGTCCTTGAGTTTCTTTTTCATTAGCTTCTCCTGCCATGACATCTCATTTCCCATTGCTCTGAGTTTTGGCTACATGCAGCAATCATTCAGTTGCTTTTGGTGCTTATGATCCAGCAGGCGGTATTTTATAGAACGAACATGATGGAAATGTCGCTTCCTCTCCTTCCTGGGGGCATCCCAGATTCATGGCTATCTAGAACCATCCCTGCGAGTGATGAAGCATCCACAACTCTAGGAGGCAGGCTGTTCTGCTGTTTTGTAGCTCTCACGTGCAAGAACTTCCTCCATATTTCCAGTTTGAATCCCCCTCTTCACTGGTTCTTGTCCTACTCTTGCTGACTATAGAGACTAAATCCACACCCTCTCTCCAATTTGGATGGCCGCGCTCCTGGCTCTCCTCAGCCTCCCCTCCTGCACACACCAAGTTCCTCTGACCGGTCTTTGAAGAATTTAGCCTCCAAGCCTCGCACCATCCTTGCTGCTCTCCCTGGGCCCTTGGGATTTTGTGGCAGCAGACCCAGTCTTCTTGGTGCAGACCGAGCGGAGCAGGTCAGAGCCAAACTGTCAGTGATCGCAGCCCTAACTTTCTGTAAATGCAACCCAAGATGCATTAACTCTTTTGTCAGCTGCAGCAGATTTGTGATTCATGGTCTACCAGGATGCCCAGATCCTTCCCATACATACCACTCATGCCAAACCAGGTATCTCCTATGATGCACTTGGGCCCCTGGTTGTTTTGATAAAATCAGAACCCAATGTTTCTCCCCACTCAACTATATTTGGTCAGATAGGACCCAATATTTAATTTTATTGAGATCCTTTTAAATAGTGTGCCTGTTTTCTGAGCGGTTAGCTCTTTCTTTCTCCCAGCTTGGTGTCATCTGCAAATTTGCTGAGGATTCTTTCTATTTCTTTGTTTAAGTAATTTATGGCAATGTTGAAGAACACACTGGGATGGCCCTGGGATGGAACCCTGAAGCACCCTACTGCAAACACTTGGGTGTGGATCCATGAAGGACCACATGATGGATACTGTTGTTCAGCACCAAATTCATTTGATGGTGGGGCCATCCAAGCCACATTTCCCCTCTTTATCAAGAAAGAGCCTATAGGCGTCCTTTTCAAACTCCTTAAAGGATCGTCTGTCAAAAACTGCTTCCCTGACAGCATTATTTTTTGCCCACAGTGATTTGTTTCTCACCACTCCGTCTTCTGGTGGCCTCTTTTTTTAAATTTTTTTTTTATTGGTATTTAAAAACAAACATAAACAAAACAAAACAAAAAAACATCAAGCTATCTTCCATAGGTGTACATACAGTGTGCCGGTTGGTTTACAAATTGTTTTGTGCTTCCATTTCATAGTCTTCAATTACAATTACATTACATATAATCTCATATTGTCAATCAAAAATTACTTTAGTATCATTACTAATCAATCATTTGACTATACTTTTATTCATTCATGTTTTACAAGATAACCATAATTTCCTTAGATCTTATAACAGTTCATATTACCATCCCAAATCTATCCTAAAATCATTTTGTAGATATAATAAGAAAGAAGTACATCTTTGTATATTTATTATTTTCTAAAAGTCTACATAATTCATTACTGTACTTTATTGTCTAACCATTGATAGAAAAGATCCCAAATTTTATAAAATTGTTTATCCTCTTGTTCTCTAATTTCAAATGTCAATCTACTCATTTCAGCACATTCCAATATTTTCTTAATGATTTCCTCCTGTGATGGTATTTTCTCATTTTTCCAGTTTTTAGCAAATACAATCCTAGCCGCTGTTAATACATTTACAATCAGGTATTTCAAGACTTTACTATATATTTCGGGTAAAATTCCCAATAAAAACATCTCTGGTTTCAAATCTGTATATTTTTTTGTCATTTTTTCCAACCAGATGTGGATTTTACTCCAGTATTTTTTAGCATCCGCACAAGTCCACCACATATGGTAATATGAGCCAGGTGTCTGATGACATTTCCAACATTTTTCGGATTTATTCTTGAATAGCATCTTGCTATTCTTGTCGGGGGAAATGCCACCTGTAAAACATCTTATACAAATTTTCTTTATATGCCGTTGACATTGTCATTTTATAATTCTGAGACCACCATTTTTGCCATTTCTCTAAATCAATCCCATATCCCAAATTCTTCCCCCAAGCAATCATAGTTTCTTTAACTTGTTCTTCTTCTAGTTTAATTTCTAACTAAATATCCATACAATTTTTTAATCACCTTTTCATCAGTACCTGTCAAAATCTTATCTAAGTCAGTCAGTTTATCATAGAAACCTTCTGTTTTAGAATCTTTATCATACCTTGAATGTATTTGCGCATATGAAAACCAGTTCATCTTTATACCTTGTTCCTCTAATTTTGCATAGACTTAAGTTCACCCTTTTCATTCAATATTTCACCATATTTAACTGTTTGTTCCTTTTTGTATATTATAGGATACGAAAACGCTTCAATAGTCGATAACCAGACTGGAATTTTCAAATAACATTGTCTTTTAATCTTCTCCCAGTTTAACCACAGAGACTCCCGTAAATAATCTCTTCTAAAATACCCCCGTGTTTTAGTTCCTTTAGTTCCTTTCCTCTGGTGGCCTCTTTTTAAATTGCTTGTCATTCTTCTAAGCATGGAGAAGGATCCCTTCCTATTGGTGTTCCTGCTGCTTCCATCTCCTCCATTCATGCATTTACTTCCGTTACGGTTTCTCAGAGACGGGAGTACCTGACCCCACTTCTTCTATTCAAGGACGGAGTTTGCCCTGCAAGGTCACAACAGCATACTGTGCCTTGTCCTTGGAAGTGGGAATCAAGGTCTGGCAGGCCAGGGAGCCCAATGGGAAGGGGTTTCCTGCTGCCTATTGCCTGAAACCCAAGAGAACATGTTCTGTTTTCTTCCCATACTTGATTGGCTGATTTTATGCCATCAAGTTAATGTTGATTCTTAGTGACCACACAGATTTTCTTCAGGACAATCTGTGTCCAATCTGGTTCTCAGATCTTCCAGTGGTGCCCCCACTTTAACTTTCTTTCTCCTCACTAGCCCTAGGAATCCTCGAGTAGCCCAGGCTACTCGAGGTTTGCACTAACAAGGCACCTGTGAGCAGTTGGATCCACTTTTCCACAAGTGGATCTCCTTTTTCTTCTTCTTCTTCCCCAGAACAGAATCCCCTCCTTCTGCTCTAGGCGGGGCCATCCCTTGGTAGCTGAGATCTCTGCTGGCAGCGTTTGCTTCACCGCAACACAAGTACAAATCTCAAGATCGCTTTGAGGATCTGAGTTCAGGGTGTGCCAGGCTCCCCACCTTCCTTTCAAAAGCCTCTCCAGTAACTTCCTCTGATGCTGCGCAAGTCAAGCCTGGGGTTCCCAGGAGGGGCTGCAGGTGGATAGAGGGCCCCCTGCCCCCCAGCGCTTCTACACCGTGTGTCTTGAGAAAAGGGGGGGGGGGGCTGAGCTGAATGATGGCATGGACGGGTGGGGAAGTCTAAGGGGAAAACCTGCTTGTTCTGCCCCGCAGCCAGGCGAACAAGGTCCTAGCAAGCCAGAGGTGCTGGGAAGCGCTGGAGCAGGAGGGTTCCCTTGGCCTGCTCCGCTCTCTCTTGACAGCCATCCTCTCCCTTCCCCAGTTCTTCTAGGTCTGCCCAAGAAAATGACACTCGGTGGGGGCGGATTCCCCCAGCCGTACCAAGCAGCCCAGCTGCACCTGCACTGGGGATCGGGGCACACCCGACCAGGCTCCGAACACACAGTGGATGGGCACCGTTACGCGGGTGAGGTAAATCCCAGTCTCTTGTCTGCGGTTCCTGCCAAATAGCTGAAGCCGCCTTGCTGGGCTGCTGTTCCCTTTCCTAGGTCTGGGGAGATGAAGCACTTGGCTGGCCTTGAAGCCAAACCCAGGTATGCAGCTGCTGCTGAGTCAGACAGGGACTTTTCAAAATGTCATCAAATTGTTTGAACAAGGAACAAATGTAAAATGTAGTAAAACTGTTTGAATGGGGAGTACAGGCCTTTTCCCTCTTCTAGGACCCCAAGGGGTTGCAGTGAGGTCTTTGGCATTTTCTCTGGCCAAGAAGGGCACAGCTCTGTGGTCAAAAGTTATTTTCCAGGAGCTTGAAACTCCAGTGTTTCCTCCCTCTACCTCACAGGGAGTGGGATGTACCTTGGCGGAGCATTATTCCCCCCAGGGTTCTGTTGCAGTTGTGTAACACGGGTGCTTCGGGTTATCCTGACGGCCCCATGAAGTACGATTTCCTTTGTGGTGAATCAGCTGCAGAAACACCCTGGGGACCAACAGGGGAGCCTCTTGAGTGCGCTCAGTGCTGTTCTCTGTGTTTGCCTCCAGATCCATGTGGTCCATTACAGCTCCCGTTTTGAGAGTTTCCAGGAGGCTGCGAGTGAGCCAGGAGGGTTGGCTGTGCTGGCTGCATTTCTGCAGGTGATGGTGTGTGTGTGTGTGTGTGTGTGTGTGTGTGTGTGTCAGAAATGAGGGGTGGGCCAGGCAAGCGCAGGGCTGCAGGAGTGACCCTTGGAAGACTGGCAGCATTTCCACCAGCTGCCCTTCAGAGAGGATCCAAGAAATGCCTATTGTTTTAGAAGATCTTAGTTGTTCTTTTAATGGACAACGGATGGCGCATTTGTACATAAATCAGGGGCCACTGGGTCTCCCTCTGGAGAAGCCAGGCCCTGGGTCACATGAGGCAGAGTGCCTACATACCTCTCACTGCTGTTTTTGTCCCCACTTTCAGGTAGGGATGGAAACAAACGAACCGTACCAGCACATCCTCAAACATCTGAGCGATATCAAGGAGGAAGGTAAAAAGGGGGCAGTTTCCCCTCCTTTCTCTGCTTTGGGGCCCGCAGAAGATCCCCTGGCAGGAGATCTTGGGGTACTGGAGCCAGGCAGAAGAAAGGCCGCGGTCACCGGCAGCAGGCGATGCTACCACTTCCATGGGTGCCTTGCCAGGAAAGTGAGAACCTGCAGGCTTCTCTGCCCCGGCCCTCAGTCGCTGACCTGGCTACCTTTAAACGCTTCTTCCCTCCGAGTCAGAAGAGCAGGGCTGATGGGGCAAGGACCTAACGTCACCAGAAGTGGGCACACGGGCATAGTCTTGACCAACCCACCACTGCAGCTCCTTGTGTGAGCGCCAACGATGTCTCTGATCAGCACAGGCCATTCATCCGAATGAGATGCTCTTAGGGTGATCTTTGGGGCGCCCTTCTCCATGACTCACCTCTGTGTGTTTCTCTGCATCCTCCCGGCATGATCCTCACAGAGGTTTCTCGTTTCTTAGGAGAGGACACTGCAGTTGCTGGCTTTGATGTAGCCAAGCTGCTTCCTTATGACCTTGGCCGCTATTTCCGCTACAATGGCTCGCTGACCACCCCACCTTGTTATCAGACGGTGAACTGGACAGTCTTTAATCAGACCGTTCGTCTCTCCCAGGAACAGGTTTGTGCTCCGTGGTCCTCCCCTCTTCCCTCTTTCAATCCTCTGCCCCCTCTGGGTAACCATGGCTGGCTCTTCTCACTGCAGATCTCGGTGCTGGAGGAGACCCTTCAAGGAGACGAGGAGGAGCCCCTCCAGAATAACTTCCGTCTGCTGCAGGGCCTTTATGGCCGGACCGTCCTTTCCAGTTTTCACAGCCTTGAGAAGGTTCAGCCAACAGGTAAGTGAGCCAAACACCACCTGTTTTCAGAAGGGAAAAGAATTTCCTGTCAAGCAGCCTTGCCTGCAAGATTTCTTGAATCCTACATTTATAAGGGTATCTTTGGAGATTTTGTAGCCCAGTTCTAGTCTGCTCCACAATTGTCCACCGTCATCCTAATGGCCCGCTTGGGGCCTGACCCAAGCCTGCCCGCCTGGGCACTGGAGACGGAACAGCCCGCTTTCCTCTGTGGGGGGCCCCTGGGCCCCCTCCTCAGCTTGACCTCCGTCTCTGGAAGTTCCGTCAGAATCCATCCTCAGGACTCTCCATCTTTTTGTACTTAAAAGTTAACTTTCAAAGTTTGGAGATGAATCTCCCATTTTTGCTGGGCCCTTATCTGAATATCTCCTCTCTTTCATGACCTTGTGGCCAGAGAATGCGACTGCTTCATTTTTTAAAATCAAGGCAGGGCCAACCGTCAGCACAAGCCCTTGGGTAATGGGATCAGTTCTGTCTTCTCCACATGACAAGCTGGGAGCCCTCAGGATCCCACAAGCAGCGTGCAGAGCAGCAGAAACCCCAGGCAGGCAGGCAGGCAGGCAGGCAGGCAGGCAGGCAGAGGGGGCCATGGCTCCCAAGCTAGTGGGGGCCTTCAAGCCCACTCAACTCTCTCCAAAGCTGGCTAAGCAAAGAGCAGGGGATCCAGCTCCAGGCCTATGTCCAACCCTGGGAGAAGCAGAGGTCAGACTTGTCTGGTGGGGGTGGGGTGGGGGTGGGGAATGCCCCCCCTCCTTTTATTAATGGGCACCTTCCTTTTTTGGGAAGAGAGCCGCTTTCATTGTATGCTAAAATCCCAGGAGGCAGAGCATTTCTACACCGTGGGAGGTAGGATTCCCCCCAAAACGCAATCGAAGGACAGATTCTGCCTGTAGTATGTGATCTGGCAGAGAACCAAACCGAAAAGGGGTTTCTAATAACCAGCATGGAAAGCTGGCTGACCAGCTGCCACCAAGTAGGTATTTCCCCCCCTCCCCCCATTCCCCAGCTGTGGGCAAGGACATGTTTCGGCAACTGAAGCTTCCACCTTCTCTTCACGGGCAACCTCTGTGGAGTGAGATGCTGCCCCCCCACGAAACTATGCAGGTGGGTGGCGGGGCAGAGGATTTGCCAGCACCTCCTCTTCAGGCAGATACACAAAATCTGCTTAAGCTCCCTTGCAAAGTCCCCGCTGGGGAGTGAAAGGGAGGAGTGATTCATTGAGATGATTGAAACTCAGCCACCATCTTCTGGGAGCTGGAAAGTCACTCCTGGTTTGCGCTGCTGCTCCAGCCTTTCTGGCTAAGCTGGTTTTGTTAAAAATGAGTGATGGGGGGCTCAGACACGGGTGGGTGATGAAAGGGATTCTTGACTGAATTTACCATAATGAACCAAACTAAAAAGACAGTCTGGGAAGAAGCAAAGGATTGAGGCAACTTTCAAGATGAAGAAGGCATCTGCAAGAATCGGTATGAGAATTGCTATTGCCAAACTTTAAGACAAAGTCCCGACTAGGACATCTAAATATCTGACACCCCTTGAAAGGTACATCGGGAAGTACACCCAGCTGCACCCCTTGTTTCTGGTTTGGGGAACTGCTCACCAAGAGCACCTCCCCCTTGCTGGCCCCTAGAACTGCTGCCAGGCGCCGGTCCAACCTGCCCATCGGTCCAGCGGATTGGAAGAACTTGGTATGTCTCTGCCTTTCTCTCACCTTCCGAGAGATCGCTCGGTAAGGAGAAAGAAGCAGGATGCCCTTTTCCCATCCCTGGGAGATGGAGGTCACTTGGGGCACCCGATGAAAGCATCTCCCAAGATGATCTTTCCATTTGTGCACTTTGCAATGCTTTGCTATTATCTTAGCTAAGTTTATATGCCACTCCAATCGTGTCTGAGCAGCTTCTAGGCCTTCAAAAGAATAATGGAATTAAAGCTTTGCGGTATAAGGATAATAATATAACAACGTAATAAATAAAATTCCACCTGCCAAAAGAACCACAATACTACTCTGTCAGAAGACCCTTAGGGGCCTCTCTCAGCCCTCAAAGTCTGCGGCTTCATGGCACTGAGGAAAGGCTGGCCGCTGAGAAGAGCCAACTCTGGGAGCCTTGCAGATGGCATTTCCCAGAGGAAGCTTCATCTTCCATATCTGAAAGGATGGGCGGAGACTAACACCCCCACCCCCCCAGATCTCCCACTCCCAGCTACGACAGATTTCAAGGCTGGCAGCAAGGACCACGAATTGCACGCACAAACGGGCCAGTCACAACCAGGGCGGCTTTCAGGGCAGAGGTATTGCATGAGCAAATCAATGGCTGTATTTTGGAGCAGCTGAGGCGCCTTCAAGGGCAGCTCCATGCAGATCACTCTTCTGTGACCCCAAAGAATGTAAGAGTGAGCACAGCTCTTGATCCAAGGAAAGGCTGCCCTGGGCACAGCTGCCACTTGCTTTCACCTCTGAATTACCACCCAGCTCCTCTTAGGGAACCAAGAGCGCCTGTCCAGAGCCAGAGATGGGATATTTCTGTTATCGGAAGCTTCCACACTGAAAGTCATTCCGTCTTTAGATGTAGTTGCTGAATGAGGCAAGACAATGAGGGTAATTTATTATGTCTGCCCACCTCCCAACTTTGAGTGGTTCACAAGGGAGGGAAATAAAGCGTGCAAAAAATAAACATTTGCCCGCTTGGCAAACAGTTCAGCACTGAGCAGGAGTAAGAAAGCAGGCTGTTCCTGGCTGGTTATAGGCGTACGGGTAACCCTTGACTTATGGCTATTTATTTAGTGACTGTTCAAAGCTAACAACAGTGCTGAAAAGAGATTTACAACTTTCTTCATACTTATGACCATTGCCATTTGTGACCTTCCCAGATGGCTTCCAACAACCAAGGTCAATTGGACAAGCTGGATTTGCTTAATGACTGTGATTTGCTTAACAACCACGGCAAAAGATGTAAAATGAAGTTAGAACCCATGGTGGGGGCAGGGTGGCTGAGAGGATCTGCTGTGCATGTGAGACAAACTGTAAAGTGTTGGTATGATTATGACCTTATGATTCTTGACTCTTGGCCAAGGTATCTTTTATGTATACTGAGAGCATTTGCACCAAGACAAATTCCTTGTGTGTCCACACTTGGCCAATAAAGAATTTTATATTCTAAACAAAAAACAAAAAAAGGAGGAGAATGCAAGTTCAGGTATCGGAGGTAAAGGAGTTGTGTTTGGCAGGGAAAACTGAAATGTCCCGAAAGATTAGAAATTTGAGCCAGGGGGTGAACTATGGTAGTACAGTATATCTTGAGAGCATATTTAATGGGAATAGGAAAATGCCGGCACGGGAACTGATGGATTTTGTTTGTTTATTTAAAACATTTATATAGCTACCCATCTTATATAGCTACAAACTCCCAGTTAAAAATTAAAACAACTAAAAGCCATATTAAAACTATAAAACCCAAACAGACTAAAAACTCAGGGAGTTGACTAGAGTTGGTGGAAGTATAGGTGGCTGTACAAGTGCTTTCAATAAATAAAAAAGAAACAAATAAAATATAAACCTGGTACCAAATCAAGGTTCCAGTATGCAGTCACCTGATCTCCTCCCAGAGCTTAGGGGGGAAACCCAGGTCCTCAGAAGGGCAGGAGAACAGGGGGAAAGTGATCCATGGGGCATCGAAAAGGCATCCTCTCGGTTCCCATCAGATGGCAATATTTAAGAGAGGGACTGGAAGCATGCCCAGCCACAGGTGGTCCTGTGCCATAGAGGGCTTTCAAGGTGAGGGCCAGCACTTGGAATTGTACCCGAAGGAAACTGGGAGCCAGGGCAGCAACCCATCACCCCGCGCGATGCCACATTCTGGGCCCAAAGAGAGTGCATTACAGGAATCCAAGGCAGGAGGTGACCAAGATATGAGTAACCGTGAACAAGGTTCCCGGCCTCTCCTTGGATCACCCCCGCCTCCGATTCAAGGTTCGCCGGCCACGGGCTGCTGCCTTTGCCCTGCCTCTGCCGCAGCCCTGGAAAGCACACAAGCCGCTCCCTCCTCCCCGCACCTTATCAGCGATGCCGGCAGT
This sequence comes from Pseudonaja textilis, assembly GCF_900518735.1. Next base: position 48,199 of record NW_020769454.1, read on the forward strand.
CAAAGGCGGCACCCGGCCCAGGCCAGAGCTCCTTTGGCCAAGCGGAAGAAGCGTTTGCCCGGCTCCTCCCCAGGGCGATAAAGGCCAAGCTGCATCCCAGGCCCGCCCGGGCAGCAGAGGACCGCTGACCCTCCTTGGCAGGCGGAGTTGGCCGGCGGGAGAAGCCGGAGCCGCGGTCTTTCTCTCTCTCTCTCTCTCGAGGAGACCCGCCCAGAAGAACTGGGAGGAGCGTGGCGGGGACCCGTAGCGTGTCTGGCAATGGGCGTGTGCAGCTGACCTTCCTTCGATTGTGTCTTGCAGGTGGCGGGCCTTTGGAGGAGGGAGGGGGCCAGGCAGAACCTGAATCAGGTACTGTTCCGGAATCCCTGGCTCTCCTCGGCCGGGCTTGTGGGGGCGGGGGCTGCTGTTTGCTTAGAGTTCAGATATTCCTCCCCTTCTGTTCCCTAAGGTGAAACTTGGTTTTTTACATTTAACCCGATCCTTCAATTGACCTGGTGATTCATTTCATGCAGGCTACTGATACTGCTTGCCCGACAAGGTTGTGCCAGGCAAAGCCCCCAACCCAGCTAATTAAGCCCAAGGGGGTTAGCCGGTCTTGCTGGGGGCTCCTTCGCTCTCTACCCACACAGGTCAACCTCCTGGAGAGGGCGGGAAGAAACGCCTCCCCTCAGTCTGGGCTAGTAGTGGCAGGAACAGCGCTTCCCCACCCGTCCCCACAGCGAACCCTTCGCTTATCTTCCCTCCGCCCACCCAAGAGAAAGCTCCTGCCCCCTGGTGGCCACCGGAAGGACCCAAGAGCATTGAGCAGCTGGGATGGGCGGCTGCCATTTGCCCCAAATGTTTCAAACCTGTTGTGAGGATGCAGCTGCCGGCCTTCATTGCAGCTGCTTAGGAAGGTGCCTTTCAGCTGCAACGCAGAATGCGAGGAGGAGGAAGCCCCCCTCAATCCTGATAGGCAGCTACACATGGGGGCTTCTGCCAGGGGTGGGGGGCGCAGGTGAGGATCAGAGCATGAGAAAAGCTGACTCAGAAAGAGGTTTGAGTCCCTGCTGTCTCCCTCCAGGCGGAGGTCCCTCCTCTCCTCTGCCAGAGGGCGTCCCAAGAGATGGCCATGACCCGGCTTCTGGAAAAGGTACTCCCCTGGCCACACCAGGCTGGGTTAGGGTCAGCTGACTGCCTCCTCCTTGGCTTCAATGACCACCTCAGAAGCGGGTGGGTGGGTGGGTGTTGGGGAGCCAAAGTCTTGCCAAATGGCTTCTGGACACATTCTGGATGGTTTGTGGCCACTCTGGGTTGAGCCCTTCCGCCAGAGGTGGTCTCCCTTCCCCCACGAGCGCTGGGCTGCCTCCCTCCCGCTACTTGCTCTGGGTGCCTGTTCCAGATCAGAAGCCCTCCCTGGGCACAGGGAAGGGCGGGGGGGGGTCCCAGAAGGAGCCGGCAGTGCTCACCTTCAGCTGGGCTTGGAGCCAAGCGGGGTGGAGGCTGGGGAGTCACACTTCCTCCTGGGGGAGAACACGGCAAATGTCTTAACTGGCAGGAAGCAGAACTGAAGCCGCTGCATCTTCTGGCGGTAGGAATCAGGCTGGCCCAGGGGGTTTACTTCTTGCGCACCACCCAGACCCAGCCACCTTTAATACCCTTTGCCCAGCTCGCGTGGCCCAAGCGCGCTCTCTAGCAAGCAACCATAGCAATTTATTATGTGCGTTTGCTGCCCAACTCTCAGCGGGGGAGGGGGGGCGCTCTGGGCACCTCCAACCCAAGAAAGGGAGCTGGCGGGGCTTTGAATTCACTTCTTCCCAACCTCGAGCTACTCTGGTGGTTCTTTGTTTCCAGATGCTGAGCAGCGGGTGGGCACCTCCCTTCACACAGGTAAGTGCCTGGGCACCTGCTCACAACTGGCCGTGCCAGCCCTCCCTTCCCACTGCAAGTGTGATGGTGACACCAACAGCAATTGGGGCAGCTCCTGTGCTCAGAAAAGGGCCAGGCCCTTCCGCAGGACTCCCAGAGGCGACTGAAGCCTGAACACAACTGGGGAGGGGCTAGGCAGCCACCTGGGGATGTAGGGGCCGGGAGCGGGGGAGGTTGCTGCGTGTGAATTCCCAACATTAATCCTACTGGCTGGGTCTGTGGAGCTGCAGTCTGAAAATGTTTCAAACACCAACTTGATACGCCCTGCCATCATCTCTCCTATGGGGGGCGGGGGGACCTTTTTCTGCAGGGGACATTCTGGCTATTCTCTTTGGATCCCTCTTTGCGGCTACGGCGCTTGCCTTTGTCTTCTACGTCCACAAGCACCGGAGGCAGGCAAGCAGGTGAGAGGAAGCCCCACAGTGGGAGGCAGCACGCAGACCTCTGCTTCCTGCTTGGCCCAGGTGCTCATCGGGTTTGGTGCCTGCCCATCTAGGATGCCAGGGACCCCAAGAACGGCCACGCGGGTGGGAGGGAGAGCGATCCCCATGCCACCTGTTCCTTTCTCTCTCCGCAGACACCGGGCACCAGCCACAAAGCCTGCTGCCCTCTACGCTCCGGCCTCCACTGATGAGCATGCGCTGTAGCTGGCAGCCCACCCTCTGCCCCTCGCCCTGGAAGCTCCTTCCTGCCCCAGCCTCTTCGAAGCCCCATGCGCCCCACCCCTCCCGTGCTAGCAGATGGGTGGGGTTCAGGACAGCGCGAGGAAGAGAAGCCTGAAGATTGGGGGTGGGGGTGGGGCGCTGCCTGGAGGAGAGGGGCTGCAGAGGTGCCCAGCCCAGCAAGAGTGGACTTGTGGGAAATCGTGGCTCCTCGCCCAAAATGCAGCAGCCACCATGCTCCCCAGACGCTTCTAGCCAGAAACCTGTGACTTACCTTCAGGCTCTCCAGCAGGAAACCACGGGCTGCTCTGTATGGCAAGACCCACCTGGCTGCCAGGAAGCCCTCTTGGCACAAGGCTTGCCCAGTGGCTGTGGGGAGGGCTGGGGCCACCGAAAGGCAGGGAGGAGACGCTCACGCCCTTCTCGTTGGGAAGCCTCATTGGCCGAAAGCCGGACGCATCTGATTAAACGCTTCTTCATGGCCTGCACAAACACAGCAGCCTTGCCCCTCGGCCGACTGGCTGTTCTCGCAAGCTCAACCTTCTTCACACAAAACCCAAATGAAACCGCAGATTCTAAAAAAAAAAAGGTTTATTTTGGGCTCCTTTTGCCAAGCCGCTCCAGGGCGGCCTTTAAATGAAGCAGAGGGCAGTGGCTGGCTCTGCCAAAGCGGTCCAGGAAATTGGGAGATGGGGAATCACCCCGTGAATACAGGGTTTTCTCCCCCTTCCCCTGCAACGATTTTACAGGGTTTCCCCAGGGGATTCCTCCACCTGCAGAAGCCGAGGCTACCCAAGGCCCCTTCCGGGTCAGCAGGCTGGCAGGCGGGTGGGGGGCAGGGTCTGAAGCAGCTGCAGGCAAAGGATGACCTGCCCCCTCCCCAAGCTCTGGGTAAGGGCCACCCCAGTAGGCCAACTGAAAAAAGCAGCAGCAAAAAAATACCCAGGAGAGACATGTACAGGGGGAGAAAAAAACACAATTAGAATGAAGCATGAACTACGAGCATCCACACCAAGAGGGCTGTTGGCATCTCCTGCCTGGCCACTCGGAGGGAAAGAAGGGTTTCAGCAGATGCCACGCGATTCTGCTGTGGAACTGAGGGCCACAAGATGGCCTGGGAGTTATCAAAGGGGAGCGGCAGATCCTCAGAGGAAAATTAAAAAGTCTTACATTTACAGGTAATCCTCAACTTACAACCATTTGTTTAGCAAGTGTCTGAAGCTACAAGGGCAGTGAAGAAAGTGACTAATGATTCACATGACTCAAATCCAGCACTTGGCAACCAGCAGGTATTCATGGCGGTTGCGGCATCACGTCATGGCCTTCGGTGACTTTCCCTGCCGAAGGGGGAAAGCCTAACAGCCGAACAACAACTACAGCAATTCACTTAACACGATTGTGGCAAAAAGGGGCACAAGGCACTTAACTGCCTCACTGGTCCCAATTAAGGCTGTAAGTCAAGGGCCCGCTGCCTGTCCAGGGTAGGGGGCGGGGGGTCTGTTTCTCAGTGCCAGAGAAAGGGCGAGGGGTGGGGGAAGAGACTGAGCTGGCTAAGAAGTCTGCGCCAACTAAGGCTGTCAGCGTTTGTACCTTGCAACAAAAGCCGCCACCCCCCCGTTCTCCCCATGGCGCCTGCCCTGCAAAGCCCCCAGCGCCAGTCAGCGTGCCGGGGGTGGCTGGCTTCAAGGAAGCCAATCCTGCCCCACATTGGGTGAGATGGGCACCAGAAACGAAAGCCAGCCAAGCCCAAGACTGAAGGGACTTACTGTTCAGGATGCAGAATCTACTGCTGGCTGACATTCACGCAATACACTGAACCTGCGACAAGCCACATAGGATTGGCTTACAACAAGCCATGGCTCCCCCCCCCCCAGGCCCACCCCACCCCCCCCCCCCCCCCCCCATGCCAGAGGCTCCCCAAGGTCTTGGACTTCATTGCTGCTGCCTCAGAAGCTGCCAGACGCCTCCTGCTCATCCGTCCAGCTCCGCATGGGGTGGCAGGCGGCCCTTTTGCACAGTTACAGCCACACCGGCTGACCCAGGACCTCACGGGAGGCTAAGGCCACCTGCCCCCCCCCCCCCCCCCCCCCCCCCCCCCCCCCCCTCCCCGCCCCCCCCCCTCTTGGCGCCCCTCCAGAAGAAGGGACGCCACGGCCCTGCTCAGCTTCTGCTCCCGACTTTCAAGCAAGGCAAGACTGGTTGCTCCACCTGACCCCCCCCTCCCCTCCCGTCCCCTCCCCTCCCCTCCCCGAGAGCAGCAGCAGCAGCAGCAGATCAAGGAGCCTTTCTCTGCACCCTACAGGCTGCCTGGCTGCTCGGCCAACCCGCCCCCCTCCCCCCCCCAACAAGTCTCAGGAGCCAAAGGGGAGATGCGGCGAGATTCCAAGAGGACAGACGGATTTCCTGGGGCTGGTTGGGGGCAGCCGTTCCGCTGGTCTAGTCCCATCTTCAGCCCCCGTGTTCCAAGGGCACAATCATCCGATGCCCTCCGGAGAGCCTGGGGCCCAACTTCCTTGCAGGGTGGCTGGAAGGCTCAGGATCCTGCCTGGGGTGCGGTCCGTAGGCCTGTGAAATGGGAGTGCAGCACTTGGAGAGAGCTGAGCCAGCTGGCCAGGGGTGGGGGACGGGGACGGGGGGGTTATCCCAGGGGCAACTGCCCAGTGGGGAGCGGGACCTGAGGCGGCCTCCCTTGGGCAGGAGCTGGGATGACACTCACACAGGAGGAAGTGCTGCAGGTTCTTTTTGGAGCCTCCGGAGAGATGATAAGCCCACACCGCCATGGCCACCATGAGCAGGTATGCTGGCAAAAGGCTGCCCAGGTAGACTGGGTTCCAGAAGGTCTGCAAGCAGAAGCAGAGGCAGGTCAGCCCCTCCCCCGGCTGGCCTCTGGCAGAGAGGCCTCCCACCCCCGCCTCGTGCCTGGGGGTTCTCAGAGGTGAAATGGGAAGCCCCCTGCCTTCCCGAGGCTGGAGAGGGGCACCACAGCTGCACATAGAGGAGGCGGAGTTGCCTACAGCCGCCCCCCCCCCCCCCCCGCAGCTCCTTGCCAGGGACTGACCGGCAGAAAGAGCCAGCAGAGTCCGGGGTGGTGGTGGTGGTTGCCAGCAGAGTCCGGGTGGGGGGGGGGTTTGCCTTGCCCGGCTGGGGCCCTGGATTCTCAGGAGGCACTTGGGAGGCAGCATCTCCGTTATCACAACACTAAAAGGCCACCAGGACTAAGTCCCTCCTCAGCCCCAGGGGACGTGGGTCCATCCATTGGGGTAGCTAAAGCAGAGACAGGCCTGGAAGGTGCCAACTGGCAGGCATGTTCACTGCAGCCTAGTGGTCTCTGTTCTCTCTCTTTCTCTCTCTCTCACACACACACAGACAGCCACCTTGAGGGGCGCTACTCACAAGGGCAGAGACAGTGAGGTGGCAGAGCACCACAGCTGCCACCTCCCCCCAGCGCCGCGTCTCACAGCCGTGGAAGAAGACGATGCCCCAAAAGGTATGCAGGAGGATCAGCACCAGAGTCATGAAGGCTGTGGGGACAGAGACAGTGAAGGGGGGTGGGGGTGGAGAAGGCCTCCCCTCACCCAACCACGGACAGCTGTACCTGAAGTCAGGAAGTAGAGTTGGGAGTCTCCCTGGATGCCCACGATGCCAGGCCCCAGGGAATCCGCCAGCAGGTTGATCATGGCGAAGGCGCCGCTCATGAGCCCGAACCCCAGGCCGGCCACTGTGGGCACAGAAGGCGCTGGCCTGAGCGGGGCCCAGAAGGGCCAGTCTATCCCCCCCATCATCCAGCAGGGCCTTTGGCCACTCACCCCTCCCCCACCCTGTCCACTCTGGCCCTGGGACGGGGCTTCCTTCTGGGCCGAGGAGGGTTGCTCTCACCAGCAGGGGCTCTCCTTCTTCAAGCTCTCTTCCCAGCACCCCAGGAATCCCTACCCCCCCCACCCGTGGGGTCCCCGAGTCCACAAAAGCTGCCTTTCCCCAGGTACCCCTGAGCTGTCCCTCTGGAAACGTACCGTAGGCCATTTGCTGGATGGAGATGGGGGAGCAGCCATCCTCACTGAGGGCAAGGAGCCCCTCCATCGCCTTCCTGGGGGAGGGAAGGAAAAGCAGAGGCTGAGTCCTAGATCACCTGGGCTGAAGCTGCCGCCCCCTGCAGGCTTGGACCTCCACTGACACAGGAGGAGACTTCCTGGCTGCGGCCTTGGGTGCAGGCTGGTCCCCTTGGCTTTGGGCACCTGGCCAGCCCCAAAGTGGTCGAGTCCCTGTCTCTAGGAGAGACGACGTGGGGGCAAGCTTCAAAGTTGGTGTGTGTGTGTGTGTGTGTGGCTGTGGCTGTGCATACAGACACATGAGATGCTCCTGTGTGTCCAGTCAGCCTAACATCAATACCTGGGAAGGTACTGGCAAAGATAATTAAAAAAATAGATCTGCCAGCATCTAGAAACAAGTAAAGTAATAACTAGCAGTCAGCACGGGTTTGTTAAAAACAGGTCATACCAATCTTATTTCATTCTTCAACATAGTGACTAAATTAGTAGACCAGCAAAATGCTGTGGACATAATACACTTAAGACTTCAGCAAGGCATTCAACAAAGTAGACCACAACCTACTTCTTGGTAAGCTAGAAAAAAGACACCATAACCATCAGATGGATTTGCAACTGGCTGACAAACTGTACTCAATGAGTAGTCCTTAATGGGTCTAAGTCTACATGGAGGGAAGTAAGCAGTGGGGTTCCATCTTAGGCCCAGGACTCTTCCATATCTTCCTAAATGACTTAGACGAGGGAATAGAAGGGGAACTTAACACATATCCGGATGACACTAAGCTGGCAGGAATAGCCAACACGCAAAGAAGATAGGCTCAAGACCCAGGTGGATCTTGGCAGACTGGAACACTGGGCCCTATCTAACAACATGAAATTCAATACAGAGAAAAGCAAAGTCCTACACTTAGGCAAGAAAAACCCAAAGGACACATATAGATGTGGTGAAACTAGGCTCAATAGGAGGAACTGAAGAGGGATCTTGGTGTCTCGGTGGACAACCAGCGAAATAGGAGCCAGCCGCATGCAGCGGCAGCCAAAAAAGCCAATGCTATCCCAAATTGCATTACAGAGGGATTCGATAGAGATCAAGGCAGGTACTAATACCACTCTACAAAGCCTTAGTAAGGCCACACCTGGAGTCCTGCATCCAGTTTTAGTATCCACATTATAAAAAAAGATGTCGAGGCTCTAGAGCAGGGGTGTCAAACTGAAAGCCCAGGGGCCAGATCTGACCTGCGGGGCCACCCTGGAAGCAGCAAAGGACTGGCCCGCAGTGCCTCTCCCCAGCTACGTTTTTGCTGGCAGAGGGTTGTAGGGGGCCGTCGCAGCCAAAAACAGAGCTGGGAAGTCCATTTTGGCTGGCAGAGCTCTCGGCCCACCACAGGCGCCACCGACACAAGTAACATCAAGCTGGCCACACACACCCGGCCCGCTGAGGTGGCCAAACACAACCCTGATGTGGCGCTCTCTCCTTTTCTTTGTTCTTTCTCCGTTTGTGAAAGTTTAAAAAAAGGTGGGGGCATTTGAGCTCAATTGTGCTGAAGCTTTACAGAATAAGAGAGTTTGAAGGGGACCTCGGAGGTCTTCTAGTCCCACCCTTTGCTCAAGCAGGAGACCCGGTATCATTTCAGTTGTCCAGTCTCTTCTTGGTTCTCGGAATGCTGTAGAAAGAGTGCAGAGAAGAGCAACCAGGGTGATGAGGGGATTGGAGGCTGAAACAGATGAAGAAGAATGGCTGCAGGAACTGGGCATGGCTAATCCAGGGAAGAAAAGGACCAGGGGGGACCGGAGAGTAGGGCTCCAATATCTCAGGGGCTGCCCCAGTCAAGCTATTTTCCAAGGCACCTGAAGGCCAGACAAGGAAACGGAGAGATTCAACCTGGAGATAAGGAGGAATTTCCTGGCGGTGAGAACAATCCACAGTTGCCCTCGGAAGTGGCGGGAGCTTCATCCCTGGAGGCTTTCAAATAGGGTCTCTTGCTTGGGCAGGGGTTGGACTAGATGACCTACAAGGTTCCTTTCAACTCTGCTAATCTGTAAAGATTAACCCCAGGATTAACAATCTGGTGGCAAACAATGCCCCAATGAAGGAACTATGAACGCAGATAATCAAATAATAAACAAAACCCTAATCAAGGAACTACCAACAAAACACCAACACTGAATGACAGGGGAGCCACTGTAACTAAACAGAGAACAAACCCCTCCCCTTTCCAGCACTGATGATGTTACCTAGTTGGATAATGAAATATCTGCGAGAAAACAGCCAAGCTGAGAGAACATTAAGCACTTCACGATTCAACCAAGATGCAAATATTATCTTCTGTGGGTTATTCCGTTTTCTGGAAGAACGAAGAAGAAGAGACAAGCTCCTCCTGGATCGGACCCTAATCAATGAGGAAGACCTGGGGAAGAGGTGCCGTAGAAACATTGAGCAGCAACCAGTGTGTTCAAACCACAACAGGAAAAAACTGGAGCCTCGTCCTACACAGAAACTTGATTACAGCAAGCTTAGAGAAAGAAGTGCAGGTGTGATTCCACCTGCAGGATCCTCACAGAGCAAGGCAGCTCGGAAGCATCTCTGCAACAAGAGGCTGAAAATACAACCCAAGCAACAATCTTGCTTACCAACTACTTGTTCAGTGACTGTTCAAAGTTAGGACTGGAGATTTACGACCAGTCTCAAAGTCCCATCGTTGCAGGGTCCCCATAGTTATGCAATTGTGATTTGGGCACCCTGGTGTGCATTTTCAGTGGACATGGCATCCCCACTTGCAATCTGCACAGCCAGTTTCTGACAAGCAAAGTAAAAGGGGAAGCCAGCAGGAAGTTGCAAATCACGGTCCTGTGACTCCTCACTCAGGTGGGGTGATTTGCAGGTGATTGCCTAATGACCACAGCTAGAACTGTTTCATTTTATGACTGCTTAGAGGTGGAACTGCCAGTCCCAACTGCAGTCAGTGCCAGTAATACACCATATCCAATGAAGGGGGGAGGGGGAATCATGGTAAATTAAAAAAGCATTTAGGTAAACGGGGAATTTCTGACTAATAGTTAAATGTAACAGGAATGGGAAATGAGTGCATGTATTGCCAAATAGCTGAGAAAGTCAGAAAAGCCAAAGCTGCAAAGAGGCAAAAGCGAACAGCCAAGAAGAGGAAGGGGCGGATCGGAGGCTTGGAGACGAGGGCAAGCAGGGAGTGGTAATGGGGAGGGGGCAGAGGCAGGTGGTCCAAATCAGGTGGCCTCCCAGGGTGCAGAGCAGAACACCCCATGATGCCCTGAGCTTCTGTGACAGACCCTCAGGCCAAGCTCTGGCAGGGACCCCTGAGGAAGCTTTGGGGTCGAGGGGGGTGTCAGAGCCCCTTCCTGATGCGCTCCCTTGTTCCCTTGGCAGGGAAGGCGGCACAAGCACCGCTTGTTTATACTTCATACGCCGCCATCCGGCTCTGCCAAGGGGCTCTGGGCGCAGGATGGCTTGGGTGCTACTGGCGAGCCACGGGGGGGGGGCGGGGGAGGCGCTGGGGTCCTGGGGGAATCACAGGCCGACTAGGAGGAGCCCACAATGCAGGACAACCGTAAAGAAAACCTAAGTTCCGGGTCCTGTGTTTGGGAGGAAGGGCCCCGGGCAACCGCACCGCCCCCAGGGAAACAAACGAAGCCCCACTCTGGAGGCACTGCGGGGTGGGGGTGGGGGGCGCCCCGGAGGGAGCAGCGGCCTTCAGGGCACGGGCCCGGCGGATGCCCGCCTGTCTACCGGGCGGGACAAAGGCGACGGGCAGCCCCGCCAGTCCGGCTCGGCGGTGCCCGATTCGCGCCCGGCTCCTAAGACCGCGCCGGCTTCCCTTCCCTCTCGTCCGTCCGTCCGTCCGTCCGTCCCCCCACCCCGCGCCTTGCCTGTGCCTCTCCCGCTCCCTCTGAGCCCCCCTCCCCTCCCCTCCCCTCCCGGCCCACCTGAGCAGCTTGTAGTAGAGGAAGCGGAAGGCCTCCTGCAGCGCCACGGAGAAGAGCACGCCGAAGACCAGCAGGCCCCGCTGCAGCGCCTGGTCGGCCGGGTCGCTGGCCTTGGCCGCCACGAACCAGACCAGCGAGGAGAGCAGCAGCGACACCAGCCAGAAGAAGGCCCTGAGGGTGGGGGGGGGGGGGAGAGGGGGAGACTCGGTCAGCCCCTGCCCGCAGGAAGAGACCCGCCGGACCCGCCCCTCCCCTCGGCCTCACCCCGCGATCAGGATGATGACCCGCAGCGGCTCGCCCACCACCGTCAGCAGGAAGAGCGCCAGCGCCGGCCCGAAGGCCACGAAGGCGCATCCGAAGAAGACCGGCAGCGTCATGGCCGGCAGACGCGCCCACGACGCCCGCCTCGCGCCCGCGCCCCCGCGCGCGCCCGCCCCCGCCCAGCGCTTCTCCCCTCCCCCCCGCGCGCCCCGCCCAGCAGACCAGGGGAGCGTCGGCCTCGCGGAGGAGGGGGCGGGGCGGGGGAGGTGTCAGCTGAGCGCCCCTAGACGGCCCCGCCCCTCCGGATGCTTCTGGAGCCCCTTCCGGTGCCTATGATGGACGGCCGTGCCCGCCTCGTATTATATTCAGAATAGAGCTGGAAGGGACCGTGGAGGTCTTCTAGTCCAGCCCCCTGTTCAAGCAGGGGACCCTATGCCGTTCCAGGCAAGCGGCTGTCCGGTCTCTTCTTGAAAGCCTCCAGTGATGGAGCACCTACAACTTCTGGTGGCAAAGAAGTTCCACTGGTTAATTGTTCTCGCTATCAGGAAGTAGTTTCTCCTTAACTCCAGGTTGCTTCTCTCCTTGAATAGCTTTATTTTTATTTTTTATTTATTTTATTTTGTCAAGCGATTATAAGATAACAGGTATAAGTATAAACATGATTATGAATACATGAAATGGATAGGTATAAGAAAATAAAAAGAAACAATAGGACAGGGACGGTAGGCACGTTGGTGCCTGTTTGACGGGAATGCTTCTATCCAGTTATGCAGCTGTCCAGAGATACCATAAGATTTTAGTTTTAGGAGTAGTTTGTCGTGTACCACTGAATCAAAGGCTTTACAGAAGTCTGTGTAGATTGCATCTATTGTTTTGCCCTGATCAAGTTGTGTAGTCCATATGTTTTTGCATGTAAGAGTTGCAGATGACAGGATAGTTTTTTTTCTTTTAAACCAAATTGTTCGTTAGAGAGTAGGTTGGTTGTCTCTAAGTGGAGGATAATGGATTGGTTAATAGTTGATTCCATGACTTTACAGGTGACGCAGCATAAGGAGATTGGTCTGTAATTTTCAACTAGGCTGGGGTCTCCCTTTTTGAAGATGGGGATGACCGTGGCTAGTGACCATAGTTTTGGCAAGGAGCTGGTCCTGAAAGATTTTTCAAAGATTATGCTTAGAGGTTTGGCTATGGCAGTGGATAGCTTTTTTAAGAAGTAGGCACATATTCCATCTGGCCCAATACATAGAGATGGTTTTAGATTGCGTAGTGCTTTTTCAACATTGTCTTCTGTAAAATCAATATGTATTAGATCGTTGTAGTTGTCTGTGGTTCGATTAGGAAATATCCATTGCTGTTTACAAATACTGAGCCAAAGATGTGTTAAAAAGGTTGGCTTTAATGGTGTCATTGTTGCAGTCTTTACCATTAGGTAAATCGCATCCATCCATTGTTCAGTTTAGTTTTAGTTTAGTTTATTGTCACTGCATCTCGTACAATGAAATTAAATACCATCTTCAGTGTACATCATGACAATGAAAATAAATACAAACACACATCCTTCACCCTCCACATATTAAACCAAAAAACCTCGCGCCAGCACTGCACTATACAGCAGAATTCAAAAGAGCAACTGCCGTGGGATAGAAGCTGTTTCCAGCCTATTTATCCTTGTTTTTATTATTCTGTAAAGGGTTCCCAGGATGAGATGGATCTTTGAGGATGTTTTGAATTTTCTTAAGGTAGCGGGAGCTATAAAGCTCTTCCCAAGAGGGGAGAGGGCAACCCATGTGGTGCAGTGGTTCTAAGATGACCACTGCCAGCTGCTTTAAAATTCTGGGATGTAATCTGTCAGATCCCGGTGATTTGTATTTCATCAAGATCAGACAGGTGTTCTCTTACTATTTTTTTTGCTTTTTTAAAACTTTTATTTTTAGTCTGTCTTTTACAGTTGTTTTTGGTGGGTTGAGCTATAGTTTCTTTTTGTGTGAAGACGGATGCAAAGAATGAGTTAAGCGGTTCTGCTTTCTCTCTGTTGCCTGTTACTTCCTTGTCATCTTCTCTCTTTAGTGTACCGACTGTTTCCTTGATTTTTTTCTTGTTATTTATATGTGGGAAGAAACTTTTTAAATTATCTCTGACTTTTGTTGCAAGTCTTTGTTCGTTCTGAGTCTTTGCTATCCTGACTCCGTCTTTGCAGATTCTGGCTGTCTGCTGATATTCTGCCTTAGTTGTATGTCCTTCTTTCCATTTTTTATACTTGTCCTTTTTTTCTTTCAATTTGCCAGAGAGATCTTTGTGCAGCCATGCTTGTTTCTTTGTGGATTTCTTGTTTTTCTTTCTCAGTGGTATTGTGCTGGTCTGGGCTTCTATGATCATACTTTTTAGAGTTTCCCAAGATTCTACAGTTGTTTTCCTCTTTAGGATTTTCATCCATGGAATCTTTCCCAAGTTCTTTCTGAGTTTATTGAAATCAGCTCTTTTAAAATCCAAGACTCTGGTATCATTATGTTCTATTGCTTGTGTTTGTGTTATGTTGAATTCTAGTATGACAGGGTCACTCTCACCCAAGGTTCCTGCAGTTTCAACTCCCTCTATCACTTCTTCTCCGTTTTTAAGAATTAAGTCCAGGATGGCTGTCCCTCTAGTTTCACCCTCTACCTTTTGGACAACAAAGTTGTCAGCTAGGTTGGTTAGGAACTTATTTGATTTCTCACTTGGTGCAGAATTAGTTTTCCAATTGGTATCAGGATAATTGAAGTCTCCCATTACTATTGTTGTGTGTTTCCTACATATGTTTGTTAGTTGGCTGGCAAAAAGGACATTTATTTCTTCTGCTTGATTGGGTGGCCTATAATACACCTATGGCCATGTCATTATCTTTTTCTTTTATATTGACCCATATGCATTCTAGGTGGTTTACATCTTTGGTTTCATGCATTTCTGTAGCAATATAGTGGCCCTTTACATACAGTGCAACTCCACCTCCTCTTTTATGGGGTCTGTTTTTTTTGAATAGTTTGTATCCTTCTACCAGTATGTTCCAGTCATGGGTTTCATCCCACCAAGTTTCTGTTGTTCCAACTATATCATATTTACCTTCATGTATTCATAGTTCGAGTTCACCCTGTTTGTTCCCCAGACTTTGTGCATTTGCTCACAACAGAGACAATTGTGCTTGAAAAGAGGGAAGTGTGAATAATTGGCGTGGCACTACCAAGGGATAGTAGAAGACAAAGAATTGGAGATCACAAAGTATCAAGAGCTGAAAATTGAAAGATTATGGCATCAACCGGCCATGGTAGTCCCAGTGGTTATCAGCCCACTGGGTGCCAGACCAAAAAGGTTATGGGCAGCATATAGAAAACCTGAGCATTGACCAAATTTCCACCGGTCAGTTGCAAAAGGTCACCCTGCTCGGAGCCACACATGGGCGCCAATATATGCCATCCCGGGTCTCGGGCCGAGCCTTGTGCCCATTAAGGACATCACAGCTAAAGAACTGGCAGCTGGGACTTGGGGTTCTCACCAACAGAAGAGAATAGGATGATTCTGGGAGGGGAGCAAGCAACTGGCCCCCCTTACCTGCGCAGGCCTCTTCCACCTGCTTTGACCACTTACTTGCATGCGGTTGCTTAGAGGCTCCCAGGTGAGCAGCTCGGGGCAGAAGGGAGGCCCTTTCCTCGAATGCAACGCTGGGCCCCCGATGGGGATTTACTGCATTGCTCCTGCAGTCGCCTCTTGCAAACGCAGTAAGCCCAAGGAAAGGAGACGGCAGCTGCGGCCCCTCCCTTTCACTGAATGCTGGGCGCTGTACAGGCCGTGCGGCCTTTCATCCCACTTGAAACAGGTTGAAAGGGGAACAGAGGGGAGATCATCTCGGGGGCATCCAGAGGAAATGAGGACGATGTGGGTGGGGGGAGGTTGTTGGTATGAGCCAGCCTTTGGTTTGGCTCGTCTCCTGCCTTCCATCCCCTGGCAGCTCTCTCCCTAGGGCCGTCTATTCAGAAGAGCAACTGCCCACCTCCAGGGAAGGGAGAGAGGGCTGGCAGCCCTCAAGCACAGGGGTGTATTAGCTGGGTCGCCTTCTCCCTGCCATGGCCTGGTGCCTTGCCCCAGCGAGAGAGGGGAAGGGTGCTCGCAAGAGAGTGCCTGAACCCCCCCGCTTCCTGGAGGAGATGGGCACAGGGCCGTTTCTCAACGGTGGCCTGGACGACACCGAGCTGAGCCCCTGACAGCCCTCCCCCCACCCACTCCCGCTGGGAAAGCCAAAGGCTGCCCTGTTGAAGGTAGATTAGGTGGAGCAAAGGGTGATCCCGCCCCTGAAAGGCTCACAGTGGCAAGACGTTTGCTGGACTCCAGCGGGAGACTTTGGTGGGCGGGAATATCTCATGTGTTAAACCAGAGAACAGCAACTCTCGCTTCCAAGACTTGGGACGGTTTCAGAGGCTGGTCCAAGGACCCCGAATCTCGTCTTTCCGTTGTCCCAGCAGGCCATTAGCAGCAGAGAGACCGGAAGCTCACCCTGCAGATCTTGCACCCAGCCCCACAAACGACACAGGCACACAGCACCCTGGCTGCTCAGCTTGCTTTAATATCTTCTCTGGAAAGTGAGGCGGGCTGCACCGACTGCACAGGGACCGGCATCGGCCTGGGCCGCAGGGGGCCATCCTTCCTCCCAGAGCTGCGGGGGGGGGGGGGAGGCTCAGCTCAGCCCCTCAGAGATTGTTCAGTTCGAGAAGAGTTTGGTCCAGGACCTGGTGGATGCCGACGTTCTCCTCTTTGGCACTGGCCAGGTTCTCTGCAAACACAAGGCAAGCGACGGACACACGCACCCAGGCACAGGCGCAGAGAACAGCCAGGTGGAGAGCCACCCAAGTGAGAGGAAGGCACACGCACAGACACACACACAAACACACACACACCCAAGGGGCACGTCAGTCTCATGTCTTCCGAAGAAAAGCAGTAGCTACAAGGATGCCGGCTACTCAGAAGGGGCGGCCCAAGATGCTAGTGGGCAGCCTCCCCCCCCCCCCCCGGGGTGGCTGAGAGAAGGCCAGCCAAGCCCACCACCCTAACCAGGTGCATCGCAGCTGGCTGAGGGCACCGAGAGAGCAGCAACTACTCAGAGAAGGTGGAAAGACGGAGAGGGGGCACCGCTAGGCAGGACTGCGCCCCAAGCCCTGACTTCTCCAGCCCAGGTAGATGCTCCCCCCAGTGGTCCCACCCGGAACAAGCCATCCCTGGGCGCCCCCAGCGCCCGCTCCCTCTTTCCTGGATGCAGCCCGGGCACGAGCCCTTCGCCCTCCTGCAGGGACACCCAGCACAGGCTGCAAAGTGGTGCTACAGCCCCCCCCACCAAAGAGCAGGAGGGGCCCTCCCAGGGCAGGGAGGTGCTAACTCAGTTGTGGAGGCCGTTGAGGACTAGCCGGAGTTCTCTAGCAAGGAGACGGTTTTTCTCTGCCTCCTGCTGGAAGCGTGCTAGAGAAGAGGCCGAGGCGTCGGTGGTGGCGAGAAACAGAGAAGAAGGAAGGAAGGAAGGAAGGAAGGAAGGAAGAAGACACAGCCGTCAGTGCAGAGGAAAACAGAAACCAGGGAGGCCAGGTGCCCGATTCACCCCCCCTCCCCGAAGCTGCGGCTCCCCTGGGACGGCCAGTGAAGCAAACCCCACCCCCCGCAGATTTCCGCCTTGCTCCCCTCGAACAAGCGCAGGCGTGGAAGCAGGGAACCTCCGCCTGGGGAGCCAGCAGGCCCCCAGGAAGCCCCTCCTTACAGCAGAAGCTGCTGCGGGGCGTCATTCTGGAAACGGCACCGACCGACTCTCTCTGCTGCAGCCACGGGAGGGCGGGCAGCTCGGCTCCCACTTTTGGTGCCCCTGGCAGACTGCTGAGCCTCGGACGCCTGGAGCTGCTCCACACGCCTTGCCTGGACCTCTTCCCCACTCATCTGGGCCCTTACCCCCCCCCCCCCCCCCCCCCCCCCCGGGCCCCCCCCCCCCCCACCTGGGGCGGGCCCCCCGGGAGGGGGCTCTTGGCTCCGTTACTCCCCCGACCTCTGCTTGGCCCCAAAGGGCAAGCCCCCCCCCACACGATGGATTAGGGTTGGTCATGAGGCTTGATGGGCGCAACCAAAGGGCTTAAATGAAGAGGCAGAAATGGAGAGAGAGGCAAAGAGCTGAGAGATGTTTATTAAAACGAAGGAGATGAGAACAGAACATGGAAGGCACCATGGAAGACAGGCAAGGGGGAGGGACAGGCAGAGCCAGGAGGGTCCAGCAGGGGCCTGGGGTCTCTTGTCCTACCCAGGCGGGGGCCTTTCCCTGGCCCGCCAAGTCTCCCACCCTACATAAGGCAGGCTGCTTTCTTAGCACCGCCAGCCCCCCAAGAGTGCAGCCCTAAGGCACTTGGACATAGAAAAGCCCCCCTCCCTCTGTGGAAACCTGCCCCCCACCTTGTCACCCCCCCTCCCCCAGGGTGGAGAAGTTGGGGAAAGGGAGAGAGCTGACAAGGCATCTGGAGGAGGAGGGGGTGCCGGGGGGTGGCCGGGCAGGGCAGGGCAGTGCGGCCGTGCTGGGGCTCAGAGGGAGGTGATGTCATTCAGCGCATTGTCCAACTCCTCACTGATGGCTTTGTACTTCATCTTCTGGGCATAGACCTCGTCTGCAGCCAGCGTGCAGGGAGGGTGGACGTAAGGCAGGGGGTGAGAGACAGCCAGGCAGTGGTGAGGGAGGAGGAGGAGGAGGAGGGAGAAAAGAGTGAAAGTGAGAGGAAGGAAGGAGGGAAGGGGGGGACTCTTACGCAGAGGCACTGATGTCTCACCATAGCCCCCCACTCAGCTGCCTGCAGGCATCGTAACCCCCCCAAGCCAAGCACTAAGGGGGGAGAAGGAGGGGGCTTACCTTCTAAATCATCAATGGTTTTCTCCAACTTTGCCACAGACCTCTCCGCAAATTCTGCCCGAGTCTCAGCCTGGAGGGGAAATCATGGAGCCGTTCAGAAGCCACTCTCAGCCACTGGACCCCCAAAGCAGGCCATGACCCCTTCCCTGGCTCCCTTGGGCTCCCCCCCGCAGTCCGACCTGCTCCCTGCTGTCCTTCACACCTGAGCAGGGGAAGGCTAAAGAGAATAAGGGCAGGGACAGCCCTGGTGGTTCTGCCAGAGGGCTCTGGCCATCACGCCAGCTGCCTCCCCATCCCCTCGTTCTAGGCAAGGAAGCGGCAGGGCCTGGGGCAGCTTTCGGGGCTTCCCAGACAGTGGGAAACGGGGCGCTCAGCAGAGGGGACGGAGCTCCCCCCGCCCGAGCAGGGAGGAGCCCCGGGCACCTATGTGGCGGAAACTGCCTGGAGTCTGAGAAGGGAGAGAGGGAGGGCAGCAGAGACCACAGCAACAGGGGGGACAGGAGTCAATGCAGGGGGGGCTCCGATAACAGCGCCTGCCCCCCCCCCCCCAGAGGGACGTGACGGCTCTCCTGGTGCAGGTTCCTCCTGCAGTGAGACTCTCCGGTGGGGGGGGGGAGCTCCTCGCTCTCCGCTATCACTCCATTGAGCCACCTCTTTTCTGGGGCGCTACTGGGGTGGGGGGAACGGACGGACATCAGCAGCCTGTCCCTGCCTGCCTGCCAAGGGTCAGGTACCCCCTGCAGATCCCCCCCCCCCCCCCCCCGAGAAGCAGCCTCACCTCTTTCAGCTTGTCTGTCAGCAGCTTGATTTCCTCCTCGTACTTATCTTCCTTGGTGGAATACTTGGCAGAGGGGAAAGAGAGAGGAGGGATCAAATACGAGGTGCAGCAGTCAGCAACCCCCCCTTCGCCCCCCCCCACAAAGCCTTCGTGCTGCTGGGAGACCCTCCCTCTTATAGGGCTCCCCCATCCACCCCTCCCCCTACCTTGTCAGCTTGAGCCTCCAAAGATTTGAGGTTGTTGGTGACAATTTTCAGCTCCTCCTCGAGGTCCCCGCATTTACTGGGTCCCAGCCAGCCAGCCAGAGAGAGGCAGAGGCAGAGGCAGAGGCAGGACAGAAGGAAGGAAGGAAGGAAGGAAGGAAGGAAGGAAGGAAGGAAGGAAGGAAGGAAAGGAGGAGAGGGAAAGAGGGGAGGGAGAGAATCAGTGGAGAAGAAAAAAAAGTGTGTGCGGGGGCTCCCAGGAAGACGGCCGGAGAGATTCCTCCTGCAGGGCTGGAAACTGAGCTGCACAAAGCCAGCTGGATTGGGGGGAGGGGGCCCTTTGTCGTTCCAGCAGAACCTTCTTCCCTCGTGCCTCCCAAGCCAGCCAGCTTTAGACACGGGCAGTCTGGGGAGCAGGCTCCCCTCAAGCGCCTGCCCTTGGGAGGGAGGTGCCCAGCCTGCCTGCCTTCCCATTCGGGGGATGAGAAGAGGCCGTTAGGTCACCTTCCTGGTGAGATCCAGGCTGTGGCGGCTGCTTCTGTGGGGAGATGCTGCTGTTTTGCCCACCCCCCGCTACACCCCCCACCCCCGCTGCCTCTGCGTCCTCCAAGGACAAGCCGGGCCCTGAGAGGCTCCTAAGGTGCTGCTCCTGTCCCTTGGCCATCTCTGCCATGGGGGTGCAGCCAGCCCTGAGCCCCCACAGCTCACGTAGCAGCCTCCGGGAGAGTCGCCAGCCAGAGAAGCTCAGCAGAGGAGGCAGGAGAGAGGAGAAAGGCTCCAGACCGAGGACTGAGGGCGAAGAGCAGGAGAGGAGAGAGCGCGCAGCAAGGGCGCGAAAAGACGAGGGAGAGGAGGGCAGGAGAGCCCCCTACTCAGTACCTCTTCCTCTGCAGCCATCAAGGATTTGAGGGCCTGATCCATAGTACGCAGCTCCTCTTCCAGCTGCCTCACACGGCTGGGGAGGCAACGCAAGGTTTAGCCAGAGGAGAAGGCCACCCTTCCCACAGCCAGGGCTGCCTCCCCCCACACCCACCCAAAGATCTGCCCGGGGTGGGGGGTGGGGGGCTGCTCAGAGTGTGGAGAAGCCATCCAAGGGGCACAAAGGATGTTTGTGCCAGGACAGAAGCCAGCCGGCCCCTCCTGCCGGCACCCTTTGCCTTGCCCCTTCCTAGAGACGCAGGGCTGGACGAGGACCATCCGGAGTCAGGGGCCCCATTAAGGCAGGGACCGTGACATGACCAGAGACGATGGAAGGACCACCATGCAGGGAAGCCCAGGAGGAGCCACCTCCCACTCGTGCACCAGGGCCCCGCCCTGGGTCCCAGCCCGCTCTGGCCCATCCGTTCCCTGCAGGGGGGGCTTGGGGTGCTTTCTCAAACAGGAGCCGAGAAACGGACAGATTGCGAGACAGGAAGACACACCGCAGGGGAAGGGAGAAGCTGGCGGATGCCCCATGCCCGTTGGGCCACTTCACTCCCACTCCACGCCCTGACAAAGGAGCTGTGCTCACCTCTCGGCCACCTCTGCCCTCTCCTCAGAGCGCTCCAGGTCCCCCTCCAGGATCACCAGTTTACGGGCCACCTGGCAAGCAAAAAGCCTCATCAAATGGGCAGGCTGGACGCCCCCCCTGCCCCCGAAAGGCAGCCAGCGCCACGGCCGACATCTCCCCGCCCGGGCCCCCAGGGCTCACCTCCTCATATTTGCGGTCTGCCTCTTCGGCGATGTGTTTGGCCTCCTTCAGCTGCATCTCCTGCAGTTCCATCTTCTCCTCGTCCTTCATGGCTCGGTTTTCGATGACCTTCATACCTCTGGGGGAAACAAGCTCCGGTCAAGAAAGCCCTCCTGCCGCTGCTGAGCTGGAGAACCGGCCTGCGCCCACTAGCCCACCCTGCCTTGCCCATTAGTTTCTGCTCAGCCCCTGGAGTGCCCAACCCTGCGCTATGAGTCCCTGGGCTGCGACTGCAGTCCCCACAGCTCCTGCCTTGCCTTTGACCTCCCCCTCCCCCCCTCCCCCTCCCGGAACAGCTCCCAGGCTCAGGGCTTCAAACGGCCCGGATTCAGCTTCAGGGAACCCAACCAAGTTCTCTGCAGCCAGCTAGGCAGGCGGAGTGCGGCTGGAGAGGGACTTGGACTATTACGCCTGCCTTCTCCTGAAAAACTCCCTTCGCTCGCCTCTTTCGTGAGCCCGATGACCCAGAGGGCCTCAGCAAGTGTAACGTGAGACTCGACACCTTCCAGCAAAGGTGCTTCTACTGAACCCTAAAGATTCGCTCTTTTGACCCTGTGACTAAGAACGAAGTGCTCTGGAAGATTTTCTCCTGCAAGCTCCATAACACTGCCACCTGCAGGAGACTCCAATTTGCAGGTTGTATTTTCTGCATATGGAGAATCCCCAAGATGGCAGTCAGATGGACCCCTCCCAAACGACCCTGCGGGCACCCTCGGAACACACGGCAGAGAAGGTCCAAGGGAGACTCTCAGCATCGGGTGGGAAGACGCGGAAGCAGCTACCCGAGACCCCAAATGCTGGCGGTCCCTGGCTGCCCGACACGCTTCATAGGATCTTGGGAGGATCGTCTCCTGGGAGCAAATTTCTTGGGCTACGCTCCTCCCTATGCCTCCAGTAGCAGCAAGGACCCTCCGGCCCTTCCCAGCCGTCCCGGGGCTTCCTCTGGATTGATCCGAGGAAGGGTCCTCGCCTGCCTCCCAGTGAACCCCAGTCCCACCTCTCGCTCTCGTCAGCCATCTTCTCCGTCTCCTCCAGTTTCTGCAGCGCGGTGGCCAGGCGCTCCTGCGCTCGGTCCAGCTCCTCTTCCACCAGCTGGATACGGCGGTTCAGAGATGCCACATCTGACTCGGCCTGCAAAGAAACGAGGGCCTTGAGACCAGACCCACCTACCCGCTTAAGGCTCATGCCCTCAGCCAGAGGGGCCTCCTCCCACTTCAGGAGATTCACTCCCCCCCCCCCACACACACACATCCTGGTGGGGACCCGACCCCAGCCTTCGTCCCGGGGTGGGTGGGTCATTCTTCCCACGAATACCAGGAACCACCCCCTCTCTGAGCCATCCGGAACGAGGCCCCTCCAGGGCGACTGATCTCCAGGGACTGCCTGGCAAGGGTCCCCCCTGAGTAGCGCATTTTCTGCCTTCCTCAGAGAAACGTCCAGGATGGAACCTAGGCCCTGGGTGCAGCCTCAGGTGCTGAGGGATTCCGCTCCTCCTGGCCCTGCTTTGTAAGCCCCCAGCCTCCTGTAGGCCTCCGGGAAAACGATGGGGCAACAAGGGGGCGGTGAGAGGCCTTTGGGCCCCAGCAGACCGGTAATATTCAGAAGAGGCTCAGGCAGAGGCCCCCCTGATTCACAGGAAGGGGGAGGAGGTATTCCTCAGCCTGCAAGGCTCCATTATAATGAGAGTCACTCGATAAAAGCCCTTTTACCCTTCCTGTGAATGTCGTCCCCTGGGCCTACTCCTGGGTCTGATCCTGCTTCAACTTAATACAGGAAACAGACCTCCGTATTTCTGAGATTGTTCTTGTCCTTTATTGACCGACTTAACTGATGTGAAGGTTGCCCTTCAGTTCAAAGTGAGAAAGACAGGCAGGAGCCCTTTTTGGGAGGGCGTCAGAAGGAATTGTGAAAATGGAACAGCGGCATTGCACGGTCACAATTTGAGGACAGCAATGGGCAGCCACTCATTAGCAGGAGGAAGATGGCCGCGAGGCTGCTGACTGGGATGCTCACGGGTGGGTGGGTGCAGGGGGAAGCACCCTAGGAACTTATTCACTCCCAGGCGATAGGCAGCGCCTTATTGGCCCGGAAATCTAAAGAGCCTGGGACCCAATTCCCCCAGCAGTCCCTTTGCCTTTCGTAGATCCCTGCTAACATCAGGGAACATCCCCCTCCCACGGAATGGGGGTGGCAGCTCCCCCCCCCCCAACAGCTGCATGTACCCAGCACCTCAGCCAATCCGCTTGGCTAGGGATTGGAGCCTCTCTTTGCAGCTGAGGGGGTGGAAGGGGCCGCGGTGGCCTGGAAGGAAGAAGGAAAGAGCCGCCCCAAGGGCAGAGTAGCCGATGGGGGGAGGGGGAGCAGGGCAGTGCGTGGCTGCAGGCCAAAAGAGGGGCGCTTCTGCTGGGCACAGAGGCTGGTGTGCTGGGGCATCTCTGGCCACCAAGGCCCCCCCGCCCCCCACCCCGAGGGCAGCCTCTCCAGGGCTCCCCAGCCTCCCTCTGCAGAGCTGCGGCTGGCTTTCCTGCTACTCCACCCCACCCCTCCCCCCTCAGCCTACATCCTGCCGTGGGGCCTGGGAACCTGCTGCCGCCCCATGGGGCCTTGTGGCCTCTGCGTACAGCCCCCAGAAGCCAGCAGGAGCTCCATAAAGGAGGAGGGGGAGGAGGAGGAGGAATGTGGGGCCTTGGGCGTGGCAGGCCTGGAGACTGCTGGGAACCGGAAGTGACCCATGAACCCACTAAACGAATAAAAATGGAGCCAGGAACCTCGAGTGTTTGGGGCACAGCAGCCTCACGGCCAACTCCGGCAGCACTGATGGGGAAAAGGAAAAGATCTCCCCCCCCCCCCCCCGGTGGGACCCTCTGGGTGGCGCCCGACTTTTTGCGTAAAAAAGGAAAGGGGGGGGGGGCTCCCATACACGGCCTGGGGCTCCAGGTCCCCTCCCTAACAACAGGCCCTTCCTGGCAGGCTGACTCAACTCCTGCAAAGACTGGTGGGGAGGGGTAAAGCAGCAGCAGCAGCAGCAGGGGAGGGAGTCCTGCTGCCGCTGCTGCTTTCTTTTAGGCAGTGCTGACTAAAGTGGGAGGAATGCCCCCCCCCCCCAGCAGCAAATTCCCCAGAGGAGGAGGACAATGGGAGGGGGGAGGATTTCCTGTTGATTGCAGTCGCAGCCCAATGGAGGTGGGCTGCTTGCTCTGCGAGGAGGAGGAGGAGGAGCAAGGCAGCCTCCCCCCACTCTGCACATTCCAGGCAAGGGAGGAGCATCCTGCCAGGTCAAGCTGCCACTGGCATGGGGGAGGCCCAAGAACTTGGTGGGGGGGAGCCACTCGGCCATTGGGAGGGTCAGAAAAGCAGCCTCTCCCCAGGGCTCTGGCAGGAAACTGGTGCATGACACAACATGCTGGAGAGGAAGGTGGGGGGGGGGCGCAATCCAACCCCAGGATGAAGTAACCAGGCCTGGGCTGGAGAGGAGCCTCAGAGCACCCAGGCCGCAGGGCAGGAGGGGAGGACAAAAGGTCCGAGCAGCCCAGCCCAATTCATGGCTTCTCCTTCCAGGGTGTGGTCATTGCACCCAGAGGCTGGGCTCTCCTTTCTGGGCTGCCCATGACATCCGGTGCCCTGAGGTGGCTTTAGGGAAGCCTGAGCCCATCCCTGCTGAGCCATCAAGGGGGGGCTGAAGGCAACCCGCCTCGAAAGAGCAGAGCCTAGTGGGGAGAACTTCCACTTCCACACCCTGCAACACAAACAGTTCGCGGGGCTTGGAAATGCACACATCTGGACCCGAGCAGAGCCACAATCAGTCTGGATCAGCCATGGGGGGTAGGGCAGTCCCCTTGTTACCCGCATGGTGTTTCCACAGCGAAGGAAGCTGAGGATTCAACAAGATCCAGAAAGCAGTTACTGCACAGACAAAACCGAACTAGACAGCTTCAAAGCAGCAGCTCTGAAATCCTTTGCACGGTGAAGACAGCAGCCCCTCTTGTGGGAAGGGGAGAAAAAATGGGGGTCCTGCCGCACCAGGCCATTTTATTCCTCCATATGAGGCATCCTTGGTGCTCTCTGAGCTTGGCTGTATATTCTTGCAGATTTTTCATTATCCAAAATAGGTAATACTATCTATGCTCTAGGTAACCAGGTAACATCGCCAGCACTGATGAAATTACCTGGTTTGACTCATGGAGCAACTGCAGGAAAACAGCTAGGGTCAGACAACACCAAGGACCACCACCCCCTTTCAATCCTGAGCTCCAAATATATAACATGATATGATATAATATGCTATAAATATAAGTATAATATCACATTATATATGAGATAAACCTCGGGGGCCTCACCAGCACAACCTGTCCCACGTTAAATCCTTTGCTTTGGGGGGCAATCTCTCCTAGAAGCCGCCCCCCCATTCAGCTGACCAGGTGGGAAGCGGAAACAAGTCCTCGGGCAGCCCAGCGCTCTCTTGTCGACCCCCACGGGAAATTAGCAGCAGCCAGACCGCTCCCCGCCCAGGTCTTCTCCAGGTGGCCGCGGCCTGGCTCGGTGGGAGGTTAGGGGGCTGCTTCTCCCGCCACCCCAGCGGCCCATCCAGAGGCCGCGGAGAGCAGCGCGGGCTCCCGAAAGCCATCTGCTGCGGGCGCTGCTGCCTCCCCGCTTCCGCTCGAGCCACGGAGAAGGGGAGGAGCAGCGGCGCCAGCCCGAACACAGGAGGCGGCGTACCTGCGCAGGGCCGCGGCCGCTCGCGGGAGGACAGGAGGGCGATCCGAAGCGGAGGGCTAGCCGGAGCCCCCCCTTGCTCCCGAAAGCGCCGCCTGCTGCTCGGCCCTCTGCACATGCTTACAAGAGGAACGGCGCGCAGCCCTAGCGGGGCCCGGCGGGGGGTGGGGTGGGGGGCTCGACGCCCGATGCCCATCGGGGCTCGCCGCTCACCCGTTCTCTGGCTTGGCGCTCGGCGTCCACCTCCCGCTGCAGGTGCTCGGCGCGCTCTTCGGCCTCGTCCGCCACTTGCTGCAGCGTCTGGATCTTCTTTTTGACTGCCTCAATGGAGCTGCCCCCGGCCATGGTCCCAGAATCGGGGCGGGCGGGCGGCAGGGCAGGGAGGGAGGGCCCGCTGGACCCGCCGAGAACGCGGAGCGAACTGAGCGACCGGCCAGCTGGCGGGGTTCTCGGGCCGCGCTCTCTTAGCCCTCCTTCCCTCTGCCGCCCGCCCGCCCAGCAGGAAGAAGCGCGGAGGGTGGAGAACGAGGCGGCCCTTCGCTCTGCTGGTGCCGCCGCCCCCTCCCACGGCCAGGCCCTGCCTTAAAGAGCCCGCTCAAGAACAGCGGCGGCCTCCGCTTGGGGTTTCCGCCCCGGGGTCCCTGCGGTGAGCAGGGCGAAGCTAGGGAGGCCTCTCGAGGGCCCCAGCAGGGGAAGAGAAAGCCCGCTGCTGCCCCTCGGCCGAGCCCTGGGCTGCCTTCCGGGACTTTCCCATTCCTTCCAATCATGTTCAACGCCACCTAGCGGCGTACCTGGAGACTGGCATTATCCACCTCCCGTGTTTTTTGCTTGGACAAAGGGGGGTGCTAGACCAGCGCCCTCGAAGCAGCCCATTCTCGACTTCCAGGGCCTCCAGATATCCACCCAAGGCACTGAGTCTAACGTTGCCATCTGCCTTAGAAGAACCAGCAGACTCTCTAGAGAGGATTTGGGGTTTTCTTCAAATATACCTGGACTTGGTAGGTGGGAGTTTTTGTATTGACTGATGCCATCAGCTGCTATCTTTCCATCCTTTTTCATGCCCAGTTCGCTGAAGGAAAAAGCCTGGCTCTCAGCCGGGGTGGGCGGAGGGCAGGCTCAGGGTTGTCCTCAGACTTGCGATCCCAACGGGACCTCCCCCCAGCTGAAAAAAGGGGCAGGTGAAGACCTTCTCTCCTCATCTGCACTCCCTGCTTCCCACAGAGAGCAAAACCCACTGGTGGAAGTCAAGAAGGAAGTCCATGAAGCCAGAGATTCTGCTGCCAGAGACCAGGCGGTGTAAGTTCATCTACAGTCCTGAAGCAAACCAAGCTGCCATCCTGCTGCAGCACAGTGGCGGGTGAGTGGACAGGCAGAGAATTGGGGCTAGCAGGGAGAACCCCAGGCAGTGGCTGTCTCAACCCACAGAAGGCGGCTCCAAGCTCTGTCTCTCGGATGAGGCTTGGAAATAAAGGCACCTGCCATTTGAAACATCTCTGTTTCTCCAGAGTTACAGGAAATGGCCTTTCCTGACCATCCACTCAGCAAATCTTTGCTCCTGGGTGGAATTGGATTGACCTGGATAGGCCAGCACATTCCCTTCATCTCAGGCCTTGTCTCTGGTGTGAAACAGGGCAGGAACTCTGGTTTCAGGCCAGCCAAGGCCAGTTTGGGGCATGGCTTCCAAAGGCATACAGTACTACGAAGGAGTTTGACGGAAGAAGCATTGTGAGGAACTTCAGTGCACCAATGCTTTGCTGAAATCAGCTGGTATTATGACTGTACATTCTCACGATCTATTAAGGAAGTTACATGATCAAACATTGAATAAGAGTTTCTCTGACAAGAGTTTCTCTGGCAAGGTTTCTCTTAGAAATCCATGGTGGTTTATGTTGATTACCACATCAGGATACTTCTAGATCTGCCTTTTTATGAACTGCTCTGTGACCTTCCAAGGCATAGATATCATCAGAAAGCTTCACCTGTTGTTTATTGTTGTCCCCCCCCGTTTGTTTGAAGGCACAGATATCTGTGTGTCTCCTGGCCTCTTTGATGCTCTCCTCCACCTGGCTGGTATTTCTCTTGTCTCAGGCTTCATTCCTGCCAATGGTGTATTAACTCCTTTGGGCCTGGTGCTTAGGGTACCAGGCCCAAATGGGGCACCACAAAAGCTTTTATGCAGCCTAAGCTTGGCTTCATTTGTACAGTATGTACAAAGAGAGGGCACCAAGATTTGTCAGTGCTTATGGCACCAGTAAGCCTTAATCCACCACTAATTCCTTGTGCATCTCAAAACGTCTGATGGAAAACACTTGGGGGGTGGGGCAGAGAAGAGTGTACCGAAATAGGAGATGGAAAGTGCTACCTGTTGGTGTGTTGCTTTCTTCCTTGAGCAGCTGCAGGACTGGCTCTTTTTATTTCTGGATATATAACTAAAGCCCTTTTTATGAGCATCTTCTGCTTCAGAGATTTTGCTTTCTTGATGCCAGCAAACAATTCAAAACTGCTTGTCTGTTCTCTTCTTTTGTGACCGGAGTCTCTTTTCATTTGGGTTGCTTGTTTTCAGATCTTTATTACACATTTTGTGTAATCCCATTGGCTTTTTAAGTTTTTTCTGCTTTTTCTCCTCGCCAGAATGGCTTGCTTTAGGAATTTCCACCCACCCCAGCAGCCCTTCCCATTCAGTTCTCCTGCCACTGGATTGATCCTTGCTCTAAGTGACTGGACCACACTGTCCTAAGACCTCCAGAGTACAGGAGTCTGAATGCTCAGTTTCAATTCCCTTAAACCGAACACTCCAGCAGCACCACACGGATCCAGAAAGATGAGCGAAATGGGTTCTGCACAGGGACGGAAGGAGGACGCCGAGAAACCCCGGGTGCAGCAGGAGGCGATGGGGCCACCATGAAAGAGGGAGCTGCTGGACTTTCCAAGGCATTGCTCCTCCCCGTCAGCCCCACCTCCTTCCCCTGGCTCAGGGAATCACCAAATATGAGCAAAGGCGAGAGGGAGAGGAGGAGGAGGCAGGCCAGAGGAGGGCGGCAGTGCTCCCTTTTTCTTCCAGCTTCTGCTGAATTCCACGGCTCCAGGAAGTGTGGGGGTTCTCCGGGGGAGGGGAGAGGAGTCCTGGGGGCGCTCTGGGTTGGGGACAAGGGGGCAGCAGCAGTTCCCTGATGCTGGGGCTCCAGTTGCTCCATGTAGGGAAAGGGCCAGGTCCCAGGGCCAGAGGGGCCTGGTTTCCAGGCAGGTCTTGATAATTGGGAGGAGGGATTCTTCTGCGCACCTCAGCAGCAGAGCCCCGCTCCTCCAGCAGGCAGCAGCTTGGAAGAGCCTGCACACTGAAAGGCCGAGGTGGCCCCGCGAAGAAGCTGCTCCTGGTGAAGAGGAGGCTCTGTTCCAGCAGCTGGAGCTTCTCTGTGCCGTGGGGAGTGGGGGGGTGGGGGCCTGCCTTGCCCTTCCATCTCGGCTGCATTATTTGATCCACTAGCCAAGGCTGGGGGTTCAAGGACAGACCTGGGCCCCCGTGCTTCCTTAGCTCTGAGCTCTGGGGAACTGGCAAGCCTGGAGGGGCCTTCCTCTTGCTCTTCTCTTAGTAGGGCCCCGTGTCTCTGGGCCGCCGGCTGCTTTCCTTTCTGGCAGGGCCAGCCTTCCCAGTCGTGGGTCCTGCTCCTCGCTGGGGTATTTGACCGCTGGAGTGTGCGCTGGCTGTCCTCCAAGTGGCAGCAGCTCCTTGAGTTTCCCGGATTGGTTTCCACCCAGACGCGGGCCCGACTTGGAAAGGAGCGTTTATTTATAGGGTGCCGAGTGCCTTCGCGAAGGCTGGGCGTTAACATTACCCGCGCCCGGCCCGCGCCACCTGCGGTGCCTTTTCGGCAGGGGTCAAAGCCGGTCTGGTCTGCCCAGAATAGCGAAGGGAGGTCAGAAATCGTAACTAGGCCCTTGACAGGTTTTTGGGCGGCTGGCGCGGCGCCCGACGATGCTTCGCTTAAGCACCGGTCACTTCTATCTACCCTGTGCGGAACCCGCCGCGAGGCCCCTCCCCGGCGCCGCAGGCAGCAGCTGCTCGAGGCTTAAAGCGCTCGGAATACCTGCAGGGGCGTCGCGTCTCATCTGCTGCTGCTGCTCATCGGTGCGCCCCGGCCAACCCCGCCCCGCAGGCTCGACCCTTACCCCGAAAGCACTCTCCCACGGATCTTGGACACCGCCCCACCGCCCTTCGCTCGACTCACGTCGGCCGCCTTCTTCTCGGCCATCTCCAGCTTCTCCTGGGCTTCCTTGACCGCTTCGGAGTATTTTTCCACTTCATCCTCGGTTCCCTTCAGCTTTTTCTCCAGGCCCTGCTTCTCTTCCTCCAGCTGTGGGGAGCGGGCCGGGGGAAGAAAGAGAGAGGAGGCCGGGAGTCAGGAGATGCTTTGGCTGGGACACCGCTGTGGGGAGAGGCGGGGCGGGGGGGAGGGTGGCGAAGCGGGGAGGCAGATGCCGCCCTGAACTCAGAGCCACGGAGGGCCCCTCGGGACTCCCGTGCCACCTTAGGAGACGGAGGAGGAGGGAGACCAGGGCCGCCCCTCGCCTTTCCGAAGGGCACCCGGAAGGTTAATGGGGCTTGGGGAGCCGGGGGCCCTGGGTCAGAGTGTCCAGAGGGCTCCGGCCTCTCTCGCGGGAGAGTCACCTGCTTGCACCGGTCCTCCGCCTGCTTCTTGTCGCCCTCCGCCTGCTCGGCTCGGTCTATCGCGTTCTCCTTGTCCAGCTTCAGCATCTGCATCTTTTTCTTGATGGCTTCCATGGCGGCGGCGGCTGGGAGACCGACGGAACGGACGGCTGGAGAAAGAGGAGAAGGCGGGCGGCGGAGACGCGAGAGAGCCGAGTGGAGCCGGGAGCGGCGGGTGCTGGCTGGACGCCCCGGACCTCTGGCGCTGCCTAAAAGCTGGGGAGGGGCCGGTCCCTCCCCCGCCGACCAAGCAGCACCTTTTAGGGACAAGCTGGCAAACTCAGACCGGCCTGCGGGCGGGGAGAGAAAGGCAGGCCGCCAAGGGGCAGCGCGTCTCTCCCCGTTTGGCTGTAAGCGCTTCGGCATTCCCGCTCCCCCCCCCCCCCCCCCCCCCCCCAGTCAGGACGGCCTGGAGGCTCCATAAGCCCCGCCGAGCCGGATTTCTCTGCGGCCCGCTACGTCGCGCGACCAAGACACGGTGTCCCGCTGCTGCATCTCGGCGCAAAAGCACCGGAACCGAGAATCGGGAGGCAGGGTTACCCGTGGCGGCTTCACTGACGCCTCGGCCAGCGCTTAGCCTGCGCTGCAGTTGCCCCCTGCCCGAATCCCCTAGCTATTCATCGGGCCAGGGGGCTACGCCAGAACCAGGGAGGCAGACGGGGGGTCCAAGGACTTTTGAGATTGGGGGGAATCTGTGGGAAGGGGGATCGACTGTCGGAGGGATCTCCCTCCACTAAGCAGACTTCGATATTAATAATGTGTAACCTGGTTTCTGAATAAATTCCTTTCCTGCATTTGCAGTACACACCAAGGACTAAAGAAGTCGCAGGGTTCTGTGGAAAAACCTGCCAGGCTTCCCCGGACTGGGAGTTGGGAATGAGAGAATGGAACAGCTAGGAAAAGGGGGTTGGCGGGGAGGAGGGGGCAGGGGCAAAGGGTAGAAACTGGCAGCTATGGTCTTCTGCAAGTCCAGAGAGGGCTGGAGAGGCAAGGCAGAAGTTGGAATAATGGGAGGGTTTTGCTGGTGGGCCACAACCCTGATGGGGACAAGACACAACTGACAATACTGCTACCCTTCAAAAAGACCTCGACTATGTGTCGGAATGGTCAAACAAATGGCAACTTCTAATCTCAAGAAACAAATTTACGTATTGGCAAAAAAAATCTTACGTATTGGCAAAAAATATATATATCAGAAAATAAAATACAAGCTGAATAGTCAAAACCTTGTTGATGACCTAAACTTTGTCAAGGACCTTGGAGTATTCATCTCAAATGATCTAAGTGCACGAGCCCACTGTAACTACATAGCCAAAAAGGCATTAAGAGTTGTTAACCTAATCCTACATAGCTTTTTCTCTGGTAATATCACACTACTAACCAGAGCATACAAAACATTTGCTAGACCAAGACTCGAATACAGCTCATCAGTCTGGAACCCACATTACGTATCTGATATTAACACAGTTGAGAAAGTCCAGAAATATTTCACAAGAAGAGTTCTCCACTCCTCTACTCAGTGCAGAATACCTTATGCCACCAGACTTGAAACTCTAGACCTAGACAGCCTAGAACTACGCCGCCTTTGGTCCGATCTAAGTATAGTACATAAAATTATATATTGCAATGTCCTACCTGTCAATGAATACTTCAGCTTCAACCATAACAACAGAAGAGCAAACAATAGATACAAACTCAAGGTAAACCGCACCAAACTTGATTGCAGGAAATGCAACTTCAGCAACAGAGTGGTCAATGTCTGGAATCCTCTACCTGACTCTGTGGATTCTTCCCCAAACCCCAAAAACTTTAACCTTGGACTGTCTACTATTGACCTCACCCTTTTCCTAAGAGGTCTATAGGGGGCGTGCATAAGCGCACCAACGTGCCTACCGTCCCTGTTCTATTGTTTCTTTTTATTTTTCTTATATGGATCCATTTCATGTATTCATAACTATGTTTATACTGATACCTGTTATCTTATAATCGCTTGACAAAATTAAATACATAAAATAAAAAATAAATAAAAGGCAGGCAAATCCTGGGCCATGGCCAGGTGCAAGCGTGAGGCCAGCCTGAGTCTCGGTGTGCCAGAGAGGAGCAGGCCAGTAGGCTGCCTAGGGCCAGCTGTGGGGACCAGACAGGAGCAGGTTGGGGGTCTCTCCTGCCCCTCACTCCTTTTTCCCCACACGCAAGGCTGCACAGGCCTTGCAGTACAGCTGTTGAGGGCGGGGGCTCCTCCTCTCCAAGGAAAG
The DNA here is from genome assembly GCF_900518735.1 of Pseudonaja textilis. The sequence goes on from NW_020769454.1 coordinate 80,308, forward strand.
GATGGGCAGCACCACAGGCCCAGTGGTAGTTCCCTAATGGCCCCAGTTCATTCCTAGTTGGGTGGCACAGCCAAACCTCATGCCCAGCACAGCCCCTTTCTTATGGTTCACCCCTGAGTGGGTCACCCATGAGTCAGAGAGTGCCTCTCAATCTGGCTGCCTTGCTATGTGACTCCCTAGGCTCATGGGCGGGGGGCGGGGGAGGAGCACTGGGCAGATCACTTGGAGGAGAATGGCTTCTCCAGCTCTGGCAGAGCTGTTGGGTTGCTGATTGGCTGTCCCAGGGCCTCCCCCCAGACTCCAGCTCAATGAGGGGCACTGGAGCCTTTTAGAAACCGAGTCATAAGGAAGGAAGTCAGGACAAGCCCTCCAGCCTCAGCACAAGGCGGGTGGACCAGCAGCCTGAAGTCTCTCTTCTTCTGCCTCACTGCAAGGGCTGTCCACTCTCCCCACGTGTCGGTTCTAGCTCTTGGGCGGCCACACACAGAGGAGAAGGAACCCCAGATGGATGAGCCCCTTTGGGGGGGCCTGGGCACTGGCTTTGCCCCAGCCCAACCCATAGTTCCAAGTCCTCTGAGGCCCAGAAAAGCCACCAGGATCCCATGCCCTCTTCCCACAGCTCCACATGCAACCAGAGTCTTTGAGGCCGGGCACGTGAACCACTGCAGGTGGGCTGGCACATGGCCAGGCCCCCTGACCAGTAGCTGCCTTCTTCCCTCTTGTTTGGGCTTGGGCCCTGAGGCTTTCCTGGCCAGCCCCACCCTGCCTTTGAAGCCAACTTCTCTCCAAGGAGATGGATTCCAGGATGGTCTGGTTCCTGCGCTGACTTAACCATAATCCCTCATTTCCAGGTTCATCTTGGTTTGTGTGAGTGTGGTAGAAATGCAGCCTTCATGCTTAACAATATGAATTAAAATGAAAGAAAAAATAAAATGAAAAAGTTTGTTTGTTACATTAACTAAACAAAAAATAAAATGTAGGAAAACTCCACATTACAGTTTAGTGGAAGGTCCCATTGTTCTGTAACCAGTTCACAAAAATTTGCCCAAATTAATTGGAATGCATATTCTCTTTGAAATTTAATATAATAAGTATTTTCACTACTTTTAAATCTAAATGTGTGTGTCTTAAATACTTTTCAATTATGCTTATTAATTAGCATATCCTTGTTAAAGCTTAAAACCTTTGATTTCTAAAATTAGAAGTGGAATCAAACACCGGGATCAACCACAGTTCTGTTGAAGGCCCCCAGAAAACCTGGCCATTAAGCTTCCTCTTGAATGCATCCCCCAAAAGCCCCCCCGCCCCCTTGCCAGCTCCTCTGGACACGGTCATCTAGTCCAACCCCCCCCACCTAAGCAGGAGACCCTACACCATTTCTGACAAATTTCTTGTACCACTCAGAGTATTGAAGCAGAATCTGACCTCTGACTTTTATTCCAATGCCTCACACATTCTTCTTGATCCTGAGCGACTCACCTGTGGCCTACTATGTCTCCAGAGCCTCACCTGCTTGTGATGTGCCTGAATGGTGTTATGCCATGGGTGAAGTCTGCCGCTGCAGAGCCACCTTCCGAGTTCTGCCAGATGATTTATGTACAGTAGCAACTTTCAGTTTAAGAACTTTGCATCCCATCTTCAGCAGTCCAGAATAAGGCCATCTTGAGATAGAGAGATGCTATCGATCTTAAACAATTGCATTTGCACTAGTGCCATCAGTCTTCACCTTCTGTGGCTCAACCGTAGATCTGGAGTCAAGCTGCTCAGGGTAAAATGACATTTGAATTTTTAATTCAGAATTGCACCCGAAATCACTTGTATTCTAGAGAAGCTGAGCTATAGCTGGACAGTGGTAATAGAGAAGCCTCTTGCTTTATGCTGTGATCTGGACTCGTTTTTAATCTATGAATCCTGAGAAAGTAGATGCTTCTTCTGCTTCTCAGAAGGATCCTCATAGTTAAGGCCTGCCATGAAGTGGCAGGAGGTTGGATCAGTGCTGCTTCTTGGAGTGAAAAGTTGCTTCCACCATTTCTGTCCACCCTCCTGCAGAATCCTTCATCTGACCTGCTTTGGAGGAATTCAGAACTGTCTCCAACCTTCCTTTTCTAGAAGTGATCTGGAGAAAGCGGTCAAGAGTTCTAGATGGAATGTGGAACCCTGGAGTCAGGAGTTACTGGTAGATCAGGGTTTGGATCCAGCAGCAGGATTACATCAGTTGCGTTTGTGGGGATTCTGGTCCTCCTTGACTTCTTGGTGGCTTTCAATCCCATGTGATCCTTCCGGGCTGCCTGCAAAGAGTTGGAATGGTTGGGGGGTGGGGGCCAGCTGTTCTGCAGGGATCCCCTGTCTTCCTTGAGTGCCTCAGGGGATTCCCTGTTCCTTTTTTAACATTTCCACAAGGCTAATGGGAGAAATTACCCCATCAGCATTCCTGCGAGATGGAGGAGCTTTGGCTTGTGGGCCCAACGATTCCAGGAAATTCAGAGCTGGGTTATGCCCATCAGAGTGGTCCAGAATTGGGAGTTCCCCTACCTGAGAAGAACAGGTGGAAGCTTATTGCAACTGAGGTCATGAACTCCCTCTCATAAAGTAACAAATGCAAGCAACACTATTAGACCAACAACATTCATATGTAAGGTAATTAGAGGGTTAGAGTTAGGTGCCCTTTCAGGAGGCAATTGGACTTCCTTGCCTTTTTCTTTCAGCTCTGACAGAATGGAAGCTTCTTGGAGGAGAAGCAAAACGTCTTCAAAATAAAAAAAAACAAGGAAGTCCAGTTGCTTCCTGAAAAAAAACCCCGTTTGGGACCACCGTGACCTGGATGATGGCTGAGAATCCCTACAGATTTTCAGTGAGGATGAGGCAAACAAACACATCCTGACAGGCAGCAGGACAAACCAGGCAAAATGGCCGAAGACGGGAGGGAGGGAAGTCGCAATGACAGAGCTGTAGAGGAGTCATCCCAGCCACGGTGGCGCAGTGCTTGGAGTGCTGTACTGCAGGCCACTTCTGCTGCCTGCTGGCTGCCTGCAATTTGGCAGTTTGAATCTCACCAGGCTCAAGATTGACTCAGCCTTCCGTCTGAGGACCGATTTGGGTAAACCGAGGACCCAGATTGTTGGGGGCAACAGGCTGACTCTGTAAACCGCTTAGAGAGGGCGGTAAAGCATTGTGAAGTAGTATATAAGTCTAAGCGCTATTGCTGTCTCTGATCTTTTCTCGGCAGAGCCCTTCAGCCTAGAATCCTGGCCCTCTGCTCTGCCTTGCAGCAGCTGCTCAGGAAGGACAGGGTTGTTGCCATAGCCCTGGAGCAACCAAGGATCCCACCATCCTGTGCACCCACCCACCCACCCACAAGGAAAGAAAAGGGGGAGGAACCATATAGGGGAGAGCTATTTCCCTCCCTCAATCTCATACTCCTTTCTGAAACAAAAGGATGGGTGGAAAAAGCTGCCAGACATGCGAATGTTTGATGAGATCACATCAGTCAAGGAACCAGAGAAACATTTGCCCAACTAAGCCTCGGATTTCAGGGATGAACAGGAACAAATTGTTATATGTAGACAAGCAACACCAAGAAACCGAGGATAAGAATGCAATGAGAGAGATGAGGTATTTATTTAAGGAATTTATAGAAAGCAAGAGAACCTTTTATATAAATATGAGCGTGCCAAGAGACAGAAATCAAGAAAGTTAGATAAACGAAAGAGGAGAGAGTAAAAAAAGATTCCGTAATCAATGACACATCCAGGTGTTTGATCACTGAATTAGAGTCAGATAATCTGGAAAGTGAAGTGAATGGGTTCTAGAAAGTATTGCTAATAACAAAGTGCAATGTTTCTTGAGGATACCTGGGGCTCTAAGAAGTGGATTGGGACCTTCAGGCTCCCTCACTTGGCCGCACCCCCAAGATCACTAAAATGAGGACCCCAGATTTGGGGGGTGGGGAGTGTTGTGATAGGCTGGCTCTATAAACTGAGAAGAACAGCTATTTCAACACCAGATGAAATAAACACAGACTGATCTTCCAAAGTGCCAATCACTGGACAGGTGTTAAAATAAGGGCAGATTCCTGGTGGGAGCAGTGGTCCCTCAGATAACGGTGCTTCTGCGCGACTGACTTCTTCAGAAGTGAAGGCCAACACCAGTTCTGCCCAGTAGGAGACTGGCAGCTGATGCAGAGTTAGCAGCCTGGCTTTTCCCACCAACTGCAATTTTGTGATACCTTTCAGGAAGACTCCCACCTAGGAAGTAGTGATGGTCAAGGAGTTGCAATCGAGGCATGGATAATAACTTGCTCATCCAGTCAACTGAGAACATTGTAGTTCATGTGCCAGCCACTAAGTGTGCAAACACCTCTTGCTGCAGCCCTATTGAAGCCGATTTGGTGAGAGCCAGAGGGCTGTATGTGGTGACCGAGGAGGCATTTCCTTAATCCTGCAGCAGCCACTGGAGTTTTGCACCCAAGAAACTCTGGGCAGCCATTTGCATCGCATGGGGCACCCCTGTAGGGCCTGGGGGTGCGGGGCAAACTCTCTGGGTCCAAGAACAGCAGCTCCTGGGTTGTCCTGCTCGCCCCTGAAGCCAGCCCTCCCCTCTCCCTCCCATGGGCTCCAGGACTTCCTTTATTAGGGGATCAGGGGTAACACCAGGGAGCCAGATTTCATATAGGTGCCAGGACTCCGACTTGCACGTCAATAGGAGGGGATGCTAGGTTGGAACTGCTACCAGTAATACAGGAACTGGTGTGTGTGTGTGTGTGTGTGTGTGTGTGTGTGTGTGAGAGAGAGAGAGAGAGAGAGAGAGAGAGAGAGAGAGAAGGGGGCGGGGCGGGCAGAGTGATGGGATTCAATTTTTTTTACTACCTGTTCTGTGGACGTAGCTTGGTGGGCGTAGCAGGGGAACGATACTGCAAAATCCCCCTTCCCTCCCCACCCCTCTAACCTGCTTTCCAGTTCCCTTCTCCTGTGCAGGGCAACCAAAGGAGACCCAGCTGATCAGCTGGGACTCAATGGGAGGCGGAGAAGAGGTGGGGTTGGCAGGGCCAATCAGAGGCGGGATTGGCCGGTTCTCCCAACTACTCAAAATTTCTGCCACCGTTTCTCCAGAACTGGTCAGAACCTGCTGAATCCCACTTCCGGACGGGGCCCGTTCATTCTCCTTTTTCTGCTGCATTGCATCTGAAAAACTCTTCCTGTTTGGAGAAACCCTTTTGAAAACTTGCTCTATGCCCCCCCCCCCCACACCCTCCAATTTATACACGTGAGGTTCCATTAGGTGAAATTGCAACCCAGGCTGGCAGCCAGTGGCTTTCCACGCACCATCTCAGGTTGTGCTGCAGCCTCCAAGCTGTCCACCTGGGACACCTGCGGGAGAGCCGGGGGGGAGGGGGGGGCTTCTTTAGGGTTTCCAGGCACTTGCCACTGAGGTCCATGCAGAACCGCCTCGGGGTTACGTTCTCAAGTTCCCTTTTTGCGTCTGACGGGCGATAACTGCAGTGAACAATAAAGCAGCCCCTGCCTTGCGACACTCCTGCCAGATCCCTCATTTTAGAGTTTATGCCTAAACTCTAGACAGGGTGGGGAGCAAAAGATCGGCTGCTGGCTGAAGGAGCCCAGAGGGTGCCTGGCTCCCTCTTTTGCAGCCAAGCTGCTGCGTAAATTCCCGGGCCAGGAATGGCTCACTCAACAGGTGCAGGGAGGCACAGCACCTCCCTCCCCTGGGCAGCCCCAGGCTGTGGGGCAGGCTGCCTGCTGGCTCACCCCACCGGCGTGATGGGCGCGGAACAGGTGGGGATCAGGGAGGCCTTCCTTGATCCCTGTCCATCAAGTCACCCCAGTGGGCTATTTCTGGCTCTGGGCAGGCAGCCGGGGATTAGTGGCCCTTGCACGGCCTGTCTCTGCTCAGGGCGCTGGGCTCTTCGGCAGATGGTGGGCAGATTCCATATCCTGGAACTACTGTAGTAACCAAGGTGGGTGGGTGGGGCGTGTTAGGGAAGGGCAAAGTGCAGGCTGAGCCCCCGCCTGAAACCTGGATGTGTGTGTGTGTCGTCCCCCCCCCCCCCCGGGCCCGGGGGGGGGGGGGGGGGGTTCCCCCCGGGGGGGGGTGTTGGGGGGCCCCCCCCGCCAGACCGGTGGATGTGGGTGGGTGCCCCCCCCCCCCCCCGGTTGCAGGGGGACTGGCAGCAGAGTTCCTTCCGGGTGGCAGATTTAGGGGCACCGTGCCCACCTGACGGAGGATCAGGTCGGGGACCCTCCTCCGGAGCCTTCACGAGCAGCAGGACCCCTTTCCTGCTGCCATCCCTGATCTTGGGGCACAGGGCAGTGCCCACCCTCAGAACCCCAACTCCTGCCCCCTCAGGAAGCCCCACAACCCACCTGGGGAGCCACGGGAGCAAAGCCTGCAGCCCCCACCATCCTCTGGGACAGGCCTTGCCCCCTCCCCAGTGGCCGGGGTGGGGGGGATTCCTCAGTAAGAGGGGGCTGAGGAGCCATTGCGCAAGCAGGGCCGGGATTTCTGCCTTTGCCCCCCCCCGCCCCCAAGTAGGATTGCGCCATTCCCAAGGGAAGGGGAGCACCCAGGAGGGCAACGCTCACCAAGGCTCCAGTCAGGGAGGATCAAAGACCCCACAAGGCCCAGGGGAAGGCAGCAGGCTGTGCGGCAAGCCCCCTCCTCTCCCTTCCTGGGGGGGGCGCTGGCCATGCTCCTCCTCCTGCCTCTCCCCACCACCACCAGCCCAGCCCAGGCCTGCCCCTCTTCCTGTGCCAGATCAGGAAGGTGCTGGGAGCAGCGCGCAGAGACCCGTGCCCAGGCGCCCAGCGGGAAGGGTGGCAGGAGCCTGGCGCAGCCCTGACATCCAGGGCAGCCGGGCGAGGGTGGGCTCCTTTGGGACCCTCTGAAAGGGTCATCCCAGCCAGCAAGAGGACCAGTCTTCTGGGGACTGCTGCCGCGGAGGTGTGGGCCTGTCCCTGGGAGCCCTGGCCAGCAGGTGTGGGACACTCCTCTGGGGGAGAGAGAGGGAAGACGCCCACACCCGCCAGCATGGCTCGGCGTGGCCTGAGGCTGCCCTTCTCCCAAGAGCTAGCAAGGCTGCTGAGGCCGGGGGACGTGCGCTCCTCCTCCCACACTGGAGCCCCGTTCCCCCCGTCCCCAAGGGCGGGAGCTGCTGGGGCCACGAAGGAGGGTGCAGAAAGAGGCGGGACAGCAGAGGAACCAGTTTATTGCAGACCAGGCCTTTCCAGACAGCCCGAGGGGCTGGGAAGCAGACCCCTCGCCCTCCCGCTTCCCAGGCCTGGGTTCCCTGCCTTAGGGGTGTATCAAAAGTACAAACAGGTGAGAAGCCTCAGTGGGCGAATGGTCCCGGATGCGGTCAAGCACAGCTGCACTTGGGGGCTTGTGCAGGAGAGGGGCTCCCGCCACAGGGGAAGGAGGCTCAGGGGGTGGGGGCAGCCAAGCGAGGTGGGAGGGCTGTGGGGGTCTGGCAGGCACTTGGGAATCAGAGGGCAGAGCCTTTGGCCAGAGGCCAGCAGCGCCCACCCTTAAGGCAGAATGCCCAGAGGCAGAGACTAGGAGGGGTGGGCAGAGCCCATGGTCCATCCTCCCCACCGATTGCACAGCCCCAAGGGGGCTCCACAGCCCCCCAAGACAATCAGGCTGAGCAGGCAGCCAAGGCACAGGGAAAGCTCCCGGGAGGGGCAGCCCAGAGTAGCGCACAAAGGGGCTTCGGGGCTTGCGCAGGAGAAGCAGTGGGCCTGGCGGCAAGGGCCCCGGGGCCCGGCTAGGAGGAGGGCCGCCCTTGCTTGGAGCAGCTCAGTTCTGCCCTTCGTCCCGCAGCTCAGAGGGCAGGAACTTATACTGCTGCTGCCGGATCATGGCCAGCTTCTTGCGCGCCTCCTCCAGTTCCCGCTCTTTGCGCAGCATCTCTTCCTGGGCAGCGATGATCTGAGGAGAAGGAAGGGGCAGCGGTCACCACAGGAGAAGCCCCTCTGGCCCCCCTCCAGCCCCTCCTGGGGAGACCCTGACCTGCGCAATCCCCCCGACCATCCGCTCCTTCACCACCACCGTCGCGTTCTCCTCGTCCTCGAAGGCCGCCGCCTTCTGTGCCGCCTTCACCAGGTTGTCCGAGGCCCTCTTGACCGCATTGCCGGCCGCCTGGAGGATTCGGGAGGGGCGGGGGTTACCCACTGAGGTGGGCTCGGTCACCCTGTTCCTGCAGACCCCTGAGGGGGAGGCAGTGCACAGGGCCCCAATCCTTCCGGGGGACCTTCCAGCCAATTGCTGCCTCTGCTGGAGGAGCCGGTCGGGCTGGCGAGGGGTGGACTGTTGGGGCCTCCAGCAGCAGGGCTGCCCGGGCTCTGGAGCCAGTGTGCTGGCCGGAGGCCCGGCCCTGACGGAGTCCACCAGGGCCTGAATTGGACCCAAGAGAGGTCGACGTGGCCCCTGGGACCACGGGGAAGGTGGGCACCCTCTCTCAACTCCTCCTCTGCCCTCCTCACCTGCAGGCGCTTCATGGCCTCGGAGTCCTGGTCTGCCTTCACCTTACACGCCACCAGTAGCTGCGCCGTGGAGGCCGCCACCTGCTTGGCCGAGGAGATGAGCTTCTCTTCGCTGGCATGGCCTTGGACGGCCGCGTTGGCAGCTTCACAGAGGTTGTTGGTGGCAGCAGCCACCATCCGGGCCTTGGCAGGAGGAGGAGGGAGGCGATCAAGGGGTGAGGAGGCTGCGGCGGGCACCGCCACAAAGGGCCCACCTGGACCCGAGTGCCCTGGGAGCCTCTGCCGTAGCCTAGGGAGCCCCCTCCTTCTCTGATTGACAGGGTGGGTGGGGAGGAGCTGGGCGGGTCCCTGGTTCGAGCCAAGGGCTCCCCTGCCCACCCGGAGAGAGTAGACAGGCCTCCCTCTGCAACGAAAGGAGGCCCTTCTAAGCGAGCGAATGGACAGCCTCCCGCCACCCCCCTCCACACTCACGGCTGAAATGAGGCCTTGAGACCACTGTCCGTCATCCAGGGCGTTGGCTGGGATGGCGCCCACCTGGCGGGGGGAGAGGCAAGACGGGGTGTGTTCAGCTCCAGGCCAGACTTGAGGGGTCCTGCTCAGGCGCCCCCCCTCCTCCTCCCCCCCCTCACCTTGCCTTGGGCCACCAGCTCCCTCTGGGCCGCAGAGGCTGCCTTCACCAGAGCGCTGGTGGCCGCAGCGATGGACTTGGCTGCCTCCAGGATCTGCTCTTCGAAGTTGAGGCTCTCATCTGCTTGCTGGGGAGGGAGGGGGCCGTTAGCGAGGGGCAGCCAGGCCGCAGGCTGAGCCGGAGGAAGCCTTCCACCCTCCCCCGGGGTGCTGGAACCTGGCTCTGCCTGGGGCGGAGGATGCCCGGCTGGCACAGGGCCCCGTCTTCCCAGGGGGGCAAGCCATGGCCTGCCGTGTGGGGCTGCCCAGGCTCTCCCTGGAGCCGGCAGTTCCGGTGCAGCAAGTGGGGCCGCGCCCGCCCCTCCTCCCGCCGGGTGGCATGGAAGGGGCAGAGCATAGCGGGCAGCGACTCCCGTGTGCTGCTGGGGAAGGGGAGCACCTTGGGCTTGGCTCGCGGCTTCAGCTGCTCCAGCTTCTTTGCTGCAGCCTCGATCGCAGCGGCTGCCCCCAACAGCTCATTTTCGGCAATGACCGTGGGGTCCTCAGGATCCACCCACTCCGTCCCTGCAGGAGACAAGCGGCATTAGGGGGGAAACCCCGGCTCCCCTTCCACGGGGGCTGCCCTCCCTGAGAAGCTCCCTCCTTTCCTTAAGCTGGAGCCCCACGGCCTTCGCACCGCGGCCCCCCCCCCATTACTTTGTGCAAGTGCAGCCTGCTGGGTGGACCCACCACTCAACCGACTGAGCACAGCGGGCAGTCTGGCTGGAGGCCCCTTGCCCTGCGAGGAGGAGGGGGAGGAGGAGGGGCGGGGGGGCGGACAGCCTCCGGCATCCCTGCCTACCTTTCATGGCTTCGGCCGCCTGGATGAGCTCCGTGACGGAGCCAGCCACCCGCTTGGAGTAGCCGGCCAGCTGCTGCTTCAGGTCGTGGCTGGGCTTCTGCAGGATCTGAGGAAGGAGGAGTCAGGCTGGGCACCCTCGGGCCCCACCGGACCCACCGCTGCCTGGGAGGGGCGAAGGCGGCAGCGGAGGTAGAAGGGAGCAGGGAAGCTGGGAAGGGCTGGAGAGGAAAGGGAGGAAGGTCTGGGCTTGGCCGGACGGTTGGGAGAGCCAGCCGGGGGTCCAAGCAGCCAGAGGCCCCTGTCCCAGGGGGCTTCCACAACTCACAGGCCCGGGGCTTCCCCTGCCCCTGGGCAGCCTGGCCAGCCAGGGACACGGACCTAGGCGTAGGCCAACCTCCCTGCAGGGGGGGGCTGCTTCTGCCGGTTGGAATTGCCCCGCCCTGACACAAAGGCCAGCGCCCCACCCCCTCCCACCACGCAGGGGGAAGGCGGTCACCCGAGGGCACCCCAGCCCTTTCCCCAGCCCCACCCCAGGCAGGCAGGGCCTGCAGGGCACACTCAAAGGCTGGGCCGAGGAGGAGGAGGAGGAGGAGGAGGGGCGGGCCACTGGGGGCCGGGCGTGGGGAGGGACAGGCACCTACCTCCAGGACATGCTCCAGGAGCTCCAGGTAGCCACCCGCACACTCCTTGCCAAAGCGCAGCGCTCGGTGCCGCACCTCACTGCCCACGTCTGGATGGCACGCAGCTTCCTGGAAGGAGAGAGGCAGACAGGTGGTCGCCAGCCCCCTCTGCGCCCAGAGGAGGGCTGCGAGACCCCCCTTGGAGGGGGTGCCCCTGCGTCCCCCCCCCCCCCCCCCCCCCTGGCCAACGCGGGCGGGGGCGCGGCCCCGTCTCCCCCCCCGGCCCCCCCCGCCCCCCGCCCCCCCCCCCCCCCCCCGAGAAATGACCCCACCTTGCAAGAGCGGAGCATGTCAGCAATGGCACGGCGGCTCAGGTTGGCTGTGGCTATCACATCTTCCTGCCGGCAGGAGTTGCCAGCTGCCACCGCCTTGGCTGTTGCCATGGTGATGCCTTTTGTCATGCGAATGAAGTCTTCCGGCGTAGAGGTCTTGGCAGGGGGCACCTGGGAGCAGAATACCTGGAGGAGGAGGAGGAGTCAGCCCGGGAGAGCGGGTGGTCAGCCAGGGGTTACGGGGAGCAGGGGGACCAGCCCTCACCGCCAGCTCCTGCCGAATGTGCTCGATGGTGGCCTCCAGTGCCCGTGTCCCCTTTGTGGCCTCGTCCTCCACAGCTTTGACGGTCTTCAAGAGTGACGTGACGTTGGTGACCATCACCTGCCGACAACCAGCCAGAGAGATGCTCAAGGACCAGCCGGCCATCTCCTGCCTGCCTCGTGTGGTGCCTGCCCCCCCCCCCACAAGCAGGAGGGCCCCACCAGGCCTACGCTCAGCCGGCACCCATCTCTGCCCTGACCTTCGCGCAGTTCTTCAGCTGGTATACGGCAGGATCGTCCCCAGACTTGCCAGCGGCGGCTTTGGTGGCACTGATCAGGTCTCCCAGGGCTTTAGCGACGTCCTTGACTGCGTTGATCAGGACCACCTGGGCACAGAAAGGAGGGCAAGATGAGGCGGAGCAGCCGGGACCCACCCAGGCATGCCTACCTGCCACCTGCGGCCGCGGTCCTGACCTGAGTCTCAGGGTCCTCAGAGCCCAAACTGGCAGCTCCCAGCTTCACCACCTCTGCCAGGCGTGTGATGGTCGTCACCGAGGACTGCGCAGCCTGGGCCAGTTTCTCCTGGCTCGCAGTGGCATTCTGCACCAGCACTTTGGTGTCTTCCACCAGCGCTTTGGCTGTCTTCAAGATCCCTTCCCTGCTGAGGAAAGAGCCCATCAGAGCCCGCTGGAGGCCGAGGCGGTGGCCTCAGGAGCTCCCGCCCACCAGCCCACAGGAGCCACGACCTGTGGTCAGCGAAGGTCTCCGCATTCTCCCGGTGGAGGGTTCCAGCGGTGGCAAACATGATGGTGGTGTCGAGATCAGCGATGATGCCCGACACAGCACTGGCTGCGGTGATGCATGCCTGGGTGCCCCGGTTGCCAGCCTGGAGGGCGGCCAGCACGTGTGAAACCTGCAGGGGAGCAAAGGCAGGATGACACTCGCTATGCTCTGGGGGTCGGATCCCCCATACGCACCTAGGCTGGGGGGGGGGGCACGAGGGGGACTCTTTCGCTCCCGGCCCAGGCCCGGCTGCAGTCACCTTCTCCGAAACCTTGCGGGCGCATTCGATCAACTCCTTCTTGGTGTAGGCGTCGCTGGGGCTGCACTGGAGGGCTCCAGCATTGGTGACGAGAGCGGCACAGCCGTGGCCCAGTTCCTGCACTCTGTTCTTAATGTGGGCGCCAATCTGGAGGGGAGCATTGAATTCCAGGAAGGGCCTCACTGGCTGCCAGGAAACCGACCCCCCTGGCGGGCTCTCCGTTGCCAGGGTGTCTCTGCGACAGCCTCTGGGTGCTCCCCTGCCCCAACTCTCGGCCCCTCCCTCACCTCTTCATTCTCGGCCGTGAGGGCAGCGGGCTTGGCCTGCAGGGCTAGGTGCCCATAGTCTGTGGTGAGCTGGTTGGCCAAGGTGCCAAGTTCATCCGGGTTGGTGGTGGATTTGGTCACCTGTGGCGGCAGCGTAAGACAAGAGGTAGGAAAGGGGGCCAGGAAGGAGGCCAGCCCTCCTGCCCAAAGCCCACCCCTCCCCAAGAGGTCATCCAATCAGCTCACCATCTCCTGCACCGTCACAGCGATGGCCTTGGCCGTCTTCACCATGGTGGTCTGGTAGTCCACAAAGGTGCCTTCGGGCTCTCCCATCGGACCCTCGTCCAGCTGCCCAACGGAAGGAGAGAGCCCGGGAGAGGAGCTGCTGCCCTACTTCTCAGCGTACGCCTGCGCCCCCCTCCCCGCCCCTTTCCGGGGGTGATTTCAGCGCCCCAAGAGACTGGGCAGCAAATGCTCCCAAGGGCGTCTGGCTCCTCCCGAACCCCCTGGGCTGCCCTACAGCCCCTGGGGTTTGGCGAGGCCCCCAGGGCCAAAGGGAGGCCGGAGCCTGGTGTCCCTACTCACCTGGTTGATGGCCTGCCTGATAGAGTCCACCATGCCGCCTACCACCCCCGCGGCACTGGCGGCCTCGTTCAGGGTGGCCGTGAGGTCTTCCACCGCCTCCCTCATCATCTGCGCGGCCTCCTCCAGGGCCTCCTGCGTGTGGGCCGCCTGCTGCAGAGAGAGGCCCCCGTCAGGCCCTGGCCACAGCCTCCCCACTCACACGCGCCTCCGGGGCCAGCCCCACGGATACCTTGGGGTTCCCCCCGGCCTCCTTGGCCGTGTAGAGCATCTGCAGGCCGGACTCCGCCAGTGTCTTGGTCTGGTCCAGAAGGGTCATTTGCTGCTGGTGATTCAGCATCTTGGAGGCCGCGCCCACCGCCGCCATGACCAGGGGCTCAAAGTACTGGGCCAGCTGGGAGACCTGGAGGAGGAGGGGAGGGGAAGGGGTATCCCTGAGGTGGAGCAGCAGGGGCGTTGGGCAATCGAGGCTCCACCCCCCAAGCCAAACGAGGGGGCCAGTCCTGAGGACCAGAGGGGTGGGGCCAAGGGGGACCTTCCAGCCCAGCCCGCCCCTGAGCCTCCCCCGCCTTCTTCAGGGCCCCGGGGGCTTTCCGTCTTTCTCACCAAGCGAAGGCACCCCCCTCCAGAGCTGGGTGGCGAGGGGAGCCCCGCTGGTGTCATCCCCAGCTGCCCAAGCCGGATCGCCAGCAGCCCCAGCCAAGGCTCAGCCAGGGGGCCTGGGAGGCTCGCACTGCGCTCCAGAGCGGCCCCGTCGCATCCAGCCCCCAGATTGGCAGACCTCCCGCAGCCTTCTGGGCCTCGGCCCTGGGCTCATCATCGCCCACCCGAGGATGAACGCCATGCCATCCCCAGGGCCCCCCACCCCCCTGCATTGAGGGCCACGTCCCACTCTCCAAGATCGCAGTTCCCGGAAAGCCACCCCAGGGCTGTGGCCGGTCCCTGCCTGCTGGAGCCGACTTTCCCCCAGGGAGGTCAACGGAAGCCCAGAGCAGCTTTTTTACTGCTTGAAGCCCTCCTGGCTGGAGTCCCAAGTCTCAGGGTCTCCAGCTTTGCCCCTTCAACTGCCCAGCCCCTCCCCAGAAGGTCTTAGGGCTGTGGGCGGGGGAGCATCCCCGGTGCATTCCCGGAACAAGCGGCCAGGCTCTCCCTCTGAGAAGCCTCCAGGGATGGAGACCCCTCAGCTGCTCTTCTGCCATGGCCCCCTAACCCTGCCACTGGCCACGTTCTGCTCAACGCAGCCTTATGTAGCTGCCACTCAAAAACCAGACTACCAGCTGCATTTTCCTTGGGTGACTTTCCGCTGGCCCTCCAGGAAGGCAAAGGAGACCAACGTGTTGGGGGTCAGCCTGCAGGGCAAGCGAAGCACCCGAAAGGCTGTGGGGGGGTGTCAGCCGCCTGTCCTCAAACCCGTCTCCCTGCGGGATGGTTTCCGGCCTCCCACGGGGCAGGGAGAGGAGGGGCTTCGTCCGCTGAGGAGGACGGACTGGGTTTGGACCACAGACCATGGCCGGAAGACTACAATGGCTGTGCGTGATCGGCTTTTGGACCGTGCGCCCCCAAGAATCTGCTGCCAAAGGAGCCAGGGTGGCACAGAGCAGGCAGCCAGGTGGGCTCTTCTGGCCTAGAGCAAGACGGGGGCCTCGAACCCCCACAGGGCAGGCGGGTGAGCGGGTGTGGGAGGGGCTGCAGAGGTTCAAAGCCCCGTAGTGGGAGTGGAGCCCCTCCCCCCCAGCTGCCTCAAGGGGGGGGGCAGAGGAGACCCCAGGCCACGGAGCGCCCGGGGCAGCCTGCCCGCTTGGCCCTGTCGGCGGAGGCCTCACCTTGTGGCCCAGCTGGGAGGCCTCAGCACGAGCAGCTCCTGCCACGGGTTCAATGAGGTTGCTGATCTCCTGAACAGCTGTGAGCATCTGGTTGTGCAGGGCCTGCGGAAGGAGTCTGTCCTGAGCACCTGTTGGGGGAGGACCATTCTCCTCCCCCCCAGAAGCTGAGCAGGGCCCTCTTGGCGCTGGAGGGCCTGCAGTCTCTGCCACGGCCTCCCCTTCCTCTTCGGCACTGCCGGAGACGGGCAGCCCCCCAGGCACCTTGGAGAACTAGCGGTCAGCCCCTCCCCAGAAGCCCACCGCCTGGCTGCTCCCCCAGCACGAGCGGAGCCCCTCCTCACCTCCTGGGAGATGCCTTCGCGAGGCGCCAGCTGCTGGCTGATGGCTGCCAAGGAGGCCTGGTCCACGTCGCGGACGCACCTGTTCAGCGTTTCAATGGCCTCGTCGCACTCCCTCTGGCCAGGGGCCTTGTCCCTGCGGGCGGCAATGGGCACCAGATGTGCACCCTTGGGCACCTCCCTACTTCCTCCCCCCCGCACGGCTGCCTCATCTGTTCTCCCCTCCCTGGTTCTGCCAGCCACAGAGATGGCAACATGCTGCCAACAATCTGGAGGGCAGAGGGAGTCGGTTTTCCAGAGATTTCCAGATGTCCCAGGTGTGTGAATGGGCAGCTCTCTCCCTCCCTCCCTCCCTCTCTGTTTAGTGACCAGAACTGGGACTGGCAACACAGTCATGAAGCAAAGTGGTCCCTAAGCGAAAGCGTGACTGCGCTTAATAGCATTTTTCTGCTTTTTCTTGGCGGGCCTGCAAAGGTGATCAATGCAAGAATCGGCCACATCGTAATCGTGGGCAGTTAATGAACCAGGCAACTGCTAGAAAGGAAGGCCCAAATTATCCTCCTCAGAGCCGATGAGGATGCTGGGGAAGGAGCCCCTGCCTCTCAGCAGCCCCCCCGCCCCCGTCCCCTGGGCCGATGCAGCCACGCATCGGGATTCCGATCCTTTGCCGGCAGCTCCCCACGGCCAGGGGGATCCGCTTGCCCGCTGCCTCCGAGGCCAGGGCTCCTCCCAGACCTGGAGCTACGCCGGGCAGGGGGGGGGGGCGCCCACCTCATGTTGGTGATCAGCTTCTTGATGGAGTCGGAGACGGTACGCGAATGGCCCGCCAGCACCGACCACTTGGGAGGGTCCCTTGGGTTGACGGCCAGCGAGCGAGCGGTCTGGATGAGGCCAGCCGAGCTCTCCAACATGGTCTTGGCGGAGGAGAGGATGGGCTCCATGGCCCTGCGCCCCTACAGGCAATCGGCACGGGGGTCACCCCAGGGCGACCGGCCAAGGGCTGCTCAGAGCAGACCCTTCCCCCTTCCCTCCCCCGGCAACCTCTGCCTACCTCTGGGCTGATCTGGGCGGGGATGGTGGCAAACTCGGGATTGGAGGCGAAGGCGGTCAGGTTCTCCACCGCTTCGATCAGCGGGGCTGTGGCTTCGCGGCAGCGCTCGCGGTTCTCTGGGGTGAAAGCGCCATCCAAGGCCTGCGGGGAGACCCCCGTGGGGCCCTTACTTTCCGTGCCCTGAAGGAAAAGCTCCCGGAGCCCAGAACCAGCCGCTTCTCCATCCCCACAGGGACTCCCGGCCCACGGAAGGCAGCCACACAGCCAAGCCGGAGGAGGGACAGCCTGCAGCGCACCCCCCACAGCAGCCACCCCCCCCACCCCCACCCCCGGCCGTTGCAGGATGACGTGGCAAAGCACCTAAAACCTGCTCTTGGAGCCCGTCTCCATTGCCAGACCCAGAGAACAGGGCCTAAGCATGCAGCGCCAATGTAGCTGCTCAGTTTGCCAGCCCTGGGCCTTCTCCCCCGGGGGGCTTGGCCTTCCGTGGCCCCCCAGCGCAGGGCTCTCGTTGCTCTCTGAGGAACATCCCTTTCCCATCCCCCGGGGATCCGGGGTGGGGGGCTACCTTGATGGTCTTGACGAGGTTGGCTGTGCTGTTGGCTACCTCCTTGGCGGACTGGACAAACTGGCGCTTGGCCACTGGGTTGGCGGTGCGGGAGGAGGCCAGTCGGCAAGTATTGCACAGGGCAGACGTGTGCTTGGCCACAATGGTCGCGGCCGACAAGACCTGCGGAAGGCAAGGAGGCCCCAAGGCGGCTCAGGGAATCGGCCCCCACCCCGTGTGCCCGCGGCCTCCGTGTGAGGAGTGTTGCTGGCTAGAGGGGCTGCCTTCACCACTGCCTGGCTCAAGGCCCTGCCCAATGTGTAACAGAATGAGAGAGCAGGAAGGGACCTTGGAGGTCTTCTAGTCCAACCCCCGGCTCAGGCAGGAGTCCCTCTACCAGGGGTGTCAAACTGAAGGCCCATCGGCCAGATTTGGCCTTCGGGGTGCTGAGATCTGGCTCGGGGTGCCTCTGCCAGCCAAAACAGTCCATCTCCTTCTGCTGCAGCACTCGGCCAGCCGAAAACGGGGGGCTCCCCGCGAGGCCTGTTTTCTGCCTGCATGGCCCCCAGCAGCACTCTGGAGGGGCCCCTGCACCCTTTTCTCAGCCGGCTGGCCGAGTGCTGCAGGAGGACTGGCTTGGGCTGGGTTACCTCTAGTAAGTGCCTGACCTGGACGGAAAACAAGGCACGTCCTATGTTCATACCACAGTTTAATGCCTGCTTTTACATACCGTAGATCCATTTAATCTACAAGCAACCATCTATAATTGGCAGCCATTTCTATTTACTAACCTGGAAATTTACCTCTGCTGTTAGATCTTGCATTATTGTGTTATTTATGCTATTGAATAATAAAATTATGGTAGTCTAAATAGCTTTTCTGCCTGGAAAAGCAGTTTACTATTAAACAATGGGGTATAAACTTAGAAATAAAAAGCTTAGCAGAGCATGAAGAATAAGCAATAAATGTAATATCTGGTAGAAGAGATAGAAAAATGGTTCTTGTAAAGAAGCGTGGAGAGAAAGAAGGACGGGGGGGCAGGGGGGGGGATAGGCACCTTGAGCCCGTGACAAATGCCAGCCCACCCACCTGGCCCTCCAAGGTCAAAGGCAACCCTGATGCGGCCCTCAGTGGAGCTTGACAGCCCTGCCCAGGATCTTCTTGAAACACACACACACACACACACACACACACACACACACACACACACACA
>NW_020769454.1:103345-221976 GCF_900518735.1 Pseudonaja textilis
CCTCCCCCCACACCCACGAGGGTGGGCCTGCACTCACACCCACACCCGCTGTGGAGGAGGTGCCCCTTCTGGGCGCTCGCTGGAGAGCTTCCCCGCCCAGCCAGGCAGCTCTTACCTGGGACTGTCCAGCCATCTCCACCCCGGCCTGTAGGAACTCATTGAAGTCCTGGCCAAACTTGCCGGAAGCCTTGGCCAGGTCCTGGGGCGTCCCCCGCGATGCCTGCACCAGCTCATTGGCTGACTGGTTCAAGCCGGCTGCAGCCTGGTTCAGCTGGCTCTGGGCCTCCTGGAAGTTCTGGGCGCTAGGAGGAAACTGGGAGAAGAAAGAGGGGTCTAAGCTCGGGGCCCTGGGGGCCCTTCTCAGCTCCTTCCCCTTCAGGACTCGGTCACAGTATCCACTCTCCCCCCCCCCCCCCCCCCCGACTCCTCCAGCCCATCCTGCCAGCGGCCACCCAACCCCAAGACTGGCAGGGCAGCCCCTTCCGCTGCAAATCCACAGCTTGGGGGCTGCTGCTTAATCTTTCAACAGATCAACAGAGTTGGGAAGGACCTTGCAGGCAATCTAGTCCAACCCCCCCTCCCCACCCCATGCCCAAGCAGGAGACCCTGCACCATTTCTGACCGAGGGCAGCCCAGTCTCTTCTCGAGAGCCTCCAGGGACGAAGCTCCCGCAACTTCTGAAGGCCGCTTCCCTTCCCCTGGCTGAACGTTCTCCCTGTCAGAAATTCCCCCTTGTTTCCAGGCTGAATCTCCCCTTGATCCGTTTCGGTCCTTTATTCCTCCTCCTTCTCTGGCCTTCGGGTGCCTTGGAAAATAGCTTGAACCCCCCCCCCCCCCCGCCTCCTCTCTGGGGCAGCCCCTCAAATATTGGAGCCCTGCTCCCCTGTCTCCCATCCCTCCGTCGAGAGCTGGAAGGGCCCCTGGAGGTCTTCAACCCCCAGCTGAAGCAGGCGGCCCTCTTCCAGGGGGGTCAAACTGGCAGCCCCTGGACCCGATGTGTCACACGCAGGCCACGCTCACCCCGGCTCCGTGAAAGGAAAAACGTCGCCATAGGTCACGTGACAGTAACGCGACACCTGGAGTTCGACGCCCTCTACCCTTTCGGACAAGCGGCTGCCCAGGACCTTGTCCCCCCCCCCCCCCCAGGCTCAGGAGCTGTCCATCTGGCCTCCTCTGCTGGCTTCACCATTGCCCATTGGGCTTGGCAGGAGCGGTCAGCAAAGGCCACAGGCACGGCCACTTGAGCCCAGGACACAGCAAGCCTTATCAAGCCCCTTCGGTGGGCTTAGCTGTGGGGTCCCCCCTGTGACAGCCACAACTCGGAGAACCAGGTTTCTCATCAGCACCGCTGCGGCTTTGAACTCACTTGAACTCATGATGGGACAGACAGCTGCTAACCACTCGTCTTTGTGAAGTTTAGGGCGGAGTAAGGCCTCCTGCCTGGAGCAGGGGGCTGGACTAGAAGGCCTCTGAGGTCCCCTCCAGCCCCACGAGGCTCTATGTTCTTTACGGCCCTTTATGGACTAAGGAGAGGAAGGCCGCTCAACCCCACGGAGGCAAGGGCCTGCTTAGTGGGTGGGCGCTTTGCCTCCCCTCCCCCCTCGCTGCTACCCCTCA
This sequence comes from Pseudonaja textilis, assembly GCF_900518735.1. The sequence continues at coordinate 104,963 of NW_020769454.1, forward strand.
GCCGCAACTCCCCCAAAGCCTGGAGCCAGGCAGGAAGGGAGGGCAGGGCCGTCAGGCAGCGGGGGACACAGAAGCAAGGGAGGGAGCCGGAGGGGCCGTGGATCAGGCAGCCCCCCCCCCCCAAAGGCCCCGTGTCTCAGGAAGTCCAGCAGCCAGTCTAGGGAACCCAAAGAAGCCATGGGCACTTCTGGGATGGATGCCCAACTCCTCCCCAAAGGAGGAGGAGGAGGAGGAAGGGGTCCCACCAGGGCCAGAACAGGAGGAATCAGTGGCGTGACCCTGAGTGGGAAGCCCCGGGGGGGGACACACACCCATGGATTCAGCTACAGGTGGGGCTGGTCCTCCGCAAAGCCAGGCATCACCTGGGATGGAGGCAGCCAACACAGTGCCCGTGGGAGTCTCACCAGGCAATGCCAGCCTGGCTGCTCTCTCTCTCTCTCTCTCTCTCTCTCTGTCTCTCAGCTGAGGGAGGCCTGGGGCACCCCTGCCTCTTTGGACAATGCTCAATAAGAAGTCAGGCAGCCCCCCCCCCCCCCCCCCGCCCACTCAGGGAGCTGTGGACTTCCAAGTCCCAGAATTCCCCAGCCAATTCTGGGAGTTAGGTCCTTCTCTTCTCTAGACTAGCCAGGCCCAGTTCCTGTAACCATTCTTCATATCTTTTAGCCTCCAGTCCCCTCATCATCCTGGTTGCTCTTCTCTGCACTTTTGCTAGAGACTCGACATCTTTTTTATAGAGTGGTGACCAAAACTGGATGCATGGACTCTAGGTGTGGCCTTACTAAGGCTTTATGCGGTATTGGTACCTCACTTGATCTTGATTGTATCCTTCTGTTAATGCAATTTAGGATTTTTGGGCTGCTGCTGCACACAGCTGGCTCATATTTAACTGGCTGTCCACTAAGACTCCAAGATCTCTCTCAGTTATTGCTATTAAACCTGGTTTCACCGGGTCTTTATGTGTCCTTTTGGTTTTTCTTGCCTAAGTGTAGGACTTTACTTTTCTCTACATTGAATTTCATGTTGTTAGATAGGGCCCAGGGTTCCAGTGTGCCAAGATCCACCTGGGTCTTGAGCCTCTCTTTGCGTGTTGGCTATTCCTGCCAGCTTAGCGTCATCCGGATATGTGTTAAGTTCCCCTTCTATTCCCTCATCTAAGTCGCTTAGGAAGATATGGAAGAGTCCTGGGCCTAAGATGGAACCCCACTGCTTACTTCCCTCCATGTAGACTTAGACCCATTAAGGACTACTCATTGAGTACGGTTGGTCAGCCAGTTACAAATCCATCTGGCGTTGATGCTGTCTATCCCACTGTTGTCTAGTTTACCAAGAAGTAGGTTGTGGTCTACTTTGTTGAATGCCTTGCTGAAATCCAAATATACTATGTCCACAGTATTTCGCTTGTCTACTATTTAGTCACTTGGTCAAAGAATGAAATAAGATTGGTTTGGCGTGATCTGTTTATAACAAACCCATGCTGGCTTCTAGCTATAACTTTACTAGTTTCTAGATGTTGGTAGATCTGTTTTTTTATTATCTTTGCCAGTACCTTCCCGGGTATTGGTGTTAGGCTGACTGGTCTGTAGTTTCCTGGGTCTGTTTTTTTCCCCTTTTTTGAAGATGGGAACCACATCAGTTCTTTTCCAGTCCTCTGGTTGTTCCCTGGTGCTCCAGGATTTTTGAAAGATGTGGTGCAGCGGTTCTGAGATGACCCCTGCCAGCTCCTTTAAAACTCTGGGATGTAATCTGTCAGATCCCGGTGATTTGTATTCATGTTCTCTTACTATTTTTTTTGCTTATTTTAACTTTTATTTTTAGTCTGTCTTTTACAGTTGTTTTTGGTGGGTTGAGCTATAGTTTCTTTTTGTGTGAAGACGGATGCAAAGAATGAGTTAAGCGGTTCTGCTTTCTCTCTGTTGCCTGTTACTTCCTTGCCATCTTCTCTCTTTAGTGGACCGACTGTTTCCTTGATTTTCTTCTTGTTATTTATGCCTTAGTTGTATGTCCTTCTTTCCATTTTTTTGCATTTGTCCTTTATTTCTTTCAATTTGCCAGAGAGATCTTTGTGCAGCCATGCTGGCTTCTTCTTGGATTTCTTGTTTTTCTTTCTCAGTGGTATTGTGCTGGTCTGGGCTTCTATGATCATACTTTTCAGAGCTTCCCAAGATTCTTGAATTGTTTTCTCCTTTAGGATCTCCTCCAAGGAATCTTTCCCAAGTTCTCTCTGAGTTTATTAAAATCAGCTCTTTTAAAATCTAAGACTCTGATATCATTATATTCTATTGCTTGTGTTTGCGTTATGTTAAATTCTAGCATGACAGGGTCACTCTCACCCAAGGTTCCTGCGGTTTCAATTCCCTCTCTCTCTTCTCTGTTTGTAAGAATTAAGTCCAGTACGGCTGTTCTTTTAGTTCCCTCCCCAAGACTCCTTGTAAAGACAAGGAAGGAGAATGGGGGCCCTGGCAAGCCCCCCCAAGACCTTCGGCTCCCGAAACACCCAGCTCAAAGACTGAGGCCGGACCAAGCACAGCGAATGCATCCGTGGAGTCTGGGGCCTTTTTTTGGGGGGGGGGAGGAGGGGGAGAGGCGTGTTTGGTTGCCATGTTTCCGTCTGGGCCCCTCCCAGGGAGAAGCCTTGGCAGGGCAGCGAGGGTGGCTCCCTGCACAGTTCAGCAGCTTGCCTGCCCAGAGAGGGCGCCCTGGCCCAGGCCAGCCCCCTGGTGGGACGATCCACCCACCCAGCCACCGAGCTAAAGCAGCCCCCGCACTCACAGAGTCAGCCAACAGCCTCTTGCTGGCCTCGCCAACGGTGCGGATGGCAGCATCGACGTCCCGCTGACCAGGCAGGCAGTTGACACAACGGTTCAGGGCTTGGGACACGGCCTTGGCCACCTGCAGAGAGGACACGGAGTGTTTGGCCTGCCCCCCCCAGGCAACTCCCCCACCCACCCACCCCCAGGCAGCAGCTCCTGCCCTTAGCAAGACCAGGCCCGGCCAGGCCCCTGGGCTCACCTGGGCCAGGCGCTGCTGACTCTCCGCATCCCCTGGCTTGGACACCGCCTTACGGGCCTCCTGGATGAGGCTGCTGGCTTTGTCCATGACGTCTCCGGCACAGTCCAGGGTGGCTGCCTGGGCCTGAGGGTCCTCTGTGCTGGCAGCCACGCCCCGGGCAGCCTGGCTGAGGGAGCGCAGCGCCTGGGCCGCGTCCCGAGCTGCAATCCCTGAGGGGAGAGGGGCATGACAGTCCTTGGGGATGGGCAGCCGAGGTGTATCCTCCCTGCCCGGCCCTCTTCCTGCCTCCAGAGCCTGGAGCTGAACAAGGGCCTCGCCCCCATCCCAAGAAAGGCAAACCCGGCTGGGCTGGGGCACCCCAACGGGAAGCGGGGCAGTTGTAGGACACAGTGGACCCCAGGACCTCTCATGCCAGGTGGGGGAGGACCACTTCCTGGCCAAAGGACAGGGCAGGCCACCCACAAGCACACAGAACCACAATTGGAGCCGCAGCTGCCACAACCCCTACAGAACCAGGTACCTGTGTAGTTCTCGTTGCCCTGGGCAACCTCTCCCAGCAGGTGAGCAATGGCGGAGCTGACGGCCTTGGTGCTATTGCCTAGGTCCTGGGCACACTTCTCCATCTGCAGCACGGAGAGCCTGTCAGGAAGGGCCCGGAGCCCCCAGAGGCCACTTGCCCCCCCCCCACAGCTCCCCTGACCCACCCCCCACGCACCGTCTCCCCTGGGAGGGGCTTCAGCTTGCCCTCCCGGGCAGCTGCCTTGGCCTCCTGCAAGTCTCTCTCCAGGCTCTGCACCAGGCTGAGGGCCGAGTCGATCTCCAGTGGGCCACAGGCCTCCTGCGCCTGGAGGGGACAGGGGAACCCATCCTGGTCACTCACACACACACACCCCGGGGACTCCCTGCCAAGGCCAGGGCTTCCCCGTTTCCCTGACAAAAGGGAGGCCAGGCCTGGCACAAGGAGCCTCCCAGACAGAGCGAGGCGCCTCCCCTCTGCTCCTGCCCCCACCTCTGGGGCTGATACCCAGAGCCCCGCAGGCGACGTGGCTGACCTTCTGGGCTGCTGTGCGGAGTTCGGCAAGAGCTGCCGCCAGATTTTTAGCGCACTGGCTGAGCTGCATGGCAGAGGCCTGATCCGAGACGGTGGGCACCGTAGCCTTGGCGGCAGCCACCATCTTCCCACCAGGCTACAATGGAAAGCGGATGGGTAGGGGTCACGTGCTGTGGCCAGGCTTGTGCCGTAAACCCTCTGCAGCCCCTGACCGGGCCAGAGCGCCTGCTCACCTGCAGGAAGTTCTGGCTGGCAGCAATGAGGGCCAGCTGGGCACTGGGGCTGTCCGGCTGGGACTGGCTGCCCCGAACTCCCTGCACCAGCATCGGGATCTGATCAGCCACCACCTGCCAGGAGAGAAGTGGGACAGACATCTCGGCTGCAAGCCTTCCTCTGCCCGCTCCCCCTGCCTCAGGGAAAGGGGCCCCCGGGGTTCCTTCGGGCTCCTGAGGCTGACGGCCTCTGTGCCTCGCCCCCCCCCGCCCTCCTTTCATCTTGGCACCTGCCAGGACGTCTCAGCCAGACCAGCTCCTCCTCCTGGGTCAGGCCAGGCAGAGAAGAGCAGGCAGCCCCAAGGGGCTCTGCTGCCCACGCGGCTCGGCCAGCCACACGGAGAAGCGGCTGTGCGCCAAGGCCTCTGCGCCCAGAGCAGCCGGGCTTCCCTGCCACTGGCTGCGTCCAGGAGAGCGAGGGGAGAGCTGGACGAGTGCCGCCTCCCTCCCCCCCCCCCAGTGGAGACCCTTCCCTGGGGGAGGACGGTGAAGACGGGCCCACCCCGTCCGTGATCCAGCCAGTTCACTGCAGAGGCCTCGAGGACGGGGCTCCGGGCCCGTAAGCTTACCTTACAGCTCTGCACGAGCTGCTGCTGGGCGGAAGGGTTCTTGCTCCCCCCGGCACTGTGCTGGGCAGCTGCAATCATCTGCGTGGCAGCTGCAGCGGCCTGTTTGGCTGCGTGCTGGAGGGGAAGATCAGGGTGAGGCCCCCACTCTCCCGGGCCGAAAGAGCTAGCCAACCCCTTGCCCCTCCCCGAAACCCACCTCCAGCCGATGCACCAGCTTCTTCTTGATGGCATTCTGGGCTGCCGCATTGGTGGCCATGCGAAGCCCCTCCGCCGCCTCCCGCAGCCGCTGCTGCTGCTCCTCACTGTCCGGGTGGGCCGCAGCCCCCTGGCAGGAAGGACGGAGGCCCGTCAGGAGCATGCCCGCCCCCTAATTCGTCTGCTCCACCCGGAAGGGGCGGCTCTCATAAACAGCCACCCCCAAGGATGGGCCCTGGCAGGACCCACTCGCCTGCAGGCTGCCTGCCAGGGGGCAGAGCGTGCTTCTGCCTGGCACTGCTTGCCAAGGGGAGAGGGCCACTCTCTGCATTGCCCGGCTGTGGCCATAGAGCCGAACAGGCACCGCCACCCTCGACGCTCCAACCACTCTGTGCATCTCAGGGCCAGACCTTTGCCGCTTCCACCATTTTGGCCGTAGCATCTGCCAGGATCTTGGCGGCGCTCAGCAATTTCCGCGAGTTTTCCAGGTCAGTCTCCCCCTCCGCATCAGCCTTGATGGCGTTCACCAGGTCAGATGTAGCCTGGGCCAGGATGCGAGCCTGACGAACCATTTCCCCTGGGGGGCAGGGAGCAAGGAGGGGCCGTGAGGAGGGGGGGCCACGATGCTCCTAGCCGTCCAGCCGCCGGCTCTGGCTGGCATCGCCTGGCAACCCTGGGGCTCTGTGGACGGGGTAGCCTCCCGGGCGGCATTCCTCACCAGCGTCACCCATGGAGCTGAAGATGTTCTCGGTGACGTTGAGGATGGTGTCGGTGGCCTGGTCGTAGCGCCCGACCGGCTGCCCACCCGTGGCGTGCTGCTTGATGTGCTCCAGCAGGTCATTGAGTGCCTGGGTGACGGCGGTGGCGGCCACCCCCACCTGTTTCAGCAGCTGCTCGTCCGAGGTGGCCGCCTGGGAGGCCTCCACGCAGCCTTCCACTGACTTGGCCACCAGCTTCCCCGCCTCAACCAGCTGCTCCTGGCAGACGGGGGAGCTGATGGTGGGAGCGACCACCTGCCAAAGAAGGGGACACAGGTCGGGAGGAGGGAAACCGGCATGGCCCACGTGGAACTGCGCGCAGGAGCCAACGGGCCGGCCTCCCTCAGGAGGAAGCGGGCCTCCGGGCCCAGGCAAGAAGGGAGAGAGTCCCGTCCCGACCAGCCAAGTCCCAGGCAAGAAGGACCCACCTTGGTGCAGGCCACCAGCTGGGAGGTGGAGAGGGCACACTGGGTGGCCGCAGCGATCACCTGGGTCTGCAGCACCGAGTCCTCTGTCTTCTGGGCCACGTTCTTGGCCTTCAGAACCAAAGCGGCCGCCGCGCTGGCCACCGCCTTGGCGAGCTGCATCAGCACGTCCTGGGGAAGGAAGGGCCACCTCAGACCACAGCCAGGAAGCGGGCAAAGCACGCCCAGCACAGGGCCTCCTCCTCCCCCCACCGCAAGGGCCCCTGCCTGGAGGAGGTGGCCGTGCTTCCGCCGCCAGCTGGCCCAACCGGGAACCTTCACCACCAGAGCAAGTCACCTCAGGCGCAGAGTGCCGCACACCAAGCCCACCACCAAGCCCAGGCAGCCACAGCCAGCCCCCCCCCTTGCCCGCCCAGCTGAAACTCCCCACACCGAGAAGGGAGCCTGTGCCACCGGGGGTCCAGAGGCTGCAGGCCTCCCCTGAGGAAGAGGTCTGGTCCGTGCAGGGAGCACGCCGGGGGGACCTGTGTCTCCCGGCCGCAGGCCTTGCGGTCGCTTTCTGAGAGGCTTTTGAACTGGAGAGTGGGGATTGGCAGCGGCCAGAGAGGAAGCTGTGCAGGAACCACCCCCGGGCAAGCACACCGATTGTGGCAAGAGCAGGGGCTCCGCAAGGAGCACAGCCACGGACCAGCTCGGGCCCTTTTACCGTCTTGGCATCGGGGGCGGGCAGGGTCCGGAGGCGCCGGCTCTCCACAATCTGTATGTGAACATCCACCGCCTGAGAGAGAGGCCTCGGCTGCCCGTTGGGGAGCCACCTTCCAGGCCATGAGGGGCCACTGACTCCCCACCCCGACTCAGGGCAGGAACCTGAGTTTCAGGCCCTCCCAGCAGATGCCCGGAGCCCAGGGAGTCTTGCTGGGCTGGAGCAACCTCATTAGCCTGTGACCCCGGGCCCTGGTGGTCTTGGCCTCCTCTGTGGGGTGGGAAGGGCCCGCTGCCGCCCCGCAGCCCCGCTGACTTTTCTCCCGGTCATTCCTCCCCGAGAGTTCGCTGCAGCCCCCTGGACGTCACTCAGCCATTCCTGAGCCGGTCCCATGTGCTCTCGGCAGACCCCTCACCTGGAAAAGGGGGTCCGTGTCACTCTCCCCAATCTCCTGCAGCAGTTCTCCACTGGTCTGTCCCACCGCGCCAGCTGCCTGCAACAGATTCTGCCGTGGCTGGAAGGGGGAAAGCAGGGGCCCATCAGCGCCGGGTCCTCGGTCTGGCCGTGTGCCCCGAGAAGGGCAGGCTGCCACCGTGCCCCCTCCGGACTGTCGGTGGCGAGAACCACCCTCTTCCCCAGGATGGGGAAAGCAGCTGCTGCAGGAGTCAGGGCACCCTGAGACGAAAGCCCCACCAGGAACGCTCCAAGGCCAACCCGGGAGCCCCTGGCCGGCACGGCTGTTCTCAGGAAACGGACTCTAGACCTCAAGGCGGGCAATGCTCCCCCGCCCGCTGCTTATCCTGGCAGGACCAGGACTGCCACGGCACCGCTGGGATCCTTTTCTGTTCCTTTTGCACAGGAGCTCCAAGCAGCAGTCACGGCCTTCCCTCTACCCCACTTCACTGCACAACAACCCTGTGAGGTTGGTTGGGGTGCAAAGGCGGGATCGGCCCAAAGACCCCCCAGAAAGATTCCACCGCAGCCCCCTCCTGCTCCCACTGGCTCCTGGGTCCCAAGCCAGCTCCCCCCCCCCTTTGGAGCAGGTCCCGCTCCACTCCCTCCCCCGCTGACCTCGGCGCTGGACGGCTGGGCTGTCTTCAAGAGCTCCGAGACGGCCCCAGCCAGGTTTTTCGCAGCCTGCAGGAGCTGCCGCCCGTTTCCCCCCTCGTCCTCCATGAGTGCCGCCAGCAGCTTCACCCCCTTGGACATCTCGGTCAGGTTGGAGGAGATGGTGGTGACGGCGCAGCCCACGGCCGTGTAGTCCGTTTCTGCCGGGTCGCCAGCAGTCAGGTTGACCACGGAAGCCGTGCCTGCGGTGATGGCGTCGACTTGGGAGTGGATTTCGTGCTTCGACTCATCCATCTTGTTCTTTCGCCAGGCCTTGGAGGCCTACGGGGGGTGGGAGGGTGGAGAAGCAGGGGTCACCGGAGGGGTCCGGGCCCAGGAGGGACCTCTTCAGGGGGAAACCCAGCCGCCCTCTTCCTGGCCCTCTCACCGCATCTTGGCCCAGGGGCGGGAGGGTCTCGAAGTCATCCAGGCTGGACTGCGCAGCCTTCACGGCCTGCATGCTGGCGTTGAGGGTGCCCGTGAGGGCCTGCTGAGCCGAGGTCTGCAGGGCAGAGCAGAAGGAAGATGGGTCAGCCAATGCCCGCACCCCCCGGTCCGTCCGTCCCCCCTCCCCCTGCAGCAGCAGCCGGGGGGCTGGGTGAGCGGGGCCAATGTGGGCCTGCCCCCCCCCGTTTCCCAAGAATCAGAGGGGCCTTCAGGAAGGGGCCCCCAGCCCCGGAGGGCAGCGGGAGCCCCAAGAGACCCGTGTCAGGGCAGCAGGGGAGCCGGGGGGAGCCCGGGAGCCTTACCAGAGGGGGCATGTGCCCCCGGTGCATCTGCCCACTCGTGATCTGCTGCTGGGCCTGGGGCATGGTGCCCATCTGGAAGTTCTCCGGCCCACTGGCGCCTGGCCGGATGATGACCGGGAGGGCCACGGAGCTGTGCTCGGCTTTGTTCAGCTGGTTGAACTGCTGCTGCAGAAGGGTCGACCTAGGAGGCAGGCAGGGGGTGAGGTGCAGCCCCCTCCCCAACGGCCCCCCCCCCCTCCAGTGAAGCCGGCCTTACTTCTTGGGGGACACGGAGTCCTCCAGCATGGTGGATTCCTCGTCTCCCTCCAGGCCAAAGTGGTCCTTGCTCTTTTTCTGCAAGGCAGAGGCAGCGGTCACCCGGGCTCCCCTGGGCCAGGCCCCGAGAGGGCGGCCGAAGCCACACAGACCAAGTCAGGGGAGTGAGGCTATGGCTCCGGGCACCCCTTGATCCAGATCAGGAGCCAGCCTTGCTCTTGGCCTGGTCACGCCCCCCCCCCCGACCCCCCCCCCGACCCCCCCCCCCCCGAGACCCACCTTCTTCAAGATGATGTCAATGTAACCCGCGATGAGCTGGGCAATCTGCTCCCCTTCGGTGGTCTGCACAGAGTAATAGCCGTCCTGGTAGTCCCCAAAGTCCTGCAACCCCGAAGCGAAGGCAGTGTCCGGAGGGGGCCTTCCGGCTGGGGCTGCTGCCCCCCAAGACGCCACGGCTGACGGTCTTGCTGCTCCCATGACCGCCTCCTTCCCGACTCCTGGGCCATCCAAAACCAGCCCCTCTTGCTGCCAGGCGCAGGAGCAGCCGGACTGAAAGGCTCAGCTGCCGGTGCCCCCAGTCAGCAGATTCCGCCATTCCGCTTCGCCAGGGCCACCCCCGACCCCTTGGAGGTCTCGGGGGATGGGGGGGGCAGTGGGTTTGGAAGGCTTGCCCACTGTCCCCAGCAGCTGCTGCAGCCAGCCGGCCCAGAACAGATCAGCCCCAGAAGAGGGGGCCTTGCGGGTAGAGGAGATGATGGATCCCACCCCCAGGGCCCCCCGTCTGTGGGTCACGGGCACCCCTTCCACCTGGCAGAAACGGCAGCCCTGGGGAGACGATGCCACAGGCAGAGGCCGAACGGAAGCAGACATGGACGCCAGGCGGCGCCCTCGTCCTGGGCTGGGAGGCAGCGGTGGGCGTGTCGGTCGGGCCCAGGCTGTTTCGGAAGGCAGGTCCCTGGGAAGTGGCTGTGGGCCCCAGGCCGACTCTGCCTGCTCCAGGGTGGCCCCTCCCCTCCAGGTGGGCCTTTGCCCTGCAGACCTGGGAGGGGGGAGGGAGGGGCTGGCCCCCGTCGGTCCTCGGGCCTTTCCCTTACCAGGGTGAAGCTCTTGGGAGAGGCCGCCCAGCGCTTAATGTTGGTCAGGTTCCACTCCTGGATGACCTCCTTGGTCTTCTCGTCCACCCGCATGACGCACTCCTTGGTGATGCCCAGCAGGCGGGGGACCAGCTTGTTCTTCCCCTTCATCTTCTCCTGCAAGGCAGGTGCCCAGGCCATGGGGTGCAGCCCCCCCTCCGGCTCGGAGCGGGAGGGCCCCAGCCAGCCCCTCCCCCCCAGCCCCGGAGCAGGCTCTCCCAGGCAGGGGCCAAAGGGGGCCGGAAGGAGCGCTGCTTACCTTGACCAAGAAGAAGGAGACGCCGTAGGTCTTGAGCGAGCGGGCGAGCTTCACGTACCGCACCTTGGCCTCGATCTCACTCATGCTGCCACAGTTCTTGTGGGCCTGGGGGTGGGGCGAAAGCAGGTGGCTGCACCCCCTGGCTCCCAAATGACCGACCCCTCCCTGCCTCATCGCTCCCCCAGCCCCCCTGCACCCTCCTCCCCCCAGGCCGGCCAGGCCTCCGGGGCCCTTGGGAAGCAGGCGGGTGGGGCAGAAGGGGCGTGGCCCGCAACGGCCGGTTTCCAGAGCCCCCCAGTGGCTCACCAGGAAGATCTTCCGCTCCCCCTTCTGCTTGACGTACTCCTTTGGCAGGAAATCCTTCAAGCTGCACAGGGGGGAAGAGAGCCTCCGTCAGGGAGGGCCCCCCCGAGCCAAAGGCCCGGCCGAGGGGACAGACGGAGGGGCCACTGGGGAAAGGACCCAGCGGGACTGGGGCCCAAGCGGAGGGAGGACTCACTCCAGAAACCCGGCCTTGTGCTTCTGCTCATTGTGGGGACCGAACTGGATCTGGCACTGGAAGCCGGCAAACTCGCAGGCTTTGTCGAAGGAGACGGGGTGGGAGCCGTTCAGGATGTCGTCTCGGGCCTGGAGACAGAGGAGCAAGGTGAGCAGGGAGCCTCCGGGCCGCTCCTCCTCCCCCAGCAGCCTCCTCTGCACCCCTGCCGGATGCCAAAGCGGAGGGAGAAGCCCCGGCAACGGGGCAGCAAGAGCCACCTGGACGTAGAGGAGGTTGAGCTGCACCGGGTCGCGGGAATCCACGTTCTGGTCAGAGTAGAAGAACTTCCGCCGGAGGAGCAGCGTCTCGTTGTCATCAATGCCCTGTTCGCGCAAAGTGCGTCCGTGATCCAGCCAGTTCACTGCACAAGGAGGCAGGGCAGGATGAGAGCCGCCGAGGTCCCCTCCGCCTGCCCGCCCGCCCGCCCGCCCCCCTCGCCGAGCGCCCGGCCCGGCCCACGTACACTCATCGTCCGTGTGGAGCTTCTGCTTCAGCCGCTCCATCTTCTTCTCGTCGCGCAGGAGGGTCTTGTCCTTTCGGAGCGTGCCCGTCTGCTCCTCCTTCTTCTCCTCCAGGATCTCCCGTACCAGCGAGTACTCGTCGTAATTGGTGATGCCTGGGGGCACAAAGCAGCCTTGCCAGGGACGAAGGTCACCCCGGCCATGGGCACAGCTGCCCAGCAGCCCACCCCGGCTTTGCTCCGTTGTCCCTCCTGGTCCGGGGTGGGGTGGGGTGGAGGGCGGGCCCAGAGAACGGAGGCTGCCTCCCCTCCCCTCCCCTCCCCTCCCCCTCCCATCCATCAGCCCAGCCACCCCCAGGCTGCTCACCGATCCGGGCACAAATGGTCATGAGCATGTCGGTGACCGTCTTGGAGTCATCCACCATGACCGTCTTGACCGTCCCGTCCAGCATGCGGATCTTCAGGGGCCGCTGCTTCTTCTTGTACTCCATGGTGTCCTGAGAAGCCAGGTTTAGGGGTGGGGGGAGAGCCAAGAAATGCCAGGGCCACAATTGAGGGGTGGGGGTGGGGGACAGACAACCCAGGGGGCGGGAAGGAGCGAGCCTAAGGCAGCCAAGAAGGCAGCCGCTCTTGGGGTCCTCCTGCTGTGTGTGTGGGGGTGTGTAGAGAGAGAGGTCAGGTCCTTGGCTGGCCTTTGAGGGAAGGCATCCTTCAAGGCCCAGACTTCTCCTCCTCTTCCTCCTCCTCCAGCAGCGAACAAGAGGACCCTCCCTAGGCGGGGGCCCCCCCCCCCCCGTCTCCCGGCCACTCCGACAGCCCCAGAAGAGATGGGGGGGCCGAGGCTGGCCAGCCCCGGGGAGAAGCTCTGCGCTCGCAGCAAGGCCCTTCCAGAGGGATTTCAGTGGGCATTTCGCGGAAAGGCCACGTGTCTGTCCTGGCCAAGAGCAGCCTATTGGGGGGGGGGGTTACGCTTAACTGCTGGGGCTGACACGGGCATCCGGCCTCCCCCTCCCCCAACTCACTCGGCTGATCAGAAAGCCCCCCGCAGGGAAGCACTCACCCCATTGCGGAGCATGTAGTAGTCCAGGGCCTTCCCGGCCTCCAACCAGATGCCCTTCTTGGGGTCTTCATCCGAGAGGAAAAGGCCAAAGTCGTGGGCTGAAGAAAGAACCGCAGGGAGAGGGTTGGACCAGGGGGGGGGGGGCTTGAGGGCCACCAGCGATGCCCCCAGGGACATGGGCAAGGGGCGAGGTGGGAGCGGGGACCCTTCTCCCTGGCTGGCAGCCCACCCCGCTCCCCCTCGGCACCTCCTTCTCCAAGGACAGCCCGCCTGGCCACTTACGCTGCCCCATCTGCGCCTCCGGCACCCGTTCCCGGATGATGCGGCAGGCGTCGTACACCATGGTGGAGGGCTCAAACTGCATCGTCTTCACCACATTGCCAATGCTTATCTTGAGTGATAAGGCCACCATGGTGGCGCCTGAGATGGGCCCTCTCCTGCTTCACCTGTGGAAGAAGGGCGGGGTGAGCGGGGAGCCCTTCCTGGGCGCCACGAGGGGGAGATGGGCAACGGCTGGCCCAAGCAGTCAGGTTCCCAGAGTGGCTCGGCCTTCAGCGTCCAGTGGCTCTTCCGGGTGGAACCCAGAGCCCGCCCTTCCCCACAGGGGGGAGAGGGGATGGAGGGGCAGATGGGGAGGGGGGGGGCATTGAGGCTGCAATTTCTTGTCCAACCCCATGGCGCATCCCACGTGGGCTCCTTTGCCTCCGGAATGGACCCAGAGCCAAACAGTGAGGAAAGCCCAACCGGCATTCTCTGTGCTATGTGCCGACTCCCCCCCGGCACAGCTGCTGGGGGGGGGGCAGCGGTCAAGAAGGCCGCTGCCCCATGACTGGAATGACTGCCACCGCTATGGAGAAATGCGGAGCTCCCACGCCAAGGCACTGCTTGCGCCAGGGGCAGGGCAGGGCAGCAGGAAGGGGGTGTGGCCCAGGAGGCGCCCGAGGGCGAAGATGTGCCACATCATGGCCACAGGAAGAAGGCCATCCTGGTGGAGCTGAGCTGATAAGGCCGGTGGCCGGAGAAGGCAGATTATGCCCAGATGGCCGGCGAGAGGAAACCGCTGAGGGAAGCCAGAAGGCCCAGCCTGGCACCCGATGGTTGCCTCCCCCACCCCCCCAACAGCCGAAGGCTTCTCCAACGCCTTCTCCAGCACAGAGGGAAGCTGGAGCCTGAGGGGAGGGGGCTGCAGGGGACCCTCCTGGGCACAGCAGCCTCCCGGGGGCAGCGGGAGCAGGGGAGAGTCCTCCACCTTGGGTTTAAAGCCGAGGATGGGCTTCGACTGGAGGGAAAGAGCCCCTCCGACTGGAAGGGCAGCCCACGCCAGGACACCAAGTGGTGCTAGCAGCCCTCTGTGCCGAGACCCACCCTGTCCCCTACACCCTCCTGCCGTGCCCCGCTGCTTTCCGAGAGCTCAGGCAGGCAGCGGGGCTGGCAGCCCTTCCCCGGGAGGAGTGGCCTTCTTGACCTCAAAGACCCGAGGGCGGCTCCGAGGGGTGCCCACTGGGCCCAGCCCGGCATCTCGGAGGCTCCTGCCTCTTGGGCCACTGCCAGAGGCAGCCTGGCAGGGAGGTGGGGTCCCTTGCAGGGCGGGGAGGAGGCAGGGGCTCTGCTCCCTTCTTCAACCAAGCACTTCCTCTGCCCACCCCGCACCCCTGGGACGGCTCTGGGTACCTGATCCTGCTCGTTCGGCTGCCTGCCCGGTCCTTTGAGGCCTTGGGGGGCCCAGGTGCGGAGCCCGCCTGCCTCAGTTTCTGGACAGGGTGAGACTCTCCAAGCTGCAGCACTTTCTCTCTCAGCCAGCCCCCCTTTCTGCTTGGGCGGGTCACGCCCATTCCCCAAGGCCCCTCCCCTCAATGGCACCCGCCAATCAGGTGAATTTCGATGCCCTGCCACCTCTCGCCCCAAAGCATCCAGGAGCCGTGGGAGCGCCTGCGCAGGGATGGGGGTCTTTTCTGCCCCCCAAGTGAGGACAGGCAACTCAAGCTGAGCCAGCGCTGCATTTTGAGGAAGGGGGAGCAGAGCCAGGCACCCCAGGATGCTTGTGAGCTGGAGGTGGGTCCCCCCTCCTCCTAAGTCACAAGTCCCCCCCAACCGTCACTCTGCGGTCACAGATGCCCCCCCCCAAAAAAAGGGCTCCAGGAACCCTGGCAGCACCGGAAGGACCCCCTGGGAGGAAGGCTGAAAGGGGCCCTGGTTGGTCTCAGTGGGTTTTGCCGCCTTTCCCGCTGAGCTGCCCCCCCCCCACCAGAGACCCTGACTGAAACCAGCAGGCTCTCTACCTGCCCCATCTTGGAATGGGGCTGGCTGGGCGGGTGGGTGGGTGGGGGATCTTGTTAGCGTTGTAGGCCAACCCTGTGAGGGAAAGGCCAGATGCGGGGGGCAAGGCCACGGTCTCAAGGGTGGGGAGGGGCTCTGGGCCCCCTGTCTTCATCTAGGCCCACTGGGCGGTTCCGAGGCCCCAGCCAAGAAGCAGCTGGCGAGCGCCTTCCTGCCTCTGCCCCAGAGTCCTCCTTTGCCTCCCCCAGGAGGCCGGCGATTCCGCCCCCAGCGTCCGTCCGTCCCCCCCCCATGCCGCCTGCCAGGGAGACATTCCAGGGCTGCATTCTCAGCATGGTCCCCCCCCCACATGCCTGTTCCCAGGGGAGCCCACCCCCGCTGGCTCAGCCCCAGGCATGCCAGAGGCTCTGTGGCCTGTGGGGGGAGGGGGGAGGGCCGGGCCTCTGCCCAAGCACCCTCCCTCCCCCCTCTGAAAGAGGAAGCAGGGCCGGCCAGCCGTGGGGGCTGGGGGAAGGTTCCCAGAAGCAGCTCTTCCCCAGCTGTGCTTTGGTTAGGCTTCCCCTTCCTCACAGCCCCCAACCCTCCTGCCTGCTGCCAGCGGACCCTCCGCTGAAAGACGGGAGCCCCCCCCCCCCTCCCTCCCCCCCCCTGGCCAAGCACCTGGCCATCTGCCCGGGGTCCCCCCCCCCTGCTTTCCCCCCAGCTCAGGCCCCTTTCCTGAGCTCCAGCGTCCTACAAGAGGCCTCCTGCGGTGGGAGGTCACAACACCCCCAACACTGATGGAGTTTATGGTGCCGCCTATTCGCTGCCCTATTCTGCGGCTTACAGAATATAAAACCACATTTAAAACCATAAAAACTAACAACCCCCCCCCCCCCAAAAAAAAACCCCACACCCCCCCCCCCCCTCCCCCATTTCCTACTGAGCCGACAAGATTGGCTCCTTGAACACAGAGGTGGCAGCCCCTTCCGTGGCCGGCCAGCCTGCCAGCTTCAGTCCCAAACACAAAGCCCCTCCCCCTGCCCAACCCGTCCTCACACCTGCGTGCGTTTTCCCCACCCCTCCCCAACACCTGGTAAGGGTCTCTTTGCTGCCGCCACTCTGCCCGTCCTAGAACTAAGGCCGACAGTGCAGCAGGAGGAAACGGAAGGAAGCCCCAGCCGCCCCCACAGAGGGGGGCTGAAGAGCCGAAGAAGAGCTGGCCTAGAGGGCCCCCCAAAGCCTCCCCTGGCCCCGTCGTCGTCTCTGTGTCTCTCTGTGTATGCGTGTGTGCGTGCACACAAGGCTGGTGAGCCAATATCTTAAAAGGGAAGTGCAGGCGATCAACTCCTTCAGCAAGCAGCAGCAGAAGCTGTCAATTCCTACTCGGGGACGGAGGCATTGGGGAAGTCTGGCCCAAACCAAGAGAATTGTGTTGGCACCACTCCCTGCCAAATGGGCTGGGTAAGAGGCCGACCCCGGCCCCCCTTCCCCACCCTCATTTCCCCAGAAAAATGCTGGGCCCAGACAGGTACCAGCGGCCCTTTCCCAGAGGGAGCCCTGTTGGGAGGGGACGGGGGGCCATACATCTACCCCGGAAGCGACACACCCTGTCAAAATGAAGGCAGCTGCAAACTTTTGGGGGTCAGCGTTCAAACCCGAGGAAGTCCCGGGGCTTCAGCCCCCCATGGTTGCCAGAGAGCCAGGCCTTCCTTTTCAGGAGATGTGTTGGAGGGGGAGGTGATGGGGGGGGTATTTGGGGGCCACACAGGCTCAGTCAGAATCAGTGAAGCAGCGTCTGGCAAGCCCCTGGAGAGGCCTGATGATGCAGAGGCCTCCCAAAGCACCAATGGACCTGCGTGCAGCAGATGCCTGACAGCCCTGAGCTGAGCCCCCCACCCCCGGCCCTTCTTTCCTCACGCTTTGGCTCAGAGTGGGTCCCCTTCCTCTTAGGGACCGAGGGACCAAACCACAGAAATCAGGAATGGGAGTAAAAGAGCTACCAACCTTCCAGCCTGGATAAGCCCCAAAGGAAGATGGCAGCACCGTTCAGAATTCACCTCTGTATGAACTGGGGCGCAGATGTGGTGACTCTCTCCCAATAGGACCCCAGGACCAACCAGAGCCAAGCCCTGGCAGCACCAGGCCGGAGCGCCAGTTGAAAAAACTATGGGGGAGTCTCAGGCCCGGGGGAGGGGTGTATTGTGTCATGCAGAGCAGAGTCCCAGGGAGCAGTGCAAGGATGATTGGGGGGGGGGGGGGATGGGGTAGAGCAGGGATGGACTCAAGTCAACACTAGACCAGAGTCTGGGAAGGGCAGGTCAGCCGAGGCAGGGCCCCATTTCGATTCTAGGACTGGCTCTCAAGGTTTTTATAAACCTATTAACTGCTTTGAAGTTCTCAACTAAAAAACGCAGCCCGAATCCTGCCCCCCCCCACTCCCTGTAAATCTGCAGGCTCGGCTGCCAGGTGTTTACTACAGGTTTAGCCTTCCATTCTCAGTGCATGAACATCCAGGGGAGCAGAGCCTTAACATCGAATGGCTTGAAAATAATTTGGGACGCTGAATGTCTCTACAGAAATATAGAACAGCCCAAAAACAAATAAGGGGGGAGGAGGAGGAGGAGGAGGAAGAGAGGAGCCTGGCCCGGTTGCCTTCCTTCTCTGCATTTCAGTTTGTGGCACCGACTCGGCTCCTGGAGGCAGGAAGGGCACCCACTTCTGACGGCCCTGTGGGAACTGAACGCTCCTCCCCACCTGCTCAAAGACCACCAGACACCTTTAACCTCAGGCTTCCCCACCCTGGAAAGGCAGAGCCTTTGGAAAGCTTCAAAAGATAAAGCCCCTCCCAGCTGAGAGGGCTATGCAGCGGGCAAGGGGAAAGCCAAAGCAAGCCCGAAGGCAGCGGTGCTGCGGCCAAAGGCTTCCGAGAGCCCCACCCCGTGTGCCGGGAGCACCCCAAGGCCAGCAGAGCCACCCGAGTCACTCCACCTCAAAGGGTGAAGGCTCTTTAAGAGTTTCCCAAAGTCTCAAGGATCAGCACCACGCAGGGAGGGAGGGAGGGAGGGAGGAGCAGCCACCCACCCACAGCACCCGCTGGGCCAGGCCCATCCCTCCCTTCGCAAATGAGAAATGCAACAGGAAACGGCTCCCCCACCCAGCCTCCACTGCTCTTCTGCGGCCTGGGCTAGAGTTGACAGGCCTCCAAACACCCAGGCAGGGCTCTCCTCCTTCCCTTCCCCACACAGCACCTGCCCTCCTCCTTGCTAAGTGGGGAAGAGGAGAGCCTGCTCTGGGCTAAGTCAGTCGCCGCTTCCCCCCACCTCCCTGGGCGTGGGGTCCATCCCAGCCCCACCCTTTCTGAGCTGGGCCTACTTCCCCTGTCTTCCCATCTGCAGCCTTTGACACCCCGGCAGATATGGAGGGGAGCCCCTGACCCAAACCTCTGGAAGTGCTAGGCGGCCTCCCTGACGCTACAGGGCAGAAGGGCCGGCTCTCCCCTCCAGGTCAGCTGCCCGCAGGTCCACTTCCTGCCCGTCCAGCTCATGGCGGCCTCAACAGGCCCACTGAGGCCAGAGCTCTGGGCACAAGGAAAGGGCAAAGGGGCCAGACGCACAGGGGGCACCAGCTGTGCAGCCCCAGATGTCCCCGGCAAGGGGACGCCCCTTCCGGCATTCCAAGGTGCCCCAAAGAGAGGGGGGAGAGGAAGCCCCCCCTTCAAACACCACCGGGGAGGCTCGTCCCCTCGCCTCGCACTCCCTGAACCAGAAACCAGCAGGAGAGGGAGCGGAGGGAGGCGGCCCACGTGCCCACCCGGTTTGGAAGGCCTGCTCCCCCTTCACCACAGAGGCTGTCCAAGGGCCTGCGGCTGCTCTCCTGTGCCAGCCTCAGGTCGGATGGCCAAAGGCAGCTGCAGAAGGCCTGACAAGCCAGCCTGAACCCTACAGGGCCCTCTTGGCTGTGCCTCATCCCTCCCAGATGTGGAGACAGCCAGGAGGAGGAGGAACTGAGTGGGAAGCGTCCTCCTCCCATGGCAAAAGAGTCCACAACGATTGCTACCAAATATGGAATGCCTGGCCACTTCTCCCCCCCCACTGCCCCCCTCAGCAGCAGCAGTGGGGGGTGGGGAGGCCGCAGGGCCTCTATTCAGAGGCAGAATGGACCACAGCCCCAAGAACTGGCGGATGGCACACAACCCCCTCCCCACCTAGAGGGGGCCTAGGATACTCTTGTGTCCGATGAGGAATGCGAAGGGCACCCCCCCCCTTGGACATGACCCCTCTGTCCCTCTGGAGCCCCAGACATGATTGGTGGCACGCTTGTGGGACTTCCTGCCCCTCTGCAGCTTTTAAGGGCTCTAACCCAAGTTGTAGGAGCAGCCCTGGATGTCTCCTGGGGTAAGGTGGAAGGGCACTTGCCTCACACGAGGCATCCCTGAGCGAAGCAGATGTTACAGTTGCAATCAAAGGCTCCACACTCTGTGGGGGAGGGGGGAGCCCCCACTTCTACAACTGCAAGAAACAACTGGGATGCCCAGCTCTGCCCAGTGACACCTGGCAGTGCCCTTTCAAGCAGAGCACTGCAAAATGCCCTCCGGGTGGTCTACCTCCAGAAGCACCCCCTTGGGCACGCCTGCTGCTGCCTCTGCGCTCCGCTCCAGCAAGACCCAGAAGCCCGAGGCCATAGAACTTGGGGGTGGGGGGCTTCCCACAGTCTCTCACAAAGCAAGCCAGGAGCCCCCACTAAGGAAGTGCAGCTTTAGAAAAAAATAGAAAGTGGAAATCAACTTGGCAGCCGCCAAAGAGCAAAGCAGTAAACCAAAGTAGATTTCTGCAGAGAAACTCCAAATTTCACAGCTCCATTTTCAGTAGGTTAAAAATAATCCCAGTCATCTTGATCAAAACGGCCCAAAACATCTGACAAAGCCTGCAGCCTTGGCTGCTGTTTGTGGTTTTATTTTTTCCTGTAAACACTCGCCTGCTAATTCTGGAGTATGCCTTGCACAAGACACAATTGGTGCTAGAAACCTATCACGGCACCTTTTTTTAGGTGCATCTTTGATACTCCCTTGTTGCTAGCAGGCATTCGTGAAAGGTCTGCTGGCAAGCAACCAAACTCCAGGGAACCCGGGGGCCTCCGCCGTTCAGCCCCGGCAGCTACGGATTCCCTTCCATTGGAAAAAACATTTCAGAAACCGAACCGAGACCTCTTCATGCAAAGACCCGTCACCAGTGAGGAATGCCCCTCCCTCAGCCCCCCCCCCCCAGCACAGCGCCATAAAAGGGACTATTTTGTCCACATTCGGTTCAATATTGAAACTCCGCCTTTCACCCGCCTGGAATTTAAGGAGCGGGCGAGGTTCGCCCTCCCCCCCGCCAAGTAGACTGGCTGACTGGCTGACCGGGGGTGGGGCTGCTGCCGCCGCGGAGGGGGCTCCGAGGGCTGCGGCAGGGTGGGAGGGCAGCCAGCAGTTCCTCCTTTCCGCTTTCCCTACGCCCGAAGCCCGACTTCTCCGGAGGCCCCGCTCGGAGCGGCGGGACCTCCCCCCCCCGCGCCCGAGTCCAGCCGAGGGGGGGGGGGGGGGGCCGGCGGGGGGGGGGGGGGGCTGGCCCGGGGCAAAGCGCTGCCGGCTCAGAAACTCTCGGAGGCTGCACGGGGCAGGCGGGGAGCCCAAGGCCGGGAGGCGGAGGGCGAGGGCGCCTTCCTCTGCACGGCACCCCAAGGCCGAGGGCAGCGAAGGCTCCGCGGCCCGCCCGGGACCTTCCCCTCTCGGCCGAGGGAAGGGCGCGAAGGCAGAGTCGGAGCGCGAAGCCCGCAGGGTCCCCACCGGGCCTTTTTCCGCCGCCAGACGCCCGCCCCCCCCCCCCCCCCCCCCGGCCCTGCCCCCCCCGCCCGCCCCCCCCCCCCCCCCCCCCCCACCAGGGCGAGACTCTCCGGGCCGTCCTGTACACCCGCGCAGGGCCGGACGGGAAGGGCCGGGTTTCCCGCGGAGGAGCGGCGGCTCCCGGGCCCTCCTCGGCCCTCGCGTTGTGGCTCCGGGCTCTTCCCGGCCGGCGGGCGGGAGGGCTGGAGCGGCGCCCAACCTCGCCTGCCGGGCGCGTGGCTGGCTGGGCCTCCCGGGAGGGGGGAGCGGCGGCGGCGGCGTTTTCCTACCTGCGGGGCGAGGCGGCGGCGGCGGCGGCGAGCGCTGGGCTGTGAGCGAGGGCGGGAGGGCCGGCCCAACTCCCGCCTGGTCCCGCCCCGCCCGCGAGGCGGCTCCCCGCCAGCGCGCATGCCCGGGGCCGTCGGGGGGGAGGACTCCTCCCTCGCAGCCGCCGTTTTGGAGAGACCCCCCGAAACGCCTCTTTGCCGTCGTGGGTGCGCCGTCGGGCCGAGGCGAGAAGCGAAGCGGCGGAGCCCTCTTCCGTTGAGGGCGGCCCGGGAGAGCGGAGCCCCCACGGGCCTCGTCCGTTTTCTCCGTGGTGGGCCGGACCCTCCTCCGCGCGGTGGCCTTTCGGACCAGGTCTCCAAAGGGTCCCGGTACTTCAACTCCCAGAATTCCTTGGCCAACTTGGCCGGACTGGAGGTTCGCTTTCGAGCCAGGGAATTCTGGGAGTTGAAGTCCACTCGTGTTAAACTGGCCAAGGTTGGAAAGCGGCGCTCCGGAAGTTCGGGAGTTTTGCCCTTGTGTTGCTTTTACCCGAGTGGAGAATGTCGGAATGCGCCTCATTCTCTCCGCCCCCCCCCCCCCCCCCCCCGCTTCTGTGCTGCTTGGAGTCCGCGCCGGCGTCTGTCCTTGGGGGAACAGGCGAAGGCCCTGGGCAGGATGCCCAGGACAGGGTCTCCCGGGGCCGCCCCGTCAAAGCAGCCGGCGGCAGCAACAGAACGAGGCTGCTTTGGCGGCCCTGGCACAGACGGCGACCCGTGCCGCCTCGGAGGAAGCAGCCTGGAAAAAAACACCGGTAGGCAAGACATCAATGATGTTGCCGGTCGGCTGACTCGACATGCTACCAGAGAAGAGCTGAGGGTCTTTGGGTGCTCTAATGATGTTTGTCATGGGCCGCCCTTAAGACCTCCAGAAGCTCTAGTCAAGTGGCTGGTGCTGCCTGCAGGGAAAGAAAATCCGAAGCTGCAAAGACAAAATTACACTAAGAACCTGGAACAGAAAGGAATTCTGGGGTGTCCCATGTGGCACCGCCTACGAGCTGCACTGGTTGCCGCTTTGTGTGTTGCAAACCTTCATGGTGTAGGTTCCGGATCACCTGATTGAGTTGGATAGCTATAGATATTGAATAAAGAAATATAATGCAAGGAACCTGTTGTCAGGTTCAGTCACACGACCCAAAGAAAGCACAACAGCCACAACAGGATTTGATGTAAGCAGTTTATCTTCCTCCGGAGTGTGCCGGCTGTCGATCCTATGCGATTTCCCTCTCAGCTCTTCTGCCATCGCTCGAGTTACTCCTGCAGGCTCACGGCAGTTAAATGATCTTGAGTCACAGGGCTTCATAGCAATGTCCAGGCCAGCAGCTTGCGTGATCGGGAGTCATAGGGTTTTGTAGCAACGTCCACAGCCAGCCAACCCCTGAATTGCAGCCCATGGAGGAGGTTGGGCTGACGCATGTCCCAATGGGAGAATGGAATCTTAGTTAATCCCACCAGATCCTCCCCATCTGCATTTTGCTCCCTTCATCTTGGTTAATTGAATTTTAACTGAATTTTAAAGGTATGCTATTTAAATGTGGATTTAATGTTAGGGTAGAGTTGGAGGAATTTGCAAAAGAATCAGGTTTTATTAGTGAATTTTCAGAAGTCTCAATTCATATTCATTTAGAGATTTCCAAAAGCGCAGAAAGAGATCCAGATGGTCATTGACATGGTCATTTGCTTAATGATAGTTCAAAATAATGACAGCCTCAGAAAGGATGCTTTATTACCAGTAAACACTTTGGACTGTCGCAAAATGGTGTGTACACACACACAATCCCTTGATTAGACTGGACTGGACTTGATTAGACATCCTTAGACTGGATGGTTGGTCACCTATTTACTCTTAGGAGCAGTTACTAAGCGCCCCACGATTATGCGAGGAGGAAGCCAGCAGCGAAGTTTGCAAGCTGCTACTGTCCCTTCTCTGGGAATCAGCTGAAAGAGCCGTCTGTTGAAGGGTTTCAGCACCATTCCTGCTGCCTGCCAAAGATTTCAGCTCTGTGTATGGCAGAAAGCCAAAGGCAGGCAGCTCTTCGGCCGGAGACAGAGCCAAAACCCAAGCAGCATTTTCAGCCCCAGAACTGACACAGGCAGTGCAGTTGGAGCATGGAGTGCCACAGGCAGGTAGGAGAGGTCCAGTGTAGGCCACACGTGTGTCTCTAAGGGAAGATTTTCTGCTCCTAGCTATGGAGTAGGGAGTGCCTTGGATGATGCCTTGGAGGGGGACGACTCGAGAGACTTGGCACAAGCGGGGGGCGGGGGGGGGGGGGGGGGGGGGGGGGGGGCTGGCGGCTGAAAATCCTTCCTGCCAAAAACCCAAGCAGGATTTTCAGCTCCGAGTTCTTCCTTTACCTGCTTAACGACTCATATGACTGGAATGCTAGGATGGCGGTTGTTGAACTAGTCATGAGATATTTTGCTGAACAAGGGCTTCATTCAGTGACTGAGATTCCAGTCCCAATTATGGTCTTAAGTCGAGGACTATTTGTATCTGATTAATCTGATGTTCCAGTGGCACAGGCGCCTTTCAAACGTGGGGTCCTTGGTGCTCTCGGAGCTGGGTTTGCTTGCAGAACTTTCGTTAGCCTGTCAGGTAATGCCTTCAGGATGAGGGTGGGGTTGGCTCCCTTGTTGCTCCTTCCTCTTCTTCATTGTTCCCATTGGATTGCCATGGTCAACTCAGAATGGAGTTGGCTTTGGAAATCCAGCAGTGGCCTGGATTTGCACTCTGCCCTTTTCATCAGAAATTTCACCTGTTTTCCTTGCTTCCAGCGGTTAGAACGTCTAAGGCAGGGGTGTCCAACCTTTCACCTTCCCTGGGCCACATTAGAAGATGAAAATTTGGTTTGGGCCGCACATAAAATAAAATAACAGTAACGATACCTGATCATCCCAAAAAACCATAGAAAACATAGTTAACATATTAAATTTATTTGGAAATGAAGTTAGTGAGATGTTTTTATTATTAATTATTTATTAAAAATTATTTATTTTTTATCACAGTTTTTTTATCATGGTTTTTTTATCATGGTTTATTTTCCGGCCAAATTTTGCGGGGGGGTGGAGAAAGCTCGCCCGCCTCGCGCCTACCTCTCCTCCTGCAAATGGCCCGGCTGGATGAGGCAGGACTGGAAGGCAGAAGCAGCAGCAGCGGCGGGGGCAGAAGCAGCGGCAGGGGCAGTGGCGGCAGGGGCAGAAGCAGCAGTGGTGGCGGGGGCAGAAGCGGAGGCGGCGGGGGCAGAAGTGGCAGCAACGACAGGGGCAGAAGTGGCAGCGGGGGCAGAAGCGGCGGCGATGGCGGTGGTGGCAACAGCAGGAGGTGGCGCTCTGACGGCGCCTGCTTTTTCTGTTGCTGCTTGGCCTGGCGCTCGCCTCGCCCTGCCTCGCGCCTGCTTCTCCTCCTCCTCCTCGCTGGCTCTGGCACGAAGGTTGGGGTGGGCACTGGGCCGCATTACAAGGTGACCTGGGCCGCATGCGGCCCTTGGGCCGCAGGTTGGACAAGCCTGGTCTAAGGTGTTTGATTCAGTTTTAACTCTTTTTATTTTTAGTCCAATGTTCCTCATACATATTCTATTTGTCAATAAAAAGGGCAGTACCTTGGTACGCTGCTTATCTGCTCCATATTCTACTTTAAAACTACCTTATTCTAACACTGTATCTTATAGTACATTGCAAACTAAACAAACTGATCTGAAGCGATGAAGGTGAACAGAGGCTGTGACTAAGGCCCCATGCAATCTGTAACTGGGCCGCTCGTGTGTACCTATTCCATCCAATTTCATGTTTTACCACAGGAAAAAGGATTTTTTTTTTTCTTGATGCTCCAAAGCAGAGGATGGGAGCTCTCCCATCTCTTTTCTCCTGACTCCCCAGCAGTGGGTCAGTGGGGGGCCTGCCTTTACATCCGCCGAGCAGAAGCAGAATGACAAAAGAGAGGAGGAGGAGGAGGAGGCCCTTTGGCCGTCCTTCTGTTCGGATCCTGCCCTCCCTTCCCTTTTTCTGCTCAGTCCCTAGTTTCTGTTCCTTGTTTCAACCTCGTTACCCTTCTTTGAACTGACTCCCAGTTCTCTTAAATGCTATGGCCACAACTGGACCTGGTCGTGGAAGTGGGCTCTGGCCAAAAAATGGAAGACGATGCATTGCTTGCTGCAATTAATGAAGCATTTCCGTGGATACAGCCTAAAATAACTGATTGATATGTGAAATTACAGTGGAGCTGAAGGAGGGGCGCTTGTGATTGGTCCTCGGAAGGATAGCTGTTTCAATATCCCCATTGTCACACAATTGCGATCCAGGCACTCCAGCCAGCCACAGTCGACCAAGTGATCACGATCGATCGTGTGATTTGCAACCTTCCCTGCTGAGGAAGCCAGCAAAGGGACACCAATAGAATAGAATAGAATTCTTTATTGGCCCAGTGTGATTGGACACACAAGGAATTTGTCTTGGTGCAAATGCTCTCGGTGTACATAAAAGAAAAGAGACATTCGTCAAGAGTCAAGAATCATCAGGTACCACCCTTAATGATAGTCATAGGGTACAATAAGCCATCAAATCATACTAGGAAACAGTCCATATAAATCGTAAGGATACAAGCGACAAAGTTACAGTCCTACAGTCACAAGTGGGAGGGGATGGGTGATAAGGAGAGATGAGAAGATTAGTAGTGATAGTATTGCAGACTTTGTAAATAGTCGCTCCCATAAGTTGCACTCGTCCCTTTATCTCCCAAAGCAGCCCTGCTACAGAATACAGCCAGCCAGCCACGCACTCACCCACACATGCTCTATAGCGCCTGCCTGTGGCATTCCCCCAGCTGCCAGTCAGCCTGCTTGCCCAGGTCTTCTGTCACATGAGGTCCTCTGAGTGACTCACAAGGCCTCTGAGTTAGGATGGGGACATGGACACCATCACGGGTTAGGGCTGCATTGCCTAGTGATGGAAATTATGGACCCAGCTGTCCTCCTAATCCAAGGGCTTCCCAGGCCTTTTTCACAAGCACCATGCCCAGGCCAGGGGTCTCCATCCCACATTAAGCATTCATTTCCCAAAGGGAACACCTTCGCACGTCTTTCTGTTAAAATTTAATGTTATTACTGCGGTTAAACTGGGAGAAGACTAAAAGGCAATGTTATTTGAAAATTCCAGTCTGGGTATCGACTATTGAAGCTTTTTCTTATCCTATAATATACAAAAAGGAACAAACAGTTAGATATGGTGAAATATTGAATGAAAAGGGTGAACTTAAATCTATGCGAAAACTAGAGGAACAAGGTATAAAGATGAACTGGTTTTCATATGCGCAAATACATTCAAGGTATGATAAAGATTCTAAAACAGAAGGTTTCTATGATAAACTGACTGATTTAGATAAGATTTTGACAGGTACTGATGAAAAGGTGATTTAAAAATTGTATGGGTATCTATTAGAAATTAAACTAGAAGAAGAACAAGTTAAAGAAACAATGATTGCTTGGGGGGAAATTTTGGATATGGGATTGATCTAGAGAAATGGCAAAAATTGTGGTCTCAGAATTATAAAATGACAATGTCAACAGCGTATAAAGAAAATTTGTATAAGATGTTTTACAGGTGGCATTTCCCCCCAACAAGAATAGCAAGAATGTTCAAGAATAAATCTGAAAAATGTTGGAAATGTCATCAAGTACCTGGCTCATATTACCATATGTGGTGGACTTGTGTAGATGCCAAAAAATATCGGATTAAAATTCACACATGGTTGGAAAAAATGACAAAAAGGATATAGACTTGAAACCAGAGATATTTTTACTGGGAATTTTACCTGAAATATATAGTAAAGAATGGAAATACTTGATTGTAAATGTATTAACAGTGGCTAGGATTGTATTTGCCAAAAACGGGAAAAATGAGAAAGTACCATCACAGGAGGAAATTATTAAGAAAATATTGGAATGTGCTGAAATGAGTAGATTGACATTTGAAATCAGAGAACAAGATGATAAACAATTATATAAAATTTGGGATCTATTCTATCGATGATTAGACAATAAAACATGGTAATGAAATATGTAGGTTTTTAGAACATAATGAATATATAAAAATGTATTTTTTATTATATCTACAAAATGATTGTAGGATAGATCTGAGATGATAATATGAACTGTTACAAAACAAATAAAATAAAATATGGATTATCTTGTTTAATATGAATGAATAATAGTATAGTCAAATGATTGATTAATAATGATATTAATATATTTAGGAATATTTGATTGACAATATGAGACTATATACAGTGTAACTGTAATTGAAAACTACAAAGTGGAAGCACAAAACAATTTGTAAACCAATCGACACACTGTATGTATATATATGGAAGATGGCTTGATGTTTTTATGTTTTGTTTGTCTATGTTTGCCTTAAAAAACAATAAAACTTTATAAAAAAAATTAATGTTATTATTTGGCCTCATCCTGACACTCCAGCACAGGGCTCTCTCAGACTTGCGGCCCATGCTGGCCACGCCCACGCCTGGTGTAGTGAAGGAGGGAAAAGTCCTGGTACGCGAGGCGACGCGAGTTTGACACCCCTGATCTAGCATGATTGATGGAATTCTATTTCTGTCTTCTAGGATGGTAACTATCCCCAATGCAATAAGCACCCTCCCTCCCCTCTCCCTGCAAGCCATTCCTGAGAAGAAGATCCTGCAAGTCCAGAGGATGGGCCTGGGCTGATCCTTGCGGCCATTCGCTTTGGACCTCCCTCACCAAGTTCTGTGGACGAGCAAAGCTTTTGAGCCACTCTCTCTCCCTTCCCTTGCTATCAGAATGAGAAAGTGCTTTGCTGAAGGTTAAACCCTCCAACCAGCTGGGAGGGGGAGGGGGTGTTGTGGGTGTGTGCATGTGTGGGTGGCTGTATTCTCCAAAGTGCCCGAAGGCAGGACAAGCAGTGACAGGCAGAGGCCCCTGACACAGGGCCATCCAAAGGGTAGTTATTTATTCAATCCATGGGCCACATTACATCTCATTTATCATCATAATGTCCTTACCACCACCAAGCAACATCTGCCTATCCCAGGTCCTTGGAAAGCATAACCTCAGGTCTGCTGGGGACTTCTGGAAGCCTCCGCATCTGAAGGCCATTCTGGCTGAGAATCTCTATCCTGGGCAGTTCACAAGCAACGGAAACATTGTTTTTATTGAGTATCCTACTGTGATTTATATTGATTGCTTCTTCTAGTATCCTGTCACTGAGTATTGAATCTTATGGTTTATGAGGTTTGTATTTTATAATTATGGTCATGATTTATCACTTGTTACTTGTATATGTACACTGAGAACTTAGCCACCGGAGACAAACCCCAATCACACTTTGCCCCCGCAAAGAATCCTATTCTATTCCAAAAAACCACCACCATGCAAAGCTATTAAAAGCAAGGAGGGTTTTGGGACTGCGATGTACTCCCTCCGGAGGTCAGGCAGGGGTTCAACGGGGGCTGGGGCAAGCCTAGCTCGGGCTGTCATTTGGCAATGCACGCGAGGGGCGGCGGGCTGGACTAGAGCATCTCCGAGACCCCATGACCTCAGGCACCCAGCCAAGCGCCGGTCCCGCCGAGGGCCGGCTGAGCTACCGGAAGCGACCATGACGTCAGAAGCCACGGGATTTTCATGACGTCAGAAGCCGCGGGATTTTCCCAGCCTCGAGTGACCACAGCGCCAGCCAGTGAGCGGCCGCGAGAGAGGCGGGACAAGAGAAAGACGGACCGAGAGCGAGAGACTTCCCGGGCGTGACGTCATCTCCGCCGTGTTGGAAGGGGCGGAGCAGCAGCGAGCGGCAGCCGCTTGGGTTGCCAGCTTCCCTTCCGCGGATCCCGCCCGGGGTCCGTCCGCGCGGGGTTGGAGCGGCCGCCATGGCCGACCAGGACCTGCTGGACTTCCTCCTGCGGGAGGAGCTTTTCCTGGGGGACGAGCTGGGGCCGCAGCCGGAGCCGTGGGGCTTCCCGCAGTCGCAGGTGAGCGGCGGGCCGGGCCGGGGCGGGCGGGCGGTGCCCTCGGCTGCCCCTGGTTGCTCCTGCCGCCTCTCGCCCCGCAGGTCCCGGGCGGGCAGGAGGACGAGCTGGAGGAGCTGCTGCGGTGCCTCTGGAGCCCCTTCGGGGAGGAGTCGGACAGCTCCGCCGAGCCCTCCGGCCAGAGCAGCCTCGCCGAGGACCGGAGCCCGTCTCCCGCCAGCAGCCTCCCTGGCTGGGGCCGCGTGGAGTCGGAGCACAACTACTCCCTGCCCCCGACTGCCCCCGCGCCGCGCACGGAGCCCTCCTGGGAGGCGGCCGAGGGCGACGTGGCCATCGATCTGGGTGAGCGGGGCTGGCGGAGGCTTCCCGGAGGCCCGGGCTGAGCTGGGCCGGGGGCTGCAGTGGGCCGAGAGCGGAGCTGGGCTGCCCTGCCGCTTCCTTGTGCCTGGCGCAGAGGAGGGAGAAATGGCTGGGAAGGAAACCGCCGAAGCCGCAGGAAGAATCGGCCGCAGCACCCCGGAAGAGCCACCTGAGCCCAAGGCAGCATCCAAGCGGGGACAGCTGCCTCTCCCGCTCTACTTCTCTGGCAGGGAGGAGAGAGAGAACAGCTTTCCCTGTGCAAAATCCTGGCTTCAGTGAGGCATTTGATAAAATAGAAGGAACGCCCCCCCCCCTTTCTTGGTAAGACAGAACAAGGTGTGATAGACAGACAGCATCACCCCCAGGTGGATAGGCAACTGCCCTCCACTGCAGTGCCTCCCTGGAAGGGCACCTCCAGGGAGGGGGGAGGGTGCCGTCTGTCTTAGGCCCAGGAATCTTCGGTATTTTCCATCAGTGAGTTAGAAGAGGGGATAGAAGGGAAATTCATCAAACTTGGGGATGACACCAAGCTGGGGGGAATTGCCAGCGCTTTAGATGATAGACGGATCTCTGCAGACTTCAGCCTTGGGCCCTCTCCAGCAACACACACGTCCGGGATGCGGAAAGGAGGGCCCCACATGCAGGCAGCGTAATCCAAGGCATGGGGCGGGAGGGGGGATGGAATAGGAGGGGGTGCCTCACTCAATTTCACTGAGGGCCGCATCAGGGTTGTGTTTGAACTCTGGGAGGGTGGGGTGGGCGTGGCCAGCATGACCTCGCTTGATGGCCCCCATGCTCTGCTACTGAAAATGGGCTCCCAAGCTCCATTTTTGGCTGCGACGGCCTCCTGCACCCTCTGCCAGTGGAAACGGAGCTTGGGTGAGCCACACTTTCTCTGCCAGAGGCACAGTAGGCCTTTCGCTATTTCCAGGGTGGCCAGATCTAATCCCCCCACAGGCTGGCCCCGGGCCTCAAGTGGCAGCCCTGGAACAGGAGGTACTTGGCTCAACAGTGGTAGCAACTGAAGAGGACCTGGGCCTCTTGTGGGGGTCACCGCTTGAGTAGGAGCCAGCGGTGTGCTGCAGCTGCCAAAGGAGCCAACCCGGTCCTAGGCTGCATCAACAAAGCATGTTGAGTGAAAATGGCGTGAAGTGTCTGTGTGAAGGGTTGGTACTGCTCTGGAAAGGCCACACCTGGAATAGTGCATCCAGTTTTGGTCACCACAATACAAAAAAGATGTTGAGACTAGAAAGAGTGTAGAGAAGAGCAACACAAAGGGGACTCGATGGACCGTGGGGGGAGGTGACTGTGGAAGGACTAGGGGTGACAGGGTAGCAGTGGGTCCAATATTTGAGGAGCTGCCACAAAGAAGGGGGGAGGTCAAGACAAGAAGCAATGGAGGGAAGCTGATCAAAGAGAGACCGAATCTAGAACTAAGGAGAAATTTCCTGACAGAAGAAACAGTAGAACGGCTTCCCTCTGGAAGTTGTGGGTGCTCCAACACTGGAAGTTTTCAAGAAGACGGCCGTTTGTCCAGAATGGGATAATGTCTCCTACTTCAGCGGGGGCTTGGCCGAGAACAGTGATGGCGAACCTTTTGGCTACCAAGTGCCCAAACGGTGTGTGCCTGCTTACCCAGAATGCAAGGCGCACCCCCCACATGTGCCCACCCCCACGCATGCACAGCAGAGACCCGAAGGCCAGTTGGCCAGCGGGAGGTGCACACGCAGGCGCGTTGGAGCTGAGCTGGTGCGATGGTGCGCGTGCCTACAGAGAAGGCTCCGTGTGCCACCTGTGTCATATGCCATGTGCCATAGGTTCTCCATCACTGGACTGGAAGCTCCCCAAGGTCCCTTACAAGCTTGTTATTCTGGGCCTTCAGCTCCAGTCTGCTCCCCTTGATATTTCCTGCCCTCCCCACCCCACACGCCGGCTTCTGCAGGTGGCCCCTGGTTCACCATAAGCTGCCTTGCCCTACAAAGGGCCTTTAAGGACATGGGGGGAGTGCAATTTCAGCAAAGCCCCCTAGATCCAGAGGGGCTAATCTGGGGGTTTGGCCCACGAAACGCTCTTAGTGGCCTAATGCTACAAAACCTTGACTCGGGTCGGAAATTGTATTCTCAGAACTCAGTCTTCCTATGGCTCTGTGCCCCAGCTGGCTTCCCCCAACCCTTGGACCAACTGCCTACACTGGCATCCTAGGCTGGCATCCCACCGGGACCCATCCGCCTCAGTAGCTGGCTGGTTCTGCCAACAGGCCAATGGCCTGGAGCCTCCCACTAACCAGGCCTGCTCTAGCCGGCTTGGTGTCTGGTGCGAACCCAGCCCCAGGACAGGGGTGAGGTTTTCCCTAGGGAGGGGCTGGTTCCCAGTGCTGCCAGTTGCACGGTTTTCTCTTTCCTCTTCCAGAAATGCAGGCAGACGTGGAGACGGCTGAGGGCCTCGGCCTTCCCACCGCAGCACTCTCCGCAGAGGCCCCGGTAGGAGGAGGCATGCAGGTAGGCCGCCTGGCCAGGCCGCTCTTCCGGAGCCCCTCCCCCCGGGGCTTCCCAGGCCTTGGCCCTGACCAGCCCACCCCTCTTCTCCTTTTCCAGCTGGACTTCCCCCTGCTGGTCCTGACGGAGGAGGAGCAGCAGCTCCTGGAGAAGGAGGGCATCTCGATTCCTTCCCACTTGCCCCTAACCAAGGTGGGCTCCCCTCACCTAGCCGAGGGACACCCAAAGGCCCCAGGGAGGGAGAAAGCCTGCTCCCCGGCTCTTGGCCCCAGGAGGGGAAGGGGGAACCTCCCGGGCAGCGGAGGAGGGGCCACTGGGCTCAGGGCTGGAAAAAGCCTTGGCAGGCAGGCAGACAGGCAGGCAGGCTAAAAGGCAGGGGCTGCCCAGGGGAGGGGAGGGGAGGGGGGCCCTTGGCTGACCACCCCCAACCTCTGGGCTGCCAGGCAGAGGAGCGGGTCCTGAAGCGAGTCCGGAGGAAGATCCGCAACAAGCAGTCGGCCCAGGACAGCCGGCGGCGGAAGAAGGTCTACATGGACAACCTGGAGAGCAGGTGGGGATCCCCGGGCAGCAGAGGGGCGGGGAGCGCCCCCTCCTCGCCAGGCAGCAGGGCAGGGCATTCCCCGCTTCCCCTCCCTCGCTGACCCCTCTCTCTGCAGGGTGCTGGCCTGCACGGCCCAGAACAGCGAGCTCCAGAAGAAGGTGCAGCTGCTGCAGAGGCAGAACACGTGAGTGGGGGCGGGGGGGCACCCTCCCCTTGAGGGTCCTGCAGGCTAATTGGGGATGGCCGTAGCAGCCCCGCCCTTTATTTGCCTGCACGCGGATCGAACGAAGTGGAGACCGCCCCGCTCCATAGGGGTGCCGCCCTGGGCTGAGCCTGGAGGAGCCTGGTTCAGGGCAGGGAGCTCCCTGCTGCAGCGACATACCCCCCCCCCCACACACACACCCTGGGGTGCAGCTGAGGGTGAGTCAGCCGTGCTCTGTTGCAGGTCCCTGCTTGAGCAGTTGAGGAAGCTGCAAGCGCTTGTCCAGCACTCGTCCACCAAGACGGCTGCGGCCAGTACCTGTGTCCTGGTGAGTTTCTGTGCCTCCAGCCCGCTGGCCGGCCCTCCCTTGTGCCCCTCCCGTGTGCCAAAAATGGGAGCTGCCAGGCGGGGGCACGTCTTGGCTGTGCCAACTGCGGTCTGATGGCCTTCCATCCCCTCTCTGCCCAGGTGATAGTCCTCTCCTTCTGCCTGGTCCTCCTGCCCAGCCTCTGTCCTCTGGGTGGCCAGAAGCAAACCCTGGGGCAGCAGCACGGAGGTGAGTCTCCAGGGCTGGGTTGGCCCCTGCAACCTCAGGGTGGAGCCCCCCCCCCTCCAAAAAAAAAGGCTGCCTGCTCTCGGCTGCAGCTCATGTCAAGGCTGAGCAAACTCCTGGGGGCTACAGTCCCCGCGGCTTCTGGCCCTCCCAGCTGCCCAGCTGGCTTCAATGGGTGCAGAACTGAGGCTGGCCAGTTGGAGCAGTTTGGCCTCCGGGTGGAGAGAAAAGGGGGGCTTTGTGGGCTTCCTTCCCTGGCTTAAGTCAAGCAGCCCCCGCGGAGACTCCTTTGCAAGACGACACTTTCCGTGGCCAGGGGCTGCGTGGCCTCCCCAGAGAGGCAGGGCTGGTTTGGGAGCGCTTCTGATAACCTTTTCCAAAGGGAGGAAAGTGGCGAACAGGAGAAGCCGGCCTTCTAAGAAGCACAAAGTTCTTGGGGGCAGTTCCTTCCGAGGGAGGAAGAGGAAGAGGAGAGGAAGGGAAAGAGGAAGTTGCCAGGGCCAGGGACCCCAAGGGGGGCAACCCAGCTCTCCTGCAGGGCCCTAACTGCGCCCCTTTTCTTCCAGTGTTGTCCCGAAAGCTGCGTGAGTTCCCAAGCAGGGCTTCCCGGACATTGGCTGGTGCCCCCCCGCCAGCAGAGGCGACGAGGCCCCCCTCCCATCCTGGGTCCCCCTGGCTGCTTTCACCAGAGGAAGCTCTGTCCCCCAAAGGTTTTGGGGCTGCAGGAGGCCTCAACGCGTCTCTGGAAGGTCCACCGAATGCCCTGGAGACTGCGGGGGGGGCCTCGGCCAGCAACGGCAGCTCCTCGGATCCCCCTTCCCCTGCCTTGGAGGGGCTCCTCCTCGTCCCCAAGGACCCTCCGGGGAAGGAGAGGGCACTCCCACCCGCCTCTGCCGACCAGCCTGGCCGGACAGATGGTGCCAGCAGCGTCATCCTGCACCCCCATCGCTCTGATGAAATGTGAGGGCTTCCGGCTGCTTTGCCTGCAACATGTAGATGCCGAGATCTGGAAGGGGAGACTGCTCGGAAGGGGAGGGGGGCTGCTCAGCGACAGAGGCCTTGCCCTGGCAGGGCTCCTCCGACGGGGGCTTCACTTCACAGGCCCCCCCAGGCTCAGAAGAAGGGCCGCTGCGAGCCCCAGTAGGAGATGCTGCCCGGACTCTCTGCCTCCCTCCCAGGCATCTGCCCTGCCTCTCTGGGGGTCCCCCCCCAGCTAGCATGAAGCAAGGGGCGTGGCCCACCCCAGAGCGTGAGGCTGCGCTGGAGGGGACGGACGCTGAAAGGTTTGCTCTGGTCCTGCTTCGTGTTGTGTTCCTGTGCAGGGCAACCAATAAATGGCTCTCCACTCCCTCGGAAGTGGCCTGGGTCCTGCCCAGCTGCCCCTCGTTTCCCACAGGTGGATTGTGCATGGCCGCCTTGGGGGGCTGCCTCCAGGACCATCCATCCCCAGCCTTCTCCCTGCGGGGTCCCCATCGCCACTGGGACTGTCCCCAGGGTTGTGGGCGGTCTTTGTCCCTCTTCCAGCACGCAGCCTTCCTTGGGGCCAGCTGATCCTGGCAGGTGCTCCCTTGCGGTCCTGGGCCAAAGGGGTGTCACCTGGGCCGCCCCCCGGGCTGGCTTGTGCTTCGGCCTGTAGCCGTCGGGCCTTCCTTGGCTCTCCGGGTTTGCCTTGCAGAGGCACCCAGCACCCAACCTAACCCACAGCTTGGCCTGGTGAGCCAAAGCACCCTGAACGGCCTGGTTTGGGTTTCTGTGGCGACTCAAGAAAAGGGCTCAGAGTTTGGTTTCCAGCCTCTTCTCAACCCTTGAATGCTGCACAACGCGGGAAGGACCCCCAGCAGAAGCAGCCCCACGCCTGCCTGCCTGCCTGCCTGCCTGGGTCACTCTTCTCCGACAAGAGGAGTGGGGGGGCTGCTTGTCGGGGTGCAGAAGGCACAACATGGACGGGTCTGGCCCTGCCTGGGAAGGCCGAAGGGGAGAGCGGCCTGGGC
The DNA here is from genome assembly GCF_900518735.1 of Pseudonaja textilis. The sequence goes on from NW_020769454.1 coordinate 140,083, forward strand.
AGGCCCTTGGAGGATCTCCTTCCACGGGGCAAAAGGCCAGGCTTTCGGGGGGGGGGAATTAGGGGTTCATGGCTTGGGACGATTGGGCCAGAGAACCCGGGACCGCCCATGGCTGCATGCGAGGGGGGCTGTGGGGGGACATGGAGGAAGGCCAGCAGCGTTTTAGGCTGCCTTGGAAGAAGCCGCCTGCCAAAGTTGTGCTCCTCCGGAGTTCAGGCGCCTTAAAGGAAAACTAAGGAGAAACGGCCAGAAGCTTTAACAGGCCAGAAGGGCTAAGGGGCAACTCCCTAGATCAGGGGTGTCAAACTCACTACCCCCACCATTAAACCGGGTGTGGGTGTGGTCAGCCTGTGACGCATCGCGGGGAGGGGAGGGGGGGTTGACAGCCCTGCGCCGGATTTTGTTTAAATGTAGGGAAGGCTTCCTGGTGGTAAAGATTGTCCACAGTGGAGCGGCCTGACGGCCGTTGGCTTCCCGCGCCCGGGAGGGGCTTAAGAAGAGGCTGGGCAGCCAGCCCTTGAGGAAAGCCCCCTACCAACCACCCTCAAGGTGACAAGGCCCTCGTAGGCACCGGTGCCAGGTGGCAGAGGTAGCTCTCGGGGCTCTTCTGGAAGGCCGGTAGAGGAGCGGCCTGCCTCACTTCTGGGGGCAGGGCGGCCCATAAAGGGGGGGCAGCAGCAAAGAAGCTCACTTGGGGTTCTTTACTTGGCCGGGGTCACAGCACACCCTGCCTGCCCGTGTGGTATGGGCTGGTGAAATAGGCACGGCTCCTCAGATAACGTAGTGCTGGCCCAGTGAAGGGCTTTGAAGATGATAACCAGCAGCTTGAATTGGACCCGAGAGTGAACTGATGCCCAATGGAGTCACTTGGCAGAGGGGTTACATGTGTGACCCTTGGGGCACCCCGAACTGCTCATGCCACTGCATTCTACATCAGCTGCAGCTTCTGGGCACTTTTCAAGGGTAGCCCCACCAGAGCACGTTTACAGTGAATATGGGTATGTGTGTGTGTGTGTGTGTGACCAGGTCATGAGTGGCTGAAAGAAGGGACCCTCAAACGAGGACCGGGTGCGACTGATGCACATTGCGAAATTGAGCAAGTGCCTTTCTAGCCACCTCTGCCACTTGCTCCTTGGGCAGGAGCCACACATGCCCCCCCGCCCCCCGATTGTGCATCAGGTCTGTCCCAGGCTGGGCAAGCTCTCCCAGGACCAAAGATGGTAAACCCCAGACACACAGCGGAGTCCTCTGCCTACAGCCACTTCAGCTGAAGCCTGTTGTCTCCCTGCCTGCAAACCCAGCAAGAAAACACCCACAGCAGCTCTTACTTTGCTTGAGATGGAGATGCCCGCCTGAGTGCCACCCACCTATTCATGGTAGCTCACCACCTGAGGACCATGGATGGTCTCACCCAGCAGCAGCTGCAGCGAGACGAGGCACCAGACTCCACGACACCCCACAAAGCAGGCTGCATGGCGGGATTTCTCACTCCCTATCGGCTTCAATTGGGACCAACTTCAAGGTGATGGATGCCCCACAACCCAGGAGCAAAACAGAGCACACAGAGACTTAGACTTTTAACAGTGGTTTATATACAACAGTTATATACAGAAATATATGTGGTAGGCAAAATACCCTTCAAGCAAACTTCTTAGCTAACTGCAAAGAATATTGGACATAAGGAGGGAGAGCCCCGCCCTCTAATGCCTGCAATATATAAACACCTCTTAAAGGGATCTTTAATCCCCAGCCTTAAAGGGAAGTACCCATGCTATGCTGAATGACCGCTTATTACATCAGCCACATCTGGCAGCCATTCACTGCTGGTCGGCTCTTAAATCCCAAGACCTTAACAAAAATCAACCCCAACCGTGGCCCAAACGGGACCCCTCCCTTCTCTGTTCCAAGTCCTCCTCTGCTCCCTAGCCCTACACAAGGGCAGCCGGGCCCCTCCTGGTTTGTGAGGGCTGCTTGGCAGGCAACCCTGAAGGAAATTATCAGGTGTGCCCTTCTTTTCGAATTGTTTTATTGAAGTCTCTTATAGTATAAAATAGGGAAAGGGGGTGCAGGATAGAAGAAGCAGCAGCAAATAAAGGAAGCACTGACTTCTGACTCTTTCCAGTGCTAGAAACTGGTACAGTCCCATTTTTTTGCATTGCATTTCGTTACTACAGACCATTTCTATCCCTACAGCATTATCCAGTTTTCAGACTAAGGTCTAAGTTGAAACCCTCTCGGAGATGCATCCAGCCGGACTGAGGGCATGGCACTTGTCCTCCTTGCCCAAAAGCTCTTGGTGCAATCATGCTGGTCTCTCTCGTTTTTCTTTCTTTCTTTGTGGTGTTGCTTCTGGAGGCCTTTAGTATTTTCTTTTTCAGAATATCCCAGGCATCCTGATTTCCTTCTAGGTCCATGGAATCCTTCCTAATGTCTTGGTTTGTTGAAGTCAACTCTTTTAAAGATTAAAATACTGGTCTGACTTTGTTCAGTCACCTTTGCCTACATTATGGTGAATTCTAGTTTGAGATGATCATTCTCCCTCAGAGTCCCCGTAACTTCCACTCCCTCAACCATCTCATCCCTTTGAGTAAGAATTAAGTCCCTCTAGTTCCCTCCTCCACCTTTTGTAGGACAAAGATGTCATCCAGGCAAATCAGGAGCCTGTTTGGCCTCCCCAATAGCTGCAGAGTTGGTTTCCCAGTTGACCCGGGGTAGTTAAAACCCCTGATTACCACAATGTGTTTCCTGCACGCCTCTGCTAACTGATTGGCAGAGTTCAACTATGACTTCTTAGTTGAGTACACATCTATGACAATGCCATTTTTTTTCCTTGATATTCAAATACTTTCAAGAAGGCTTTCATCCCTAGTGCTGTGTACTTCTGTGGAGGAGGAATAATTATTTACATTCTATCTTGTATCATACATCCCAACAAGAAAGAGGGGGGGAGAGGAAAAGGGGGTTTTTCTAGTCCAGTGAAGAGAAGGACTGGGGGGGACATGAGAGCAGTCGCCCAATATTTGAGGGGCTGCCACAAAGATGAGGGTGGTTATTTTCCAAAGCCCCTGAAGGCAGGACAAGAAGCAACTGATAGAAATTAACCAAGGAGAGATCCCACCCAGCATTAAAAAGAAATTTCCTGACACTGAGAACAATTAGCCAGTGGAACAGCTTGTCTCTGGAAGCTGTGAATGCTCCAACACTGGAAGTTTGTAAGAAGAGACTGGACAGCCATTTGTCTGAAATGGTAGAGGGTCTTCCTGCTTGAGCAAGTGGTTGGACTGGAAGACCTCCAAGGCCCCTCCCAACTTTGTTAATCAGTTGATTAAGTAAGCGGAATATGGAAAAGAATCTATCAGCCTTTATCACTTCAGTCACATCTTTGAATCTGGGAGACAACATAGCACCCTGGGAAAATTGTCTAGTCTACAAATTGATGGCTGTTTTAAGAAAAAGGTTAAGTAGAAGTAAGTCTGAGCTCCTGATAAAAGCCGCCGCCTTCTGTTGAAAAATAGTCTTTCACTCACAAAAAGTTAAATAAAACTAAACCAGAGGCCTTCTGATTAATTGATCCCCCAAAACGTTCAGGAAAAGCAAAGCTGCACGCTCCTAGTTTAACAGTCTCCTGATTCAAATTAGTATTTTGCTCCCCCTTGTGGTTTGTGTCGAAATAACCCCCAGGAATAACGAAGTTAGGCAAATCACGTGATTGTTTCAACCAATGGGATCACGCCTTTGTCTGAATCTTGTAAAAGTTTATGACAGAAATAAACAAAAACCATTAAAGGGGAAAAAAGGAAAAATCACAAGGAAGGAAATCATTCAACTCATAAGAAAGATTTACAGCCAACAGAAAAGCAGAGCCTCCTCCGCCTCTTCTCCTAATATTTGGAATAGACTCTCCTGCTCGAGCAGGGGGTTGGACTAGATGGCCTCCAAGGTCCCTACTTCTGCATACACCGCGCCGCCGTTCCTCAACCTTCCTCCTCTTCCTTCCTTAAGTAAAGTGGCGGCGGGGAGGCGGGGACGGGCACGAGAGGGGAGAAAGATCCTTCGGCTTCTCACCGGAGTTTAATGGTTTACCGGCAGAACTCCGGGGCCGATTAATTGCACCACCGGGAGCGAAAGACACCCCGCAGGAAGCAGCCACGAGCAGGCGGCCGGTTCCCTCCCACCCCCCGCCGCTCCCCAACAGCTGCCCCGCAGTAGATGCGGGTGGGGGGGGGCATCTTTCTGCAGAGTCTTGCAATATTGCTTGGCGAGTGTTGCGGTGGTGGGAATGGGAAGCGGCCGGACATGCGTGGCGGCAGGGCCTCCCAGTCCAGAACGGGAGAAAAGATCTATCTGGGCGAGAGTCCTCCTACCCACGGCTGCCACCGCTGCTTCCCCCGCCAGGAGCCACCTCCCAATTGCGCACGGGCCCTGTGTAGGAGTACTTTTAACGTTAACAAGATTCTCCAGTTTCAGGGGAGACCCAAACCGCTCAGAGCCCCTCTGCCTTGCTAGGGTCGACTCCCTGCCACCACCACCCCACTCCACCCCCACTGCCACCGGGGGCGCAAGAGAAGCACCTGAGCGACACCACCTGTGGTATCCTAGGGCAGAGGTCCAACCAAAAGCAACAAAGAGCCCCAAGCTGTCCAGTCACTTAACCAGGAGCCTTGGGGGGGTGTGGTGGAACAGTAGAGGGGAGGGGGGGCGAGGGCTGGATGAGGAACATAGTGCCCCCCCTCCCATCCCCCAGGGTCACTCCAGTAGGACAACGTGGCTGATGGTATGAGAAACCTCGGGGAGATTGGGGGGGGGGGGGGGGGGGGCCCCCCAGTTTGAGCTCTTCAGAGACCTCAGGCTGCCTCCGTGGCCGAATCAGGCCGGAACCTGTGCGCTTGGCTTGGTCTTTAGGGGAGCCAAATACCAAGCAGGGAGCCACTGTTCAGACATCATCAGAAAAGCTGGAGCCGTCAGACAACGAGGCAAGACCCTCAAGCCAAGCCAGGGGTGTGGAGAAGAGAGCCAAGAAGAGGCTCCGTGAGGCCAAGCAAGGAAGGAGCGCTCTCTTCAACTAAAGGCAACTCGCTGCCGCAGTCCCGGTCCATGGTTTTCTGCGGGGGAAATAACCACCGGCTCCCGCTTGTTGTTGTCCCTGGGTGGCCTGGTCCTGTAAAACAGCCTGGAATTCTGGCTTTGGGTCAGTCTGATGAACCTGCCGTGGCTCTAAGTTCTCTTCTTTGGAAAACAAAAGTCAACAGGCAGGCTTTCCTTCCAAGAGATTCTTACATTCCTTTCCCCGCCTGTTCTTTAACTCTTCAGCCTTGAGTAACTTACTATTGCCCCATAGTAACTCTGTGTGTGTGTGTGTGTGCGTGTGCGTGTGAGTCTGAGGTTTGAACAGTGGTCTCAGCACAGGCACTCTCTGTCCTGTGTGGTATATCCTGCTTCCCTTGTCTTGCTGGTCAGGAGGTTCAGCCTGGAAAGAGGTGGATTTCCCGACAGCGGGATCGATCAAGGGAGCAGCTTGCCTCCTGGAGGTGTGGAAGCTCCACCGCTGGAGGACTTCAAGACAAGATCGGACAACACCTTGTCCAGGATGACCCCCTGCACATCATGGGCGACCAATTGTGATGACTCCCCTGATAACTCTCCAGATGTCAGCTGGGGGGAGGATGAACCAGGAGGGGAGGTGGTCAGTGGCGTCAGAGAGGGAATTGGCTGAAGCACAGCGGGGCAATCCTGAGTATTGGGGGTGGGAGGGGAAGCATGCTGCTGCAGCCAGTCAGAGATGAGAAAGAGGAACTCTGCCTTCCGCACCTGACCCAGGACAGGTAGGGCAGAGAAAAGGCAGAAACAGAGAAGATCAGCCAGATTACTGGTGAGCAGGCGGCCTCAGTCCTTCTGGATGGGCTGCATTTAGAAGCTGCCTATGTAGCACGGCAGACAGGCGGAGCCCATGCGAGGAACGACGTGTTCATTTCCTATCTGCCTATTTCTTGGTGGTTGTGATTCCTGCCTTCCTTTGGATTGACAGCGTGCCTTGACTTTGGATCCTGCCTTGTGAACTCCGGACTGTTCTTGCCTCGTGAATCCTCTTATGTTGTGGATTTAGTTTTGCTTGGTGGGTTAATCTTGTAGATACCTCAGCAATCATCCATCAGGATACCCTCACCGTTACTACCCTACTGTCGAACCAGGTACATTCTATGGATAGTGCCCAATGCTCAAGTCTGCCAAGATCCTTCTGAATCTCGACTCTATCATCTAAAGTGGTGTCCATTTACACACACACACACACACACACACACACACACACTTCCTGTTGTCTGCAAATTTGATGAGTTCCCTTTCTATCCCCTCATCTAGACCACTTGTGAGGACGTTGAAGAGTGCCAGGTCCAAGACCGAATCTCGAGGTGCCCCATTGCATGCCTGGCTTAAAGCTTCTCCTGGATCCAGTCAGAGCAACCTGCTTGGCCTCATTTCCATGCTTACACCCTCCTCAGGGCCATCCTTCTGCTTGTGGAAAATTTTCCTTTCACCCCCCCCCCCCCCATCCTGCAAAATGATTTCAGTGCATTTGTGTTATACCGCAATAATCTATCAGCAAGGAATCCATGAATTCAGAGGTCATGGCCAAAATGCGATTAGCACACCTGGTCTCTCTCCCCAAATGACACTGCTTAAAGGAAGGGACCCCGAGGGTGCAACTCTGTCTAATCTGGTCCAGTGGCCGAGAGGGTTGGGATCATGGGGCTTAACAGGGGACCCCCAACAGCCGGTCCTGTACAGAGAACCACTGAGAACCAGTTCAGCTCACAAAGTAGCAAGGTGCCCTGGCTCCACCCGGACAGGTCGGTAACTCCTGGCACTGCTGCCCTATGGATTGGCTGCAGGTTCCCAGCAGTCCTCCAGGGCAACAGCTGTGTTAAGGGCAGGGCAGTTGAAGAGACAAGAGGGGGCCAGATCAGGAGTGACCACAAGAGCAACCTCCCTTATGCCCCTGAGGTCTCCCGAGGGCTCCTCGAATCAAGCCTGTCTGCGTGTTGAAAGCACCCTCTCCCCAGGACTGAGCCAAGCCAAGCTAACATAAGGGAGAAAGTACCAGAAAAGGGCCCTTGAACCCCGCCCCCCCTCCTGACCAGTATCTGCGGGAAGCCTGCAGACTGGCACCCAGGGACCTTCTGAAGGAGCAGGGAGGCTCTGAGGCTGCTCAGGAAAAGAGTTTATTGGGGGAGAGTGGCTGATGGGGAGGAAGGAAGGCTCCCCCCACCAAGGCAGGAAGCGTGCAAGCGCTCTTCACCCTCTCACTTGGTGCGGTAGAAAGTGTCCGTGCCGACCCTACAATGAAGCAGGAAGGAGGAAAATTTCAAAATTCATGGTGGCATCATTGCTGTCCCCCCAGACTGAGCATCCTCCCCCACCCCACCCCCACTCCATTCCCTCCTTCCATCCACTCAGGTAACAACGAAAAGGAGCGGGGGTGGGGTGGGTGGGAGGAAATGGACTCTGCTGCTTCTCGGGGGCAGCCAGGGCTGGGAGGGTCCTCCGTCACACATTGCAGGCCACGTCTGACGGGGAAAGGGCGAAATCTCCGGGGTCTTTCTTTGCTGGGCCTCCCTTGGAGCGGTTCCCGGGGGCCCCCGAGAAGGGGAGATGAAGAGCTGCAGGCCTTGTGCTGGGGAAGCCACCCCGGTTGCCTCTTGGCCCCATACAAACACGGGGGCTGGGCTGGCTACCTTCCCCCAATTTGAGTAGTAGAGCAATTCATGCCAGCTTCCCCAGTGTTGCCAGCTGTGGGCCCACCAGACAGTGATGCCACCCACTGAGGACGACCTCGGGAACCTCGTCAAAAGCTTTTCTGGGTCTCTTGGGTGGGGGGGAAGTGGCAGAAACCAGGTCTAGTGGACTAAAAATGCCAGCCTCTCCTGTGGGAGCTGCTCAGCTCTGGGTGCCGAAACGACCCCGAGAGACACAAACCATTGGTGCATCCTTTCGAGAGCCGATTCTTTTGAGGGAGGGGGAGAGAAAAAGAAGAGACCCCCCGCCCCGCAGCTCTTCCAGTTAGATTGCAAAGCAGTTCAGCCCCTGGTTTCTCTTACCGGGTTGCCCCCCAATCCTCTGCCACGGACTCCACCTCCTCACGCAGGAGCCAGGTGGTCTTCAGCTGCTCCTCTCCGTCCCCATCCAGGAAACACTGGCCCGCAAAGACGGCGACGGACTCTGGGGGAGGAATCGGGCCGGAGACTCACTGGCAGGTAACATGGGGGTGTAGTGTGGGGGTGGGCTGTAGGTCCCATAGATCCACCCACCCGAACAACTGACTCCACGCCCGTGGCACCTGGAGACTCAAGGAATTTTATGGGCTCCGAAGTGTTTGGGCAGCTCCAGCTAACGGGGAGGAGGGAACATTCAGTGAAACCATCTGCAAAGGCCGATCTAAGGAAGGGGAGATCCCCTAGATTCCCTCCCCCCATTCTATTTGATTTCAGTCCAAATAGTGGGTGCCTCTACCGGAGAAGCTCCAGTTGACGGTGAAGCCGAAGGTGGGCTGGGCTCGCCGGTCCACCTGGTGCTGGACGCCCTGCAGAGGGGATGGCCGGATGGCGTTGTCGGTGGCAGCCATGGCCGTCAGGTAGGAGCCGCTGAACACCCCGGAATTATCGCTGTCGGTGATAACCATCTTGGAGCCCCGGTTACTCACCCAGTTGCCGGTCAGGGCGCACTAAAGGAGCGGGAGGAAAGCAGGTCAGGGCGCCGGGCGAGAGAGTCTGCTTGACTCCCTTTTCTCCGGGGCTCTGAAAACTCCCGCTGCTCCCACGCGCCCGATCCCCCGGGCTGCCCACGCCGGGAGGGCCGGCAAAGGCGGCCCCTCCCGAAGCCCCCTGGCTCGAGGCGCCTGCCACCTGCCCGGCGAGCAGCCGGCCGAAGTCGCGGCAGAGGAGCAACCGCCCGGCCGCCGTCAGGGACCCAGAGGCTCTGGCGCTCGGCGCGACGGGACCGGGCGCGACCCACCGCGAGGGAGCGGCACCCTCTGCGCAGCACCGGCGGCCCACCCCAGCAGAGCCTGGCAGCGGGGGATTTCCACCAGGGAGGCTGGGACCCTCTGCCCGCCACCCCGCACCTTACCTTCCGCGGGGCGAAGCGCTCCGAGTTTCGGGGCTCGGCAGCGGTGCCGGAGCAGCCGAGCAGGAGAGCGAAGAGCCCCAGAAGTGCTGTGCCCATCGCCATGGTGCTCTCCAGGAACCTCGACTTGCCAGCCCCGGGCGGGACGGCCCCTTATGAAGGGGCCCCGCTCATCCCCGCCCGCCCCCCATTCAGCTGCCACCTCCGCCCACCCCTCGCGGGAGGGAGGGGGGGCCAGGATCCCCGCCCGAGGGGGCGGACGCTTCTGGGAAACCGCTGGTCCTTTGGGCGAGCGCTGGCCGTGACTTTGGCGGGCGTGGGCAGAGCACGAAGGCCATTCTGGGGGTCCCCGTGCGTCTCTTGGTCTGCTGCCCGGAAAACGGACCTCAGTTTCTGGCGAAAACTGCCGCTCTGCGGGGCGAAGGGCCGGGCTGCTTCGCTCAGCTATTGGTCTCCGGGGGAAGCTGACCCTCCGAACCGGCCGCCACGCAGCAGCAGCAGGCCCCGCGGTGCCCGTGGCGGCCCAGCCCTGGCTCACCCAAGGCGACCAACTCACACGGGGAGGTCCTGCAGCCCAAGTTTGCTTACAGGCAGACGAGCAACAGGGCCGGATCTAGCGGAGCCCCCCGGGTGGGGGGTGGGCTGGGCTCAGGTGCTTTGCTGAGCGGCCCGTGGCCAGAGCGGAAACCAGGCTCCGATCCCTTTGGCCCGGTCCCCCTTCCCCTCTCCCGGCCCTTGGCTTCATGCCAGGAGGGGGGGAGCCAAAGGCAGACTGGAAGGTTTTGAAGAAGCTTATCTGTGTGACCTTATGGCTATTACGATCGTGCATCTCTTCCCACTAGGTCAGCATGTGAGCCAATTATCCTTGAGATCTGGTCAACTAACAGCAACATTCTGGCTTTCTGGGCTAGAAGTTCTGGCTGAGACGCCACCCTGTCGCCACTCAAGGGGGCTTCAGCTCGCGGTGAAGGTCGACCTCTTACAAGGGCACTTGAAGCAGCTCGTGTGTTTTGGCAGGTGGGGGGTGGTGGGGGCATCTGATAGGCTTCCCTTGAATGCCGTTAACCTGGGGGGAGGAGGGGATGGAAGAGAACTTGCCGCCCCCTCCCCCACTTCTCTCCCTCCTCGGTTCAGATGCATAACAGGGCCAGAGTTTCCAGACAGAGAAACCACCAGAAAGGGATCCCTGCAGAAGGATCTTTGCAGCCGAGGGGGGGCGGAATGAGGGCTCCTTGGTGCTCTCTGAGCTGGGTTGTTTTCCTGCAGGTGTTTCATGACCCAACTAGGTAACATCATCAGAGGTTGGGAGGGGGGGGGGGGGGTGTCTCTCACTTTATACTGTAGTGTCCTGCCCTCTCGGTCTCGGAGGCTCTTGCAAAAAGTCTGCAAGAAATAGCCAAGCTCAGGCAGCACCAAGTGACCCAAAGGGGCAGCGAGAATTGGGCTGGGCAAAGGCCCGGGCTTGTTCGCATGCTGCTGGGTAGCCGCATCAGTTGTAGAGCATTCAGTTGGTCACTGGGGGGTGGGGGGGGGCATCCTTTATTCGCTTTTGTGATTCTTCTAGTGTCCAGGAGAGAGCAAGTGCATTAGGGAACACCTGCAGAGGCTTCCTGAGCGCCACGTGTGCCTTGGCCATCATTCAAGCATGCCTGGCATTAAAGAGGGCCACTCCAGGGAGCCTGGGGGAAATTGGCCCCCAGCCCCCGGGGGGGGTGCACGGTGGCCCAACCCTGCTTCACCTAAAGCAGGGGTGTCAAGCTCACGAGGCTACATTGTTGTCATGTGACGTATTACAACTCCCTCCCCCTGCTAAAATGGGCTGGGTGTGGCCAGAACGACGCAAATGGTCCTCCTCTAAACTAGCACCCGAGTGACGTGGCCCCCATTCCTCCTCCTCCCCGCAAGCTCCAAGCAGCCCTCCGAAGGGCTTGATGTGCAGAGAGGGAGGGGGAAGCGCCCGGCTGCTGCTCGTGGCTCTTCTGCAGCCCCCATCTTCCTCTTCCTGGCATTGGATTTGTTTTCAGAAGGGGGGAGCCAATGCCCCCCCTCCTCTTGGGCCATGTACTGCCCCCACGGCTGCAGGACCGACCAGGGACCTTTCTGTGCTCTGGATGCGGAACTAGCGCACTGCCGGAGAGGCGCCTTTGAACCGCAGCCAGCCGTGGCGGAGGAAAGTGGCAGAGGAGCGACCGTCCCATCCCCTCAATGGGCTGTCTGCCCCCACCCCCCACGGCTTTCTCTCCATCTCAGTTCCTTCACCAGAAACGCCCTTGGCTTTGCCCAAGAACCCCCACGCCCAGGCAGTCCCTCAACTTGACCAGGGAGCCACAGGGGCCGCCAGCAAGAACCCCACTTCCCTTAATTCTTGAGGACGTCTCCTATCGCCCCCCCCCCAGGCAGGGCTGGATGCAGGTGGGGTGGGGTCTTGCAATCAGAGGTCGGCCTTTGGTCAATGGCAGGGCGTGTGTGTATGTGTGCCTCTCTCTCTTCCGGGAACAGCTGCGACTCACGCTTTTGGTTCACGCTTTGGTTCAGGTGGGGCAGCATTAAGACTGGCCGCATGGGGTCTCGGCTCAGCCTGCAGAGGGCGCTGGTCAACCAGGGCCTGGTCCTCTGAATGGAAGAGACTTTGGGGCGCAGGGGCTTCACCTTCCAGGAGGGTGGGGCTCAAGGCAGCCGAAGCCCTGGGCGGAGGCCGAGCGATGCGGCACGGTTGCCAGGAAGCTGCCAGGGTACCCAGGGCCCACCCTGAGGCCAAGCTTTCCAGGAGGCACCCAGCAGCTCCTCCTCTGGGAAGGTCACTGAGAGATCCTCCGCTCCCACCCTGGGGCCCCTCCAGAACCATGGGCCCCCTGCTCCCGGGTGCCAGAGGGCCACAGCTCAGCCACGCCTGGACGCCCAGAATGACTGCAAGGCCAGGGCAGGCAGGGGTGCCCATTTCACAGGGCAAGGAGGAGACGGAGCTCCGTCCTCTGCGTGTGTGCGAATGAGCCCAGGGGAAGGATGGCCACCCAGAGGCTCATAGGTGGTGGGAAAGGAGGAGGACCAGACTCTGGGGCAACGTGAAACCCTTCCCCCGGGCTGCCCAGCCCTTTGCAGGGAAGTTGCCCCTTGCCCGAGCCCAGCTCCCAGTGCCCCCCCCCCCCGGAAGGACCAGGCCTGCAAGGTCTCCTTGATCAGCCTAGGCCGGACCTGGGGCACCCCGGCCCCCTCCTGCCCTTGCAAATCACGGCCACCAATAAGCGTTCTGCAAGGCTTTCTCGCCAAGTTCCGTTTATTTTACATTAAAATTATTCAGCCTCTAAAAATAACTTCAGATTATACAGAACGTGATTGTGTGCAAATCAAAGGGGTGGGGGTGGGGTGGGGGGGTGTTGAAGATTGAAGAACGCCAAGACGTCTAAACTGCCCCCTTGCCCAGCAGCTCCTTCATCCTGCCCAGGGCAGACCGGGTCGCACCCGTGGAGCAGGAGCCACAGCCTGCCCCTCCTCCCCTGGCTCACTTGGCCACAGGCAGGGCGGGGGAGGGCTGCCCTACTGCCGCCTGTCGCTCCAAGGCCAGCTGCATGCTCCAGATGCTGAGGGGGCGCATGTAGGCCAGCGAGCGGAAGACCCTCCTCTGGCAGTAGGCCTCGGGGGTCTGGAAGGCCATGCCCAGCCGCTCCCAGACGGTCCGGTAGCAGCCCTCGGCGGTGCGGAAGCCCTCTTGCACCAGGCCCTGTGCTGGGCGAGAGGAAGCCCAGTCAGTCCGTCCGTCCGTCAGGCTGGCAGCCCGCACCCCCTGCCCTCCCCCGGGCCCCCGTCACCCACCTCCTGGATCATGGTGGCGGCCAGGGCGTACACCACGCCCACCCACACCTCGTCCGACTGCAGGCTGGAGGTGTCTGGCAGTCCCGAGGGGCGCATGCCGTTCACGGCCCCCATGGCCCCTCCCGAAAAGCCCAGCACGTTCAGCTCAAAGATGGTCTTCAGGGCGCTGAGCACGTGGCTGCGAGGGAAGACCTGCAAGGACCGAGGGGGACTTGTGGAGCCCCGCCCCACAGCCCCTGCCCCCCCGCGGGCCCCTGGCCCCTGCTCTCACCTCGGACCGCCCCTCGCCCAACCCACACGCCCGCAGGAACCACTGCCCGGCCAGCTGGTCCGCCATGACACTGTCCGAAGAGGGGCCGCGGCCGCTGTCGTAGTTGTAGTACTTCCCTGCAAGAGAGGAAGGGGGAGGTGGGGGCCGGGGCTCTTCCCGGCCCTGCTCGCCCGCCGGCCCGGCCCAGACCTACCGTTCCAGAGCAGCCGCTCAAAGGCTGCCGTGCCCTTAGCCAGGATGTCCGAGTACCTCTCCAGGGCCGGCCCGTCCGACAAGGCCTCCGCCATTCTGCACATCACACAAACGGACGCCAGCCAGAGGCCGCCACAGTAGGCGCTGGCGGAGCAAAGGGGAGGGGGGGTTTCCCAGAGGGAGGGAAGAGAGGCGCCTGCCCGCAGCCCCTCCCAACCGGGGAGGGTGGGGGGCAGGGAGACCCACTCCTGCGTCCCTCAGAGGGGTGACTGGGCACCTGGGTTCCCCTCTTCCCTGGCATGTGCTTCCGCCAGCAGTGATCACTGGGCAGTGGGGGACCCACCCCCAAAAAGAGAGCGGTGGGGCGACGAGGTGCCCCCTGGATCTGTCCCCAGAGCCCTCTCCATAAAAGGCCACCTCGCAGGGCTGGCGTTGTTGGGCAGCAGCAGAATCCCACCAGGCTGAGGTTGTTTTACTCCCCCCCCCAAGGGAGCCACTTCCCAGGGGCATCTCCTCCAGGGGCACTCAGCCCGTTTCCCGCCAGGCAACCCCCTCCCTCCCTCCCTCCCAGAGGCTGCAGGCACAGAGGCCACAAGGGAGGAAGCCCCGGATCAGGTCCACGTGGTCTGTGGCTGAAATGGTGCCCCCCCGCTTTAGTTCTGCCAGCTCTGCAGTGCAGGGCACCCGCCTCTGTCCCCCACCCCGACTGCCCAGCCCTGCCAGCAGGGGAGCCTTCCTCCCCAGGGGGCACCAGGGGCCTTGGGCAGGGGAGGCAGGCGGGGGGCTTTGCAATTGCTTCAGCCAGTGAAGGCAGCAGGGCCCTCCGGGAGGGCTCAGCTGCCAAGCGGTCACTTCCTGGGGGGTGGCAAACAGGAAGGAGCCTTGAATGGCTGGGCAGCCGCGAGAGAACCCGGACTGACCACACCCACCCACCCAGGGGGCCCTGCAACCTTCGCTGTCTGTTCCCAAGGGAAGGCAAGGAGTCTGAGAAGATTCCTGTGTGACCGGCAGGATACAACAAAGTGGCTGGCTTGAATTCTACAGTTGTGGGTTGGCTGCTCGGCCCCAGCACCAGCCCTTCCCCTGGGCCCTCTGGCCTGCAGTCTTGGGGAGTCCAAGAATCTTCCCCAAAGGCTGCAGTGGTTTGTAGCTGGGATGCCCCAGGCATCACGTGGGATTTCTACCCTGGGCATTGGGGTCTTGGGTCCATGCCTCAAAGACCCGACAGAAGACCCCCCACCCCTGCTGTTCAGGAGAAAGGAAATAAGAGATGGCAAGAAATGGCTGCCAGGCTACACCAAGCAGCCCCAGGCGCCACAACAGCCGGGGGGGAGGAGCCGTCAGCCCTTCCAAACAGAGGCTGGAGGAGGGGTCCCAACAGCCCCCCAGAAGGAGGCTCTACTGGGCTGGGTTCTAGGATGGGGGGGGCGGGGGGCAGGGCTCCTGGCCCATCACTCACCTGGCTCCAGTGGCCACCCAGGCATCGTAGGTTTGGTCGGCAAAGCCCGAGTTCTCGATGAGGCCGTCTCCATCTGTGTCGAACCTCAGTTCTGAGTCCATCACGGTCTGAGGGGCGGGGGGGCAAAGGAGTCTGAGGAGGGGTCCGCGGGGGTCCTGGGTGGCTGGCAGCCCCCGCCCTCCCCATCACGGCACCTGGCAGACAGGCCACATGTCCCGCAAGAAGGTCGCGTCCTCCATGAGGAAGTAGTCCCGGTAGACCTGTAGCACGAACTTCAGGTTGAGGTCCTTCCAGGCGGCCGTGTCATGGATCAGGTAGGCGTTGACCCGCTGCCAGGGCTCATCATCTGGCCGGAGAGAGCGGGAGGGGGTGTGGCTTCCCAGAAAGCCTCAAGGGGCCCCACCCTGCTCCTCATCACCCCAAGGAGGGACCCCAGATGACTTCCCCCCTTGGGGGCTTTTGCCCAGAGACCCAGAAGGTGGGGACCGCACAGTCTCCTCTCCCAACAGCCCCGCTCACCCCAAGAGCAGCCACAGGGGAAGCCGCCCCGGGAGTCCATTCAGGCAAATTGGAGGCCCCCAGCCTTCCCCGGGAAGGTCCACCCGCTCCCCACGCAGCGAGGCCCCCAGCCCCGGGCACAGGGAGGGCAGCTGGTCCTGGCTAAGGGCAGCTGCTGTGAGCGCGGCCTGACCTGCGTCTAGGCACGAGGCGCTTTACCTGGCTCTCCGATGTCGTGTGGAACTACATTGCGCAGCTTCACTGGGGCCGTCTGTCCACTCATGAGATACTGCCGAGGGTGAGCATCCTCGTTCAGCACTGCAGCAGCTGGGCAGGGCAGGGAAGCGCCATCAGCGGCAGCCGTCCGCACACCCGGCCCGCAGCTCCTCAGCACAGGCCAGGCCGCCAGGAGCCTTTGGCACAGCTCAAGGGGGGGCGCTTCCTCCCGCCCCCACCAGGGCCACCCTCCGGCCCAGGGCTCCTGCAGGGCACCCACCCATATCGTACTGCAGGCTGAGCTCCAGCTTGGGCCACAGCATGGCAAGCGCAAAGGAGGCGTAGAAGTGGACGTCGTAGGTGTTATACATCCGGTACTCCTGGCCTGGAAGGAAGAAGTGCCAGTGGCTGAGCATCACACTGGCGTCCCGGGAGCACCAGGGGCTTCCTCCTGGGGGAAGCCCGGACGCTCCCCCCAGCCCCGCCAAAGCAGAGCCTCACCTTCCAGATAGGCAAACCTCCCGTATTCTTGCAAGACTGGGAGCAGCTGGGAGAGGCCCTGGGCATCCCGCAAGGCCTCCCTGTCCTCGGGTCGCAGCTCCAGCCAGAGGGTGCCTCCATCGGCCAGGAAGTACAACTCGTTGAAGAGGGCCGACTTGTACCAGGGGGGCAGGTCGCTGCGAGAGGCACACGGGGTCCTCAGTGGGTCCTCTTCCTCCTCCTCCGAGGGGCGGGCTCACCCCCAGCAGGCCTGCCCGCCTGGCCGGGTGCCCCAGGAAGAGCCAGGGCCAAGGCACCCGCTCAGCAGAAAGAAGGTAGCGCCAACGGGCAGGGGGCAGGTACCCCCCCCCAAGGCTCACAGAGTCTGTGCAGCCCCACGCAGGGGACGAGGAGCCAAGGGTGAGGAGAGGAGGCAGCACGGAAGCAGCCTAGCCTGGCCAGAGGGGACCATGGCTGCACCTCAGCAGAGGGAGAGCGGGAAAACTCTGGCGGGCACTGGGTCCCCTCCTGCACCTCGGAAGCCCCTCGCCCACAAGGCGCTACCTGTTTGCCAAAATGGGCCCCTGCCAGGCCACGATCTTCTCCTCCCAGGCCTCGTAGCGGCTGAGCAGGTGGTGGGAGAGTGCCGGGCAGGCGTTCCCGTCGCTGCCAAAGAAGCGGGTGTACCACCTGCCGGCAGAGGGGAAGAGGGACCCTCAGCCAACCAGAGCACCAGCTGGCAAGCAGAGAGAGTGGCCGAGTCCCTCCCCGCCACGCCCCCAGGGGGGGGGGGGAGGGGGGCAATTTCCCCAAGGGGATGCCAGGGAAACCGGGCCTGTTGTGGGGAGGCTGGCCTGGCTTTTGCCCCAGCTCTGCAGGCCGGACGGGGACAGCCGGGGGACCGTAGGAGGCCCACGTCTGAGCCCAGGAGGGCTGCCCCCGCCTCCACCCCACGGTTTGGTCCCGAGGCAGCCCCACTTCCTGGATCAGGTGGGGCTGAGCTCCGTGAGTGTGCCGCATGCTGGCGCAGCCCTGGGCACTTCCCCGCAGGCAGAGCTGCTGCGTGGGTCACCCAGCTGGGCCCACCTCCAAAGCACGGAGACCCCCAGGAGGGAGCCAGCCCTTCCCGGAAGCACCCACCGGCGATGCTCCTTCTCCGCTGATCCAAAGCGGATGCGAGGCATGTCCCAGGCCAGGCCCAGCTCCAGCACCCCATGCCCGTGACCGGGCACCACGCACGTGGCACACACGGCTGCCGCACACACCTCCCCCTTCTCCGTGGGGGGGCTCTGACCTGCAAGAGAGCCCTGAGCATCAGGGGCCTGGCCTCCCGCCTTTCCCTGCCCCCCCTCAGGCCCCCCCCCCAGTAGCCCAGGGCTCACCTTGAGGAGATGCCAGCCGGCCATCCGCCAAGAGATCCTGCCAAACCTCCTGCCCGGTGCCAGCAGGGTTGAAGGCTGTGAGGTGGGTAACAGCAACACCTTCCTGGGGTGGGGAGACAAGAAAGATGGGAAGGATAGAGGGGACGGATAAGCCAGCCCCCCCCTCCACCCCCAGCTTTGCCTTGATGGGATGGGGGTGAAGATGGCGGTGAGGAGCGACGGAGCAGGGCAGTCGTGGGCGATGCGGGGCAGCTCCAGAAGAGGCTGCCGGGAGGGGGGCGTGAGGTGCCAGCAGGGGCCTTCCAGAGGCACCAGAGGGGGGAATGCACCCACCACCTCTCGGGGCCTTGTGAGTAGAGGCCTGGCACAGAAGCCGCAAGGGGGGCGCTCCAAGCAGCCTCTCTGCCAGCCTGCCACAGGCAGACCCTAAGGGCCTGGAAGGCTCCCGCGGACCGTTCCTGGCAGGGTCTCCGCGGGGCCTACCTTCTCCCGGGCAGAGATGGCTAGGGTGTAGGGGTTCGTAGGAGTCATGTGGTGCAGCAACACCCCACGGACGCAGCTGCCCCCCTTTTCCACGCTGAAGGGCTCGTTCCAATGGCCGCCCCGGCGGTCCTCCTTGGCCTCCGTGCCGTTTTGGAAGGTGAACATGATGGAGACCTCCAGCTCCTCCGTGCCCTTGTTCTCCACCTCCCAGACGAAAGCGCCCACAGGGAGGCTCGAGTCCTGAGGGCACAAGATGGGCGGCTCGTCTGGGCTCAGGCCCGGCCTCCCCGCCCCCCTCCCAGGAGCACCCGAGGGCCACCGGATGGAGGAGCCAAGGCCCCCGTCCCCCTGCCCAGAGGAAACATTGCCCGTCCGTGCACAGGGGGTCCTCAGGCTACAGTCATACATTCCGTGCCCAAAGGTTCAAGGGTGCTGCACTCTGCTTGCACCCATTCCTGGAGCGGGAGGCCCTGCTCGGGCTTCCCATGCCCCCGTTGTCTCCCGTTTGGAGCCCTGCACTACTCTGCCCATGGGGCGCCGCTGGTCCCCTTTAAAGCCCCAAGTGGCATAGCAGCGGGTTATCTGGCAGGCTGCCTCTCCTGGAGGGCATGGCTAGGGTGGGGAGGGCTGGAGAAGGAGGCGGCTCCAGAACAAGGAAGCTCTCCCTTCTGCCCAGGCAACACGGCTCTTTCTGGCTGAGCTCTTCCTTCCCTGGGGCTTCAGCTTGGGCCACTGGAAAAGGGCCACGGAGAGGGGGCCCAGTGGTCGCCCGGAGGAGGAGCGCATCGGCTCCCTTTTAAATTGCAACCTCAAGCAGGCAGTTACACTGTACAGATCACTCCAAAGTCAGACCGACTTTGGCAGGCAGGCTGATTACAAATTACACAGCCCAGGGCGGATGTTTTCTCTGAGCAGCAGGTTCGGAGGAGGGAATTTGCTGGAGCAATTAAATCCAGCAGGTGTGTGGCTGGAAGCCAAGTGGGGGAGGGGCAGCGGTGCAACTGCAGGCGGAGGCGCAGGGGTTGAAGCCCGGGCCTTCCCCAGCGCCCCGGGGCGGGGCGGGGGCCTCACCTGGTAGTCGTGCGGGATGACCGGCGTGATTTGCCGGCAGGTCAGCACCACCTCCTGCCCAGGCAGCTCGTAGACGGTCCAGGCGCGCGGGTAGAGCGCGTGGTAGAAGGCGTAGTGGCCGCAGAAGCCCCAGTTCCAGCCCTGCAGCCGGCTGGGCCTCTCGGGGGAGAGCACCTGCTGGTAGACCGTCCGGCCCTTCCGCCGCAGGCAGACCGTGAACTGAAGGGAGAGGGAGGGCCAGGCCGGCCGTCAAGGCGCCGCGGCGGAGGGCCGCGCCAAGGAGCCCCGGGGCGCGCCTCCTCGCCCGACCCACCTGGTCCGCCGTCACGGCCCGGTGCTGGTACATGCCCGGCGAGAGCTGCCACCTGCAGAAGTCGCCGCGCCAGCCGCGCGTGACGGTGCCGCCGCCCAGGCCCCCCAGCGGGCAGCCTGCGGAGAAGGGAGGAGCGGGAGCGGTTGGACGGCGGCCCCGGCGCCCCCTCCCCTCCCCTCCCCCCCCCGGGCGGCCCCTACCGTAGATCGGGCGCAGCGGCTGCGGGTGCAGCAGGTCGATGAAGGGCAGCCGCTTCTCCACGTGCGTCTTCCGGTACCACCAGCCGAGGTACCTGCGGGGGAGGGGGGGGTCAGCCGGGGGGGGGGTGGCGCGCCCTCCCGGCCCCCTCCGGGGAAGGGGCGCCCCCTACCTGAAGGCCAGCCCCAGGTGCCGCAGGGCGTGCGCGGGGGAGACGTCGCCCGCCTGCAGGGGCTTCCTGCGCTCGGCGAAGCGGTGGGCCAGGCACAGCCGCCACCCGAACCGCGGCACCCCGCGCCCCGCCGCCCGGCCCTCGTAGCGGCTCATCAGCTCCGCCGCCGCCGCCGCCCCGTCCTCCGCCCGCGCGTCCCGCCCGCAGCCCGCGCAGCCCCCGGTCGCCATCGCTGGATGAGCCGGCGCGGCGCGGCGGACTCCCAGGCGGCGCCAAGGAGCTGGGAGCGGAGGGGGCGGGGCCTAGCAGGCGGGCCCCGCCCCGCCCCGGTGAGCGGGAGGGAGCGAGTGCGCGTGCGCGTGCCACGTGGCCGGCCCCGCCCTCCGCGGCCATGATCGAGGTCTCGGCGTCGCTGCTGCGGGGCGCCGCTTTCCTGGCCGGGGAGGCGCTGGAGTGCCTGGTGACGCTGCGCAACCCGCTCCCGCCCGACGCCACCTCTGCCTCCAGGTACGCCCCGCCGGGGGGCGCCCTCCACCCCCGCCCCGCCGGCGCCGCCGCAGGCCGCTCCTTGGCTCGGTCCCTCCCCCCCGTGTCGCCCTCGACCCGGAATGTCCGCCTCGCGTGCCCCGCCCGGCCCGCTGTAAACGGGTGCAGAGTCAGGAGGGTCCTCGGAGGTCCTCTAGTCCAGCCCCCATTCCCAGGCAGGGGCCGTCCGGTCGTCTCTTAAAAAACCCTCCAGGGTGGAGGAGCCGCACCTTCAGCTCCGCCGGCCGGTGGTCCTGCCTGCCCGGAAATCCCCCCCCCCCCCGCCCCCGGTTGCCCCCCTCCGCGGCCGGTTTCCCCCGCCTTCTCGCGCCGGGGGGGGTTTCGCCCCCCCCCCGGCCGCTTCCTTGGGGCCGCCCCCCCAAAACCCCCCCCCGCCCTCCAGTAGAGCAGACTCGGCCGCTTCTTGCAACCGTCCCTCCTCTGTTTCGGCCCCCCGGCAGCCCTCTCTGCATCGGGGCGGCCAGAGCTGGAGGTCCAAGCGCGACCCTCTGCGAAGGCGGCCTGGGAACTGACTCCGCCGCCCGCCCTTGATCCGGGTCCCCCTGACCTCGCCCCTCTCGCTCGAATCTCCTTTGGTCAGATGGGGCCCAGGGCTCGAGTGGGTCGAGACCCATCCGGAGAGACCCATCCTCAGCCTCTGCGGGCGGAAGCCAGGCAAGACCCGAGACTGCTTTGCAGAGGCTGACGGGAGCTGCCCCCTGGGTGATGCTGTGTGGAGGGGCAGGCAGGCAGGCAGGCAGGGCCCCCTCCGCAAGGGTCTCCCCTGGGCCCAGCGCTCTTGGGTGCACCCAGAGAGCTAAACCCTGGTGAAGGGGACTGGAGGCTAAAACAGGGGAAGAAGAAGAAGAACGGTTGCAGGAACCGGGCCTGGCTAGTCTAGTGAAGAGAAGGACCAGGGGAGACAGGAGAGCAGCCTTCCAATACCTCAAGGGCTGCCCCAAAGAAGAGGGAGTCAAGCTATTCTCCAGAGCACCTGAAGAGCAGGACAAGAAGCAAACTCAACAAGGAGAGAAGCAACTTAGAACTAAGGAGGAATTTCCTGACAGCGAGAACAATTAACCAGTAAACAACTTGCCTCCAGAAGTTGTGGATGCTCCAACACTGGAGGTTTTTAAAAAAAATGTTGGATAACCCTTTGTCTGAAGTGGTGTAGGCTTTCCTTCTGCCTCGGCAGGGGGTTGGACTAGAAGACCTCCAAGATCCCTTCCAACTCTGTTATTCTATTCTGTTCTATTCTATTCTGTTTTATTCTGTTCTATTTCTTATTCCTTGTTCCTATTCTATTAATGCAGTGACGGGGATTGAGTCCAGTCTGGATGGGGGGGGGGATCCCATTTCATCTCCCTGTTTATTTTTATTTATTAGGTTTCCTGGTGGCTTATAAATGATAGAAACAAGTGAAAAATAAAAGATTAAAAGGAGCTGACATTCAAACATTATTAAAAGATGCTCTCTAGCCCTGCCTACAAGAGCCAAGAGGTGGATGGGATGGGAATGAGGATTTTTTACTGCCCCCTCGGGGCCTGGCCAGCAGGTCAAGCCGGCTTTTGATTCCCTCCCAGTCGGCCACAACAGAGGGGCCAGTTCTCACCTCTGCAGCGAGACTGGGCCCACAGCAGAGAAGGCTGTGACCTCCTTGCTCCGCTGCT
Source organism: Pseudonaja textilis (assembly GCF_900518735.1). Next base: position 161,940 of record NW_020769454.1, read on the forward strand.
TCTGTTCCTTAACAGGCAGGGTCCATAGCAGGCCTCTTCCACTGGGGTGAGAGGGTTGGGCTAGCCCCCTCCTCAGACACCCTGGGCTTGAGTTTGATCCGGAAGCAAACCAGCAACCAATGCAGCTCGCAGGCTAACCGTGTTGTGTGTGCAGCCCAAGGAGCTCCCAGGAGTGTGTCCGGGGAGCCACACTGCCTTCTGCACCGGCTGCAGAAGCTCTCGTGCAGAGCGCATGTTTTGTTGTTTGTTAAATAGTTATCAGTAGACTGAGATGGGGGACCATATACGTTGTTTAAGTAAGTTATAAAGTGTTGGATGGGGTCACACTGTCCCAGATAGACCCAGGGTGGAGTCTGGAGGTCCTCCTGGACTCAAGGAGCAGACGGCCCGGAGGGGTGACCCCATGTGGCTCACCTCACAGGGATTCCTCCCTTGGTCACCTCCGCGGCCTGTGTGGGGCGGCCCTGGAGGAGCATCCAGGGACTTTGGCTGCTGCACACAGCGCACGGCACAGGCAGCTGGGGACATTCCTGGGCAGGCATGTGCTGTTCCTCTGTGCCGTGAGCTTCCTGGCTTGCCCGTTTGGCTCTGGGTGCAATTCCAGGGCCCTCCCTCTGCCAGCAAAGCACATCTTAACCCTCTCAGAATCCATTTTTACTTACAATTATTCGATTGCTTTGACTGGTTTTTACATTCAGTTTTAAAGGGTTGGTTTTATTGCACACTGTCCAAAGTTCCCTTGTATGAAATGGGCTGCCATATAAATTTGATAGCTAAACATAAATAAATTGCCTAGATGAGAGAATAGAAAGAATGTACTTCAAATTTGCCGATGACACAAGGCTAGGAATTGGGGGGGGGCGTGGGGTTTGATAACTGTGCTGATCAGTTGGCTGGAGTCTTTACCAGGATCTTCAATCGGTCTTTATCCTAGTCCACTATTCCATCTTGTTTGAAGGCTTCCACCATTGTTCCGCCACCAAAGAAGTTCCCAATCAATAACCTCAACGATTACAGACCAGTGGCACTCACTCCTATCATCATGAAGTGCTTTGAGCAATTGGTCTGCCGGCACATCATTTCTGGTCTTCCGTATACATTTGATAAACACCAGTTTGCATGCAGAAAAAACAGATCTACAGAGGACACTATAGGCATCATTCTTCACGCTGCTCTGACTCATCTAGAACAGCGGGAGGGCTACGGGAGGATGCTTCTTGTGGATTTTAGTTCTGCGTTTAACACAATTCTTCCACATAAACTAATGTCTAAACTTCTGGACCTTGGGCTTTCTAATTCAATCTGCCTTTGGATTATGGATTTCCTGTCTGGCTGCTCACAGAGGGTCACGTTAGGTAATCATACCTCTTCAGCCCTTATTCTTAACGCTGGTACACCACGGGGTTGTGTGTTGAGTCCCTTACTCTATCCTCTTTACGTGTGCATGACTGCATTCCCACTCACGCTAGTAATACTATTGCTAAATTTGCAGATGATACAACAGTGGTGGGACTTATCTTGGGAGGGGGGCGGGGGGATGAGTCTGCCTACTGAGATGAGGTGGACCGGTTGCTTTCGTGGTATGGAGACAAAAACTTGGTCCTCAACACCAATAAGACCAAGGAGCTTATAATGGACTATAGAAGGAACAGACCAGACATCCAGCCCTTGCTTATCAATGGAGACCGAGGGGAGCAAGTGACCAGTTTTAAGTTTCTGGGTGTTACCCTAAAGAGGACCTGACCTGGGATGCTGACATTGCAGCCCTGGTCAAAAGGGCCCAGCAGAGATTCTACTACCTGAGGCTTCTCAGAAAACAACAACTGAATGAAAAACTGCTGTGACCTTCTACCACTGCACCATAGAAAGCATTTTTACTTACTGCACCTCTGTATGGTTTGCCAATTGCACAGGGGCAGATAGGACAGCACTCCAGAGGGTGAACGTCCTTGCCCAGAGGATCCTGGGTTGCCCTCTCCCCTCTTTGGAAGAGCTTTATAAATCCCGCTGCCTTAAGAAAGTTCAAAACATCCTCAAAGATCCATCTCATCCTGGGAACCCTTTTTTTTTGAACTATTACCATCTGCAGATGGTACAGGATAATAATAAAAACAAGGACAAATAGGCTGAAAAATAGCTTCTATCCCAGGACAGTAGCTCTTTTGAATTCTGCTGTATAGTGCAGTGTTGGTGTGGTGTTGGGGGTTTCCGGTTCAATGTGTGAAAGGTGAAGGATGTGTGTTTGTGTTTATTTTCATGGTCATGATGTGCACTGGAGATGGTGTTTGATTTTGTCGTACGAGGTGCAAAGACAATAAAGTAAAACTAAAATGGGAGGAACAAACCTGACACAAACCCGGGATAATTGCTAGCACTTTAGAAGAGAGAAGCCAAGGGGATTCAGGGGGTTCCTGACAGACCTGAGCATTGGACCTACCCAACAAGATGCAGTTCAGGGCTGAGAAAAGGAATGTCCTGCAGTTAGGCAGGAAAAACCAGATGCACAGGTACAAGATAGGCTCAGCAATGGGGAGAGGCATCTAGTGGACCACCTTTCGCGTCCTCAATGTGCTGCTACTGCTGTTGCCAGAAACACCAAGGCCGTTCTAGGCTGCACCCACAGAGGGGCAGCATCAAAACCACGGGACGCGATCGTGCCATTTCATACTGCGCTAGGAAGGTCCCCCTGGGAATACGGCATTCGGTTCTGGCCACCGTGATACAAAAATGATGGCGAGACCCTGGAAACAGTGAGGAGAAGAGCAACGCAGATGATCATGGCTCTTGTAAGCATGGTTTTAGCGCAGTTTTTAATCCTATTTTAACCTCTGCTTCTTTTAATCTTTCAATTCTTTTTCAGTTGTTCCTGTAATTTTTAAGAGGCTAAATTGTAAGAAGCTAAACTACAACCAGCAGCTAAAGGAACCCCAGGTGGGCAGGTTTAGTTTAAGGAAGGGAAGGCTTAGAGGAGACTTGATAGCTGTCTCCCAGTGCCTGAACAAGGCTGCCACAGGGAAGAAGGCCTCAATTTTGTCTCTAGGATAAGACGCAGTAGGTGGAAGCTCCTCGGAGGGAAATGGAACCTGGAGATAAGGAGGAATTTCAGTGGGAATGAATCATCGGGAACAGCTTTTGCCTCCTGGAATTATGGGTACTGGAGTTTTTTAAAGAAAAGATTGGATGGAATCCTGCCTCAGGCAGGGGGTTGGACTAGAAGACCTCCAAGCTCCCTTCCAGCACTAATGGCTTTATGATTCTAATTTCAGAAGTTTAACTGAAATACTTGACTATTGTGCCTCATTTGACAAAACGCGTTTTACGTGCGGAGAAACGGAGAATGTTGCGCTTAACAGTAAAAACCCAGTGCGAGCAAGAGGGAGGCTGGTCAGAAGGCGGGATGTGGCCATGAGCCCCTTGGAAAAGGCCTCTTCCCCACTGAGCAGGGGGTGGGTGACTGGCCTTAGCCTGATCCAGTCAGACCCTGGGTTGACGAAGGGAGGGGCCGAGGCAGAGCAAGGAGCCTGGGCAGCAGGAGGGCGGCTGGAGGGGGGCAGGGGGCTCTTTTGCCCTCAGCCCCATTTCTTGGAGGGGGCTTAATGGCTTGGGCTAGTCGTGGCTTGTGGCTGGGCCCCGTCACAGGGGGATCGGTGGAGGGGGGCGCCGGGGGTGCCAGCCAGCCCCATATCCTGCCCAGTGGCCCCAGAGGCAGTCCAGGAGCCCCACCCACCCCACAGGGAGGTCAGGAAAGGCGGCAGAGACACACCTGGAGCAGCCGGGACACTCAGCTGGGACTCGCTCTAGAGCAGGAGGGTCATAGCCGAGGCCTGTGGGACGGATCCAGCCCAGCCCACGAGGCGATTGGAGCCAGCCTGCAGCGCCATCCTGGTCTTCCCAGCGCGAAGGGGAAAAACCGGGCCCGCCTGGCTTCGGCTTTTCAGTTGGAAAGGCACACCTAGTTGGCCACCCCCGCCACCCCCCGGGCGAGGTCCACCGCAGCCCTCGATACAATGGAGTTTGGCCCCCACCCTGCTCTAGGTGAAAGCGAGGGGCTGCCGGCCGGAGCTCTGAACGGACAGTCCTCGGAGAATCGGACAAGGAACACGAATGGACATCGGCCCCAAGACACTTTTAATCTGTTGAACTCATGCAGAGTGCCAGAGACATTACGCACTCACACACGTGGTAGCCACTAACGGTTAACTTCCTGTTTCTGGAGACTTCTAGGTATAATCCCTCTCTACCTCCTGAGATTCTATTTGCCTTCAGCGTGAGGGGCCAGAGTCACCCAAAGTTTCTCAGGCAGCAAAACCGTGGAGAGAGTGTGTTGCCTGGTGAGGAAGGCAGCAGTAGCCGGGGCAGAAGTCCCCTGCCCTTCCGAGGGGCCCCTCTGCTTCCCTGGGCAGTTCGACTGCCCGCCTGACCTCCGAAGGCAGCTGGAGCCTCTTCTGGGGGGTCCAAGCAGCAGGGGAGGCAGGCTCCCAAGGGGGGGCTGGGAGGAGCTGGGCAACAGAGCCCGAGCCCCAGGCCCTCCCCGCTGAATGGGCCCCCACAGAGGCCGGCCAGCTGCAGCACCAGGGTCGTAGGAGAGAATAATTCCACAAAAGGTACCTGCTGACTGGAGGGCTTTGTGAATGGCCCAGTGCCCCCCTCCCCATGCCCAGTTCTCCCCTGGCACCCCCTGGGAGCAGCCAAGGCGGGGGTGTTGCTGCAAGGGTAGAGCAGCGTAGGGGCACTGTAGTCCCAGAGGAGGAGGAGGCGGAGGCGGCACGAACCTTATGTAGAAGATGGCAGGTGTGCTGTGAGAAGGTGCTCCTGGCCCTCTGAAGGTTTCCTTCTCGCTGGGCTCCAGTGGGTGAGCTGCCCAGCGGCCTGGTGCTGGCATGCGCTGGCATTCCTCTCCTCTTCCTTTCTTCCAGTGAGATTCTGGCCTGGGCCAGTGCTCAGATCCACTGCCAGTTGCACACCAGTGAGAGCCGGGTTGTTCTGCCACCTTCACAAGATACCAGCTATGACGCCCAGGCAGAAAACGAGACTGTCTTTGTGCCCAACAGAGGTAAGTTCCATCTCAAGGAGGGAGCCTCTTGGGGAGGGGGCAGTCATTGCCTGACCCCAGAGGGTCAAAGGGGGACCCTTGCTGGTCTTCCAAGTGAGGCCTGGCACCCTGACAACAGAGCCCACCATCGTGGCAAGGGAGGCACGGAAGCCGTGAGCGGACCATTTGCTTGGGCCTCTCTGGACAAGGAGAGGACGGGAGATCCCCTGCATGGGCTTCGGATGACCGCTCCTCCCAAGGAGGCGGCCGGAGGGAGGGATGGCTTTCTGTGGTTTTGAGCCCCGGGAGACAAAGGGATCCGCCCTCTTGCTCACAATTGCTGCAGAGACTTTGAACATGAAATTTGCAAACTTCATTTGCTAATTACTTTTGGAAATTGCTCATTAAGTCCTTGTAAGCTATTAAAGGCTTTTGGACCTTGAGTTTTCTTTCAATCTTGAATAAAATAAAATAATCATAAGGTGGCAACCAAATAGAGGCACTCCTGCACTTATGGCCATTAGTTCCAGTGACTGTTCAAAGTTACGACCGTGCTGGGGAAAAAAGGAGCCAAGCAAGGCCTTTGTCCACAGAAAAAGGGGCTCCGGCGGTGGCCCTGCGATCACAGGAGCCGAATGTGGGCGCTTGGCCACCCCCTCCCCCCTCCCCTTTGGGCCTCCCTGTCAGAAGCAGCAGGGGGTGGGGGGGTGGGGTGGAGGACCAGCTGCTGCTGCTGCCCCTAGGCCCCCCTCACGTTCCCCTGAGACCCAGTTTCCCTGCGCCCCAAAGGATCTGCTCCCCTTGTCCCCCCCCCCCCCCCGCTGCTTGCTGGCAGCCTGTCTGGGGCACCTGGCCTGGAGAAGGAGGATTGTGGGAAGAGGAGGAGCCCATTCTCCCCATCCGTGGGAAGCCCCGATCCCCCCGCTGCACCCTCCAGATCCCGCCATGGGGCTTCCCAGTGGTTGGAAGAACCAGACTCCGTGCGGGAGGAGAGCCTCGCATAGGCCAGGTGCGCCTGACAAGTGGGGGCAGAGGCAGAGGGGGCTGGCCTGCTGGCTGTGGGTCTAGAGGCGGCATTTCTCGGGGGCAGCGGCAGGACTGGGGGGCTGAAGGCAGTACCGGGGGCGGCTGGCTGCTGAAGACGCCTGGCCTCCACTCCCCCCCCCCAAACACACCCAGACCCAGTGGCGCCACCAAGTGTCAGTCCGCAGGGCAGCCCAAGGGGCACCGGAGGGTGGGCAGGTGGGGGCAGCTGCAGTCGAAAGGGCTGCCAGCCAGGGTGGGGGCTTCCAGGGGCCGCCATGGCTTTGCGTGGCAGCCCCCTCCCGGGGACACCCCCACAACCCTTACCTGGGATTCCACCCTCTCAGTGGACCACCCTTCCTGGGTGAGCCCGAGTGGAGGAGCCAGCGGCTGGGCAAAGGGGCCACATGGCATCTCACTTAACGGCTGCTTTGTTCAAGGACATTGGTGCTTGTATGTCGGGGTTGCTTGTACGCTGCTACCTGCAGGCTTGTTGCTGGTCCCAGGACCCGAGGGAGAATTACGCAGGTTGCAAAGGAAGGGAGCCCGGGGGGGTGGGGGGGGGGCAGAGGAGGTCTGCCTTTCTGGCCTCCAGGGGGACGGGCAGGGGTGGTGGTGGCTCAATTGCTTTATGCTTGTGGCAAAGGTCGTTACTCGTTTCTCTTTTTTCTCCTTTCTCTAAGTCTAGTTTGTACTAGATTTCACAACGATAACCAAATTTCTTAATAAAAGCTGCATTTAAAAAAAAAGGAAGGGGAAAGAAGCCTTGCTGTGGACTAGTGACATGCGTTGCCTTGCAGGAGAGCGGGGTCAGTGCATCCTGTCGACGCCCCCAAAGATCCTCTTCTGTGACTTGAGGCTGGATCCCGGCGAGTCCAAGAGCTGTGAGCACAGACTCCCCTTCCTGTAGGGGCTGCGCGGAGGGGCGAGGCAGGCGGGTGGCCGCCCCAGAGCGGCTGTAGGGAACCTGCCCTGCCCTCCCCACCTGGCAGGAGTCCGCTTCCGTGCCTGCCCCGTCTCGGCTGGCCCAGCTCAGCGGCCCCCTCCCCGCCCTCTGCCCCCAGACTCCTACTGCGAGACGCTGCCGGTGGACGGGCCGCCCTCCTTCCGTGGCCAGGCGGTGAAGTATGTCTACAAGCTGACCATCGGCTGCCAGCGGGTGAACTCGGCCATCAAGCTGCTCCGAGTGCCCTTCCGAGTGATGGTGCTGCAGGGTAAGGCCCCTCCCCTCCGCCTGCCCAGGACTCCAGCCTGCCAGGCCTCTGACGCGGCTTCCTGTCTCCCCAGGGCTCAGAGGCTACCCCTTTCCCCAGGATGAAGCTGTGGCCCCCTCCAACCCCTTCTTGGAGGAGGAAGAGGGCGGCGCCAAGAGGTCCTCCCGCCTGGCAGACTTGGCCACGGAGCTCCTGACGGTCGCCACTTCGCGGCGGAGTTTGCGTAAGTCCCCCTCCACCCCAGATGACTGTCCCTGGCAGCCCCCGCCCAAACCCAGCCTGTGGACCCCTCTGACCGTGCCCCCACTCCCCCCATCGTGCCCAGGGGTTCCTCTGGGAGAAGGCCAGCAAGAGTCCTGCGGCTCCTTCCGGACTCCGGCCATCGGGGGGCGAGGCTGAGCACCATCCCGGCCTCCCCCCCCTCCTCCTCCTGGGGCGGCTCCCCCCTCCATGAGCACCTGCTGGGCCATCCCCCTGAATCTCAGGGCAGCGCTCCCCATCCTCAGATCTGTTCAGCATCAGCAGCGCCCAGGGCCGAGTGGCCACCTTCTGCATCTTCAAGACCGTCTACAAGATTGGGGAGGACGTGGTGGGGACCTTCAGCTTCTCCGAGGGGGACACCCCGTGCCTGCAGGTGAGGGGGCCCAGGGGCCACCCAGGGGGGCTGCAGGGGGCCCTCCTGGGCTGACAGGCTGCTCTCCCCACCAGTACCTGGTGAGCTTGCAGACGGAGGAGCGGGTGCAAGAGGCCTTCCAGCGCCACAGGGCCCAGGCTGCCTCGTACAGCACCCACGCCCGGCACCAGGAGTCCTGCCTGCACACGGCCCGGACCAGCTTCAGCCTGCCCATCCCGCTCAGCTCGGCCCCGGGATTCAGCACCAGCGTTGGTGAGCCTGCGCGGCCCCTCTGGCCCCCTGGGGGAGGACCTGCCTGTCTCCCCTCGCCCTGAGCGCCTGCCTGCCTGCCTTCCGCAGTGTCCCTCCAGTGGAGGCTCCACTTCGAGTTTGTCATCCTGCGGGACGTGGCCGAGGCGCCCGTGGCTCCCAAGGACCAGTCGGAAGCCGCCAGCTGGACGGGAGGGGAGCAGGTGGACGTGGACACTTTCAGCTGGGATTTGCCCATCAAGGTGCTGCCCACCAGCCCCTTGCTGGCCACCTCCGCCTCCCAGCTGCCCAGCTGCAGCTCCCTCTCCATCTGAGCAGGGGGGGCCGGTGGGAGAAGAGCCCGGGGCCCTGCCCCCTGCGGAGTGGCAGGCTGTGGCAGGCAAGACCTGGCCCTGTGCCTTAGGACCTTCCCAGGGGCCTGCAGCAGCCCGGGTTCCAGAGGTCATTCTTGGTGCCCCTCCAGCCCCTCCCCGTCCGGAAAGGAAGGGCCCGTGGCCCCTCTCCCCCCTGGAGGTTCAGGGGCTGTGCTCCGTTTAGTAGCCCTGGAGGGGCCCTGGCTTTAAGGCTGGAAGCCCCTTCTGCCTGGGGTCGTGCCCACTCCAAGGACTTTGCCCTCCCGACCTTCTGCTCAAGTTGCCCAGGGAAGAGTTTGGCCTTCCTTGCAGCCAGGGACGGGCATCAGCAAGGGGTTCTCTGCCCAGGTGCTGGGTGGGCGTGGCCACGGTGGGCGTGGCCTAGTCAGCCTCCAGTACCACGGCCGGGGGGGGGGGGCGTTTTTGCTCACCGCCCTTAACTTACTCTGTAGGTTCAGTTACTTCGTGTTACTTTTTGAGGAAAGAAATGCCAGTATAAGTGTGACTCTCCTGGTGTATTTAGCTGAACAAGGACTGAATAAATGGAAGTAACCCTGTGGAGTTGTGTCTGGCTGGTGTCTGGCCACCAGGCTCCGTGGAGCCAGAACGTGGTCCGGGCCCGTTTGGGGGAATGATCCTTACTAGACTTCCTGGCTGGCTTTGACTTCCACAGATGCACCCCAAGCTCGGCTTGTCCGCTTGCTTTTGGGGTGGAGGGAACGGATGGTCCCCACTGGCTGCAAGAGGCTCCATAACTGCTAGGCTATCCCCACAGCCTGACCCTCTCCAGAGGAGGCCAAAAGAGCCGGGGAGGGAGGGGGGGAGTCCAGGAACCCACCCACCCCGCCCCCCAGGGAACCAGGCAGGAGCCCTCGGGGGACAAGGTGCCCCTGCTGGACCCCTTCCCTTCTGCTCCTTGGGCTCCCCCTGCGGCAAAGGGGGGGCCTGGAAGCAAGGGGAGGGGAGGGGGGGGCGGCTTCTTTTCATCCCCTACGGAGCCAGCCGGTCCAGAGTGACGCTGGAGGGAGCGCAGGCAAAGGGGGCCTGGGTGAAGAGAGAGGAGACCTCTACGCTAAGCCAGGGGTGTCAAACTCAAGGCCCAGGGCAGGCAGGACCTGGCCCACGCTGTGGCCGCACCCGGATCCCCGCGTGGCTTCAGCCCAGGCTACCCAGTGCAGAGCCGTTTGGGGAGTGGTGTCAAGCTGGCCACGCCCACCCCCACCCCAAGGTCAACCACAGCCCTGGTGTGGCCCTCAGCAGCAGGGAGGGAAGCCTCACCTGGAGCCCAACCCGCCAGGAAGGCCTGAGCCAACCTCTCGGAAAGAGGCTCCCCTGTTCCAGGAGGGGAAGGATGGCCAAGCATGGAGGCCTTGCCAGTCTTCAAACAAGGGCCTTTAATAGGGAGCCTGGCCTAAGCCCCCTTTGGGCTGACAGGTGGCCCTGGAAGCCACGGAGAGAGCCAAGCGGGCCGGAATGGCTGCATCGCCCCCGTGCGACCTCATCCACAAGGGTAGCCAAGCCAAGGCTGTCTCCAAAACACGAAAAGGGCCCCAGTTATCCGCTGCATCCAGGGCTTGTGAGCCCCCCCTGCGCCCCCCCCCCCCCGGATATCCATGATCCATTGTCTCCTGTCATCTTCCAGCTTTGCCAGCCTGGTCTCTCCACACCTGGGGGGGACGCCACTCCCAGGGGACCTTTTCAGTGCAGCTGAGGTCCCTTCCGAAGTGGGGGAGCCCTTCTCCTCTGGGGGGGGGTCTTCTCCCACTGCAGGCCAGAGCCAAGAAACGTCAACACTGCGGAGGAGCCTCCCTCTCGCTCTCCCTGCAATGCCCCTCCCACCTTCTGGCAGAGGGAAGGTCTGAGGGCTGTGCAGAAAAGCCCCCCCCAGCAATCCCCCCCCCCTCGGTCAGCTGGGATTTACTGCATCCCTCCCTGCAGAATTCTTCTCTGGGGTCTGGACCTAAACCGCTCCCCCATCCCAGTCCTTCCCTGACCATTCCTCCGGAGCAAAAGCGGGGGGGGGGGGGGGAGGGGGGGCGGGAAAAAGTGATGAGGAAACAGGGGGGGGGGGAGGTTTGGGGGGGGTTCCGAATGTTTCATTCCCAGGCTAAGTAAGGTCTTCAGCAGAGGCCAGGGAACAAGGCCCAGCACCTGTCGACTTGGCCACCTGGACCAGCTCGCCCAGGGAACTTGGCTTAAGGAGGCCAGCATTGCCCAGTGGCCGGTTCTTCTTCTCTGTCATCCAGAAGAAGACAAGCTAAACCCTGCCGGCCAGGGGAGGCCGGTGTGGGAAATGGCTGCGCAGGTGGGTGGATGGAGAGCTCAAGAATGTGGCCTGCAACCTCTCCCTCACAGTCTCGCAGCAGATCCTGTTTCCAGATCAGAAGACGAGACCACGAAAGGTTGGAGAACGCAGGTTTTTATTCGTGCTCAAAGGTTCAGAGCATCAGAATGGCAAATTCTGAACCCCCGGCTCTTCCTGGGGCGTCACTTTCATACATGTCATAACCTCAGCCTAGCCCGGGGCGTTTCTTACGTTAAACTATACCAAAAAGGAGAAGTACATTTCTGTTATTTTCCAGACCCGTCCTTATTCACTGAAACATGCTTACTTCCAGTTCAGCAATTTCGTGATTTTGCACAATATTTCTGAAATAAGAAGCAAGGTAAGGGGGGGGGGGGGGGTCAGAGGATTTCTGGTAAATGCATATTTTGTTTTGGACCTTCCAGGCTGCTTCATTGCCAGCCCACAGTGCGTTTGTAATCGGGACATTCCCGTTGCAGCCCCCGAAACTCCAGGTGCAAACATTTCTCCTAGCTAAAGGATTGTTCTTTGTAGATAACAGAAAGGCAGGGAGGGAGCGGGGGCCCATGGCCAGAAGCAAGTCATGGGGGTTTCCCTGCCGTGGTTATTAGTCCCATCCCCCACCCCCCCGCATTTATGCCCCGGAGAAAACGGGGAGGGGGAGGGGGGGACATGAGACAAGGCCTTTGGGGGAGGAGGAGGAGGCCTCTTTCAGCAGGGACTGACTTTGGCCAATGCCACGGAAGCCTCCGCTGTGGGCTTCCGGTCCTGCCTTTGGGCTCCCCAGCGGTGAAAGGCCGTTTATAATACAGCTGCTGAGAGGAGGATAAACCACCTGCTCCCGGCTCCTCCTCCCTCTTCGATCTTTTTCACAACTTCACGAACTTACCTGAATTAGGGAAAGTTCATCAAGTGATTCTGTTTTTGTTTGTTTGTTTTTATGCCTCCTATATTAAGACAACTGTATATTTGATAAATTTTGTTTCTTTAGGGTGTTGGCTATTCCTGCCAGCTTAGTATATGGAAATGTGGTAAGTTCCCCTTCTATTCCCTCATTTAGGAAGATATGGAAGAGTCCTGGGCTTAAGGCAGAACCTTGTGGCACCCCACTGCTTACTTCCCTCCAGGTAGACGTAGTCCTATTAAGGACGACTCCTTGCGTATGGTTGGTCAGCCAGTTGCGAGTCCATCTGGTGGTGATGCTGTCTATCCCACTTTTTTCTAACCTACCAAGAAGTAGGCTGTCGAATGCCTTGCTGAAGTCTACGTTTGTTATGTCCACAGTATTTTGCTGGCCTACTAATTTAGTCACTTTGTCAAAGAATGAAATAAGATTGGCTTGGCATGATCTGTTTTTAACAAAGCTATACTGGCTATTAGTTATAACCTTATTGGTTTCTAGATGTTCTCAGATGCTTTCTGATGATCTTTTCCAGTATCTTCCCATGTATTGATGCGTTACATCCCAGGATAGTGAAGAAAGTAGCAGAGATGGTTGCATAGCCACTCTCCCTGACCCCAAGAAGGACTCCGAGAGGTTTGGTGAGGCCCTAGGAGGCTGGAGGGGAGCAAATGCCGTCCCCATGTTCAAACGGGCGAGAAATAGAAGGCATCGTTGTCTACTTGACATCGGTGCTGAGCAGGGTCCGGCCACTGATCATCAAGCAGTGGTTGCCAGCAAAGGGTGGTTCCATGTTTCCAGAAGTGGGAGGGGTGTGGGTGTGGGTGGGGGGCTAGGTTCAAGCAACACAGGCCTGGCTGGCCTTATCTCATTTAAAAGAGTTGCTAAATCAGTAGACAGTGTATCTTCTGCTGTCAACAGAGAAGTTCCCCTCGGGATGGTAGACGTATCTGCTGAGCTCTGGCTACCCCAAGTCTGAAAGGAAGAGTTAGAGGAATTGGGGTGAGTTCGGAAGGAGAAACGAGCCAAATGCGGAACCGTTCAAGGACCTGGATATGGTCGGCCTAGAGATGAGATGATTCTCTCTCGACCCAGAGAGCAGGACCAGACCTATCAAGGACAACTCTCAGGAAGGAGGTTCAGGCTAGACATTAAAATGAACTCATTTATTTATTAACATTTGTGAAAGATGTTTATGAGGCTACTTGACTCCAAGATATTGAGTCTTAAGGTATTGAGATTTACTAGCTGACCAGCTGTTGTAAGGCTGATGCAATGAGGATGAATCGGCGTATGTACATAGCTGTCTTGTATATATACCGCTGTTAAAAGACAAAGTCTCTGTGTGCTGTGTTTTGCTCCTGGGTTGTCTTACGATAGTCGCGCTGCAAACACTCTGACGAGATGACTCTGAGTAACAGTAGAAATAAACACAAGAAAGGAAAACCAATCACTCAGCAAAGACGGTGCTTAATTCAGAAGGAAAATTGCACATTCTTTACAACCACCATATCCTGCCACAGCTGCCTCCCCTCATCCTAGCCCAAAGCTTGGGGAGAAAAACAGAACTCAAGGGCTTGTCCAGAGAAGAGTGAGATGGAAACCATTTGGGCTTCTTGGGGGCAGGAGAGTGGCAGAAAAGGACCCTTCCTGGACCCCAGTTTTATGGATGGTCCCGGGAGCGTCCCAGTCCCACCTGTAACAACCCAGGCAGGCAGAAACCATGGGAGACAGGTAGCCCCTTCTGCAGGAGCCAGGGCCTGTGCCAGGGCTCCAGAAATGGTAATCAGTGCCTGAAACTTCCTGGCTATATCAGAAGACAGCAGCACCGGCTGCCACCCGAGGAAGTGCATCCTATTTGATTAGAGATCTTCAAAGAGAGGCCGGATTGAATGAGATGATTCTTCTCTATCCAAACTATTCTGGGCACCATTTACATTTTAGGAAGAATGCTGGCAAGGTGGGGCAGGAAGCAGGACTATCTCTCAAGAGAAAGTTGTGGGCCTCCAGTGGCACTTCAGTTGAAGATGGACTGAAGACCGCGATCGTTCGCAGCTTTGATCTGTGCTTATCCTGTTGGAGGGTCCAAACGGGACCAGATCAGTGGTAGTATTCAGCCGGTTCACACCGGATCGGGAGAAACCGGTAGCAAGATTTTGTTGTGGGTTGCTGAACCGGTAGTAAGTTCTGGCTGGCCATGCCCCCCACCTGGTCGCCCTCCCGCTCAATGCTCACTCACCCCGCCTGCCTGCCTGACGTTCGCCTAAGGTATTTCTTTTTTCCCCTCCTGATAATCAGCTGTAGATAAGATCAGCTGCGCCGGTATTCTCCTTGCTAAGGCCCAGGAAGGCAAAAAATGGAGGGAGGACCTCAGCACCCCCCCTCCATTTTTTGCCTTCCAGAGCCCTACAGGAGCCTTGGGGGAGCAAAAATGCCCCCCCCCCGAGGCTCTTCTGAGGCTAGGAAGCTCCCAAAGTGGAGCTTGGAGGGCTGCCGCGTGCCCCTCCTATGCTCTGTTCCTTTTCTTCCTGAGTCCCAGAGGAGCCTTAGGGGAGCAAAAATGCCCCCCAGAAGCTCCTCTGTGGCTAAGAAGCTCCCCAAAATGGGTGGGGGCTGCAAAAAAAACCCATGCCCACCCAGTCACCTGGCCACGCCCACCAAGCCATGCCCACAGAACCGGTAGTAAAAGTTTTTGAATCCCACTACTGGACCGGATCCATCTGACCCACCTCGGAGGGGTGGGGGAAGAGGTGGAGACCGCCAGCCGGGTGGAGGGGAGCTGCCTCTCCCCTGCCTGGCTAGGTGTACTCCCCTTGAAGACAGGAGGTAGCGGCAGTTTTAATGGCTGCCCTGAAGACGGAAAACTTCCAGGACTTCAATTTGTGCTGGAGCGGTGAAGCGGTGAGTGGTGTGTAACCAGGCAAAGGATTTTGTATTTTTCTTTGATAACTCCGAGAAACAAAAGGAAAGAGCCCTCATTTAAGGGTGTGGCAGTGGCAAATGGAAAATAAGTGGTAAATAAAAAACCGGATTAAAAAAGGACTATAATGGAATTAGAGACCAAATTTGGAATAAGATACAGGAATTGACATTAATCAGGCATTGGACAGAATTCTGGAATTGACTATATTTGAAAGAGCTAATGGTTGAAAATTAATGGAATTAATACAATTGAAAAGAGAAAAAAGAACTTTGAAAAGTGGAAAGAGATGCAGAGCACCATCTAATGGTTAAAGGCACTTTTTCCTGTTTGATTTTATGGAAAATTACTGGTCTTACAAATGTGTGAATGAAAAATAAAATAAAAGACATTATAACAATAACCCCAGAAGTACTAACAAAAAAAAAAAAGGATTGTAGCAAAGGGACAAGAAAAGATAATATATTGGGACTGCTTGGTGTTGATTGTGACAAGGAGACGGACTACCAAGAGGAATTGAGATAAACGAATATCTTTGGCAAGGACTAAAATAAAAGACTCTGACTTTAATAAAATAATAACTAAACTGATTTTAAAAAAGGAAGAAATAAGCAAAAAAAAATCAAGTTGGAACTGCAAACCGTGAGAGGAATGTTAAAAGAAAGAATGGAATTATTGCACATAACTGGCAGAAAAATTAATGGTGATGCAGTTCACAGAAGAACAGAAACTTCAAGGAGGAGGAGTTAAAAGAAGAGGAAAGCAGCTAAGAAGAGCACAAAGAACAAGGGACATTGCAAAAAGACATGAAAGGAATAAAAATCAAGACAGTGATGATAGATGCCATAATTAAAGGGGAAAACACACCCAAGACTAAACAAAAGAAAAAGAAGCAGTATAAGAAGAAACTTCAAAAGAGAGAACAGGAAAGGGTGGGGGGAAAATAAGAGATTGGCAGATGAAAATAAAAACCATACTAGAGGGAAATAGAGGAGTCAAGAGGAAAGCTTAGAAAGCATAGAAACTTAGAAAAGAGAAAGCTGGTTAGAACTATAAAAAACTATAAGGCCAAGAGATTTAGAGATAAGGGTTAATGATAATATAAAGGGGGGATGCCACATGGAAATGTGTGTGTGTTTTTTTTTTAGAAATATAGATTGGGGAGATTTGAAGTTTAAAACTTATTGGGAATTACCTTAAGATTGTTATATAATTATACATGAAAAAAATGATTGGATAGAGTAAAATAAATTAAGATGGTTTTATTGTTATCAAACCCTACTTTTTATATACATATACGTTAAATAATGTAATTGATTATTCAAATGATATTAGAAACAGAATATGGTAAACTAGAAAAAATGCTATTATGACCAGAAAGGGTGGAATGAAAATTAAATAAAATTTTATAGGTTAAACTTGGCTAAATTGAAACAAAAATGAAATGTAATTTTCTCTTTTTTTTTCTTTTTCTTTATTGTATACATTTTATATTAGACATGAAATAGAAAATGTAACTGATTATATAAAGGATATGAGAAAATAGAGAATATGGTAAACCAGAAAGGATTACAGTGGAAAGTAAAGTATTTGTAATGAGAATATTATATTATGGAAAGATTATATGAATATATCTGGAATAAATATAAGATTTATTATAGATTGGAGGATATACCATGTGGATACTGAATATATTAGTTTTATTTCATTTTTACCCTTTCTTGTTTCTTTATTATACATCGGCTTTGAGAAAGTTAATGAAGATAATGCATAATGTAAAATAAAATAGGTGGTAAGCTGAAAATAGAAATAATAGGGGATAAAGACTGGAAAATATATGAGAGGATGAAATGTTTTTGATATTGAATGAATGAATTGAAATCTGAAGTAAGAATTTAGTGGAATAGATAATGATTTGATATGAAATTGGATAAGAAAATTGGAAATCTAATTATGACTGTGCATAAACGTAACCTGGAATCACGTTGCTCACTTGAAGAGATGTGTAAAAAATAATTTTTTTAAAAAAGAGAAAATTGTGGAAGAGACTGCCTAGGAGCCGACAGACGCCCGGTCCCTGGAGATGTTAAGGCGGAGCCATTACTGCAAAAGTAGACTCCTGCGCTGCGCTGGGCAGGTGGTTTGACTAGATGGTCTCCAAGGCCGCCTTTGTCATACCCAGAGGACGTGGGAAAGGCTACTTTGCTCAAATGGGGCTGTTTGACCCCAACGCCTGCAGAGCGGGACCAGAAGGGGCTGGGCCAGGGGTGGGAGACGCACTCCAACTGCAAAGGCCTACTTGGGGCTTGGCATCTGAGGGCTGCCAGCTGATTGGCTCCACAACCATCCTTTGCCCAATTTGCTTATTCTGGCGAGGCCAGCCGCTGCCATCGGCCTGGAGCCCAAGCCAGCTGTTTCAGAGGCTCGGTGTGTGTGTGTGTGTGTGTGTGTGCGTGTGTGTGTGTGTGTCGCCTCTCTTCTCTCCTGGAAACCCATTCCCGCCAGGGCCCTTGAGGCAAACTCTCCTCCACCGGAGCTCCCCGGGGCTTTGCAGCCAACATTCCCACCTGGCACGGCTGGGAGCAGGACGGGCGCCTGGCAGAAGGAGCCGCCCAGCTCCAGGTGGCACGCAGCCTCCGGACTCTGGCGGGGAGCCCTTCCCCCGGAAGGGGGACGAGAGGCACCATTTCCCCCCACGGCCCCTCTTGGCCCCTTCCGGGAGAACCCGCCTTCCTCCCTCGCAGCTGGGACTTGCTTGCCCGCTTTCCTCCTCGGGCGGCCGGGCTCGGCTCCCGCTCGGGCGCTGCGGCGGGGTCGGCGACCGCCCTGCAGTGGGGCCGAATCTCTCTGGGGGAGCCTCTCTCTGCGGCCGAGGGCGGTGGCGAAAGGATCCGCCGGCGGCCGGGCAGCCGCGAGCCTCTCTGAAGCCCCAGGGCCTTTCCCGAAGCGCGGGGGCGCCGTCCGGCTCTGCTCTGAGGACCCAGGGCCGGCCGGGCGATCGGACAAAAGCAACGGCGCCGCGGATGGCCCGCCTCGCCCGGGCTGCTGGTGCCCGAGGAGGCCGAGGGAGGCGCCAGGGGGCGCTGCCCGCCCACCTCTCCTCCTGGCGCGGGCAACGCATCCGGAGGGAGGGGAGGGTGGGCGGCTGGGGCGGCCCCTCTGGGGAGAGCGCGGGACATCCCGCCCCGCAGAGGGATCCGGCGGCGGTCGCGAAGGAGCCGAGTCGAGCCGAGCGGGCGGGCGAGCGCATTCCTTCAGCCGCTCTCGGCCGCCCCCATGGCCTCGCCGCCCCCGCTGCCGCTGCCGCCGCTGCTGTTCCTGCTGCTGGCCGCCTCGGCCACTCTCGCGCCCGGCGCCAACCCGCCGCCCGGCGCCAACGGCAGCGCGCCGGCCCCGACCGTTCTGACGGTGGCCATGGTGCTGCCCAAGGAGAACCCCAACTACCCGTGGGCGCTGCCGCGCGTGGGCCCCGCCGTGGACCTGGCCCTGGAAGCGCTGGCGCCGGCGCTGCGGGCCGCCGGGCTGGCGGTGCGGAAAGTGATCGCCACGTCCGAGCTGAACGGCGCCTGCTCCGAGTCGGTGGCGCCGCTCAAGGCCGTCGATCTGAAGCTTTACTACAACCCGGACGTGCTGCTGGGGCCGGGCTGCGTGTACCCGGCGGCCGCCGTGGGCCGCTTCGCCTCGCACTGGAGCCTGCCGCTGCTCACCGCCGGCGCCGTGGCCGCCGACTTCAGCCGCAAGCAGGAGCACTACAGCACCATGGTGCGCGTCGGCCCGTCCGCTTCCAAGCTGGGCGCCTTCGTGGCCCACCTGCACGGGCACTTCAACTGGAGCTCGCGCGCCGCCCTGCTCTACGTCGACCACAAGACCGACGACCGCCCCTTCTACTTCACCATCGAGGGCGTCTACGAGGAGCTGCGCCGCGCCAACCTGGTCCTCGGGTACCACATCTACGCGCCCCGCGACAACGGCAGCGCCGCCGGCGACGAAGCGGGGGACCCGGACGCGGCCGTCCAGTTCATCCGAGCTAACGGGCGAGGTGAGAGCCGGGACGGAAGGGGGGCGGAGGCGGCATCGGCGGCGATGACTTGCCCAGCCCGGCGCCCGGAGCGCAGCGCCATCGCGGCCGGGGCTCGCCGTTCCTCCTCCCGCGGAGAGCTTGACCTCCGTGCCAGCCGCAGGGCCGACGGGGCTTGGGACGCGGGCGGGAGGGGGCGAGGCGGGGGCGAGGCCTGCCGCGGGGAAGGGCCGGGCAGCCAACTGCCGGACGGCGCCAGCTCTTCCCTGGGCGTCGCCGCCCGGCCCCGGAGGCACCTATCGATCCGTCGGCCTACTGCAGCTGCGCCCCTCCATCTTGGCGGCCGCTGGAGCTGCTTTGTCATTGGGGCGGGCAGGAAGCCGCCGGGGACGGCCCGATGGGAACCCTGGCAGCCGCTACGGCCGGCCTGCCTACCTGCCTGCTCGACCGCCTCCGTCTTTCCGGGAGGAGGCCCGGATGGGCTCTCCCGCTGGCCGATCTCGACCTGGACGTCCCAGAGGCAGAGGCTCCGGCCGTCGGGCCCGTAGACGCTTGCAGACTGGCAAGGCCCCCGGTGGAGGTCGGGGTTGTAATGCCCCCGAAAGGCTGGGGAGGGAGAGCAGGGGCACGCGGTTGATGGGCCCTGCAAATCCGTAGGGCTGGGGGGGCTTTCAGACTGCCCCATAGGCGCTGTCTTCCATCAGGAATAGGCATCTTCCACAGGGTGGCTCTGCGGACAAGGGACCGGCAGGGTCCGGAGCCCCCGGGAGGTTGCCCA
Organism: Pseudonaja textilis; assembly: GCF_900518735.1. The sequence goes on from NW_020769454.1 coordinate 181,367, forward strand.
GCCGAAGCCATTTGCAGGAAGGACCAGGGAACCGCTGGTTTTAATCCCGGCTTCCTTATTTTTAGAAATGACTGGAAGTGGTGGAACATATCCACGCACCTTCCTCTTCCCATTTTCCCATACAACAACCCTGTGATGTGGGTTGTCTAGAGAGAGAAGGGAGGGGGGTTAGTGGAAGATGGGAAGAAGGAGCCTAGTTGCAATGCTACAATTAGGGATCATCTTACAGAAAACCCACTTTAACTGAGCCGCCCAACCTCCTTCTTCCCATTTCCCACTACCCTCTCACAACGTTGTTACCTCGCAACAGGGCCTTTCCACCCTAACCCAGCAACTCCCACCTCCACCCCCCATTTCCCATCCTCGCCCTGTTGGGAGAGTCCATCCAGCAATAGTTCTGGCAGCTGTTCCAGCGTTTCTGCTGCTTTCCCAAGATCCCACGTTCGGAACCCCTGGCTGCCCTTCAGAAGCTCACTAATCCCTCCGTCTTTGGCCACAAACTGCCGGACCTGTTGTGCCTCCAGATACATCTTCCCCTGGTCACCCCAGTTCACAGCGGGGCGGCTCTGCTTTCCTACCCGAAACAAGGAGACTTCCCCCAGGCAGAAGTGCCCCCAAGGCCTCCCGCCCTCCTCTCCACTGCTCTTGTATCTTGGCCTGGTCTCCCCCCTCCCCAATCCACTCCCCAGTCCTCTAGGAGAAAATTATTTCAGATTAATTCAGGACGTTACTCAATTTCCCCCAAAATTAATTTCCCGTTCTTTGGTGCTCAGCGTTCACTGAAGCGTATGAAAATAGATGCCTGCATACCCACAACACACATAGCCTTAGTTCCTCCTCTCCAACATGTTTAGGCCGTCTGGGTTAAGTTCCCTGAATCTATTCGTGGCTTCATAAGGGGGAATCGGCATCCTTTATCTGTGTTGCGCCTCCCCCTTTTCCTCACCGTTTCACAGACGCCCATTCCTCTCTTTTCCTTCGCCGTTCACTCCCCTTACGTGCCGAGTCTTTGGAAGGCTTCTTCCGAGGGGCTTCTGTTATCCACAGTGCCTTCGGTCAACCAAGGCTTTCCATGACCCTGGTTAGCAACCTACAGGAAGCGCAGACTAGGTGAACAGCCTTCATGGCCTCCAGGCCACAGGCTCAAAGGATCTGTTGTTGCATTGCACCTGAGCCCACTTTTACCCCAAACATGCTTATGTTATCCTAGGCAACCCAAAATCTGTAACAAGCTAAGATATCTTCCCTACACCTTAGCAGTTTAGAGGAAAGTCCCCTTGCTGACAGTGCTGTACCTGAAACCAGCTTCGCACATTTAAAGGGTCCCGTCATGGGTCATCGGTATTTGCAGAACAAACTGACCCTGCGGACTGAACTACTCCAGACTGAAGCGACCAAGAGAAAATGGACAAATTAAGGAGATCTAGGAAACGGCAGCTGAGCTTCTGAATAAGCCAACCCACCCCAGGGTCCTCTGGGCAGAGAGGCAGGTGCCTGGAAGCGTCCAGGGCGGAAGAAAGAAGCGTGGGGGAGAAGACAGGAGGCCTTTCCCCCTCATCTGGGTCGGCACAAGACTCGGGGCCATAAAGCACTGAGGCTGGGCTCCTGCGCCACTTCACCCGGGGAGAAGGCGACCCGCTGGGCGCAGCACACCAAGGCAGTTGCTCAGAGGCTCCCTGACGGGATGAAGGGGAAACCAGGCTGGGGGTTTTTTGCCTGTGGCTTCAGGCTTCCCTTGACTTGGTTGGAGGGGGCAGGGGGCTCTCCTCCCCAGGCCCTCCTTAGGTCAACAGCTGGGGCCTCCCAGGGGCTGCTTGAATCCTGGGGCGGGGGCGGCTTCGACAGCAAGCAGGGAACTGAACTGATTGGCAGCCCCCAACCATTGAGGGAGGACCAAGCGGGGGAGGGGGGGAGAGGAGTGGGCCTCGACTGGCCAGGAGAGACCTGGTGGAACCGGAGCTTAGTGGAAACAGTGGCCTAGTGTGTGTGCGGCTGTGGCAAAGAGACAACACGGCCAGCACCACACTGTGCTTTTATACCGTGCGTGGGGTGTGGGGCGCCCTTAGAAGGTTGCAGGCGGTTCTACTCCCCCCAGCTGGAGAAATGAAGGCAGGCAACCCAGGAGCAGCCGGCTCTTGAGGCCCAGGAGGCACTTGGCGCTTAGGCAGAGGCCGAGAACAGGACCCTGGCAACTTCTGGAGAAGGGGAACCGTGTGCGTGTGTGTGTGGCGGGGGGGATAGCAAAGACAGGGGGGAGGTGGGTGAGGCTGATCTGTGGAAGATGCCTTTGAAATGGCTTTCCAGTGGGTCTGGGTGACGCCAGGGCCCTCCAGGGTTCCCGGTAGCAGCTGCTGGCTGCTCGGGCGCATCCCCTTCCCCTCTGCTGATCCCATTTGACCAAGGGGACTGGGAATTTCTGGGGCGGTTTCTTCCTTGAGGCCTTTGAGGTCCCCTGGCTGGGAGCGGCCACACTCTCTGCCCATCTCTGCTTCACCAGTGGAGCCGGGGAGCACCTCAAACCCCCTTCTCTGGACTCCGCAGGCAGAACCCAGGCTGAGGGCTGCAGGCTACAAATGGGGACAGGAGCAGGAGGGGACCTGATGAGGACGGGGGGCAGAGCCTTGCCTTCCAGCTCCAGGAGCTCCCCTTTCCTGCCTTGACCGAAGCACGGCTGGGCAGAGGGGAGATGGCCAACGGGAGCACATTCAAGGAGGACTCCAGAAGAGGCCAGCAACCAAGACCAACGAGGAAGCATTTAGCCTGCAGGGGAAAGGACTGGCGGCCTCTGAAGTTCCGTTGCCCAGAGGCCAGAAGCCACGGAGTCAAGACTGCAGGGAAGAACGTTGAAGCTAAACCTCGGGAGGAACAGAGGAAGGGTTAGTAAGTAGCCAGAGGAACAGACGGCCACAGATGAGGGGTGAGTTCTTCACTCTCCCATCCGTCAGGCCTCCCGATCTGAGCAAAGTTGGCTTCTAGGACTGTGGATACAGGGTGGTCCCGTAACTCCCGAGGTCTTTCAAGAAGCTGAGCCTGGCCCTCCGGGAGCCCATTCAAGGCCTGCAGCTGGAGCTGAGCAGTGGCGGATGAAGGCTCACTGGTGCCCTGAGCACTGACCAGTCTTGGTGCCTCCCCCTTGGTACAGACGGTACAAACGAAGCCATCTTCTCCACTTCGTGGTGGCCCCTATAAGCAGATGCTTCGTCTGCTTCATGGTTAATACCCCGCTGGACCTGAAAAGCCATTAACCGGACAGTGGCTGAGCTTCCTTCAGGCCACCTGGGTACCCCCCGCCACCCTTGGCATAGGAGGCAGAGCAGGAGACGGCAGCAGAGCTCAGGAGAAGACTGAGAGCCCCCAGGTCTACCAGGTGGCCCAGAAGAGGGCCTTTCGGTGGGGAAGCCTGGCCTTGCAGTACCCAGGCAGGGAGCGGCTGCAGGAACCCTCGATCCCAGGTTAGGGCAAATAACCAGTGACCGGAGAGGGCTTGGAAGCGGTTCGTTGATTTGTAAGCACGCCGTGTGCTCTTAAAGGGGAAGACAAATGCTTACAGGTGAGGGAGCCCTTGAGGAAGTTGGCTTCCACGCATTACATTACCTTTTGCTGCTTTCCTTTGTTAGGAACAAACAATAGTCCCTTCAGGAGAAGAGCCCAGTCCTACCTCGGACACACATCCTGGCTTCCTTCTCTGCACAGGGCCGTTTCTTCCAACCCTGGCATTGCTGGTGCTCCTTATTGTGGTGCTGCCTCTGCTCTTGTGAAGCGTCCAGATGATTCTGCTGTTCCGCCCGAGGGAACAAAGAAGGCAGAGCGAAGATGGAGTCCCCGGCTTTTCCTCCTGGCAGGAACACTCCCTTACTGACTGAAGCCCGCTCGCTTCACACATTTAGGATGTTGGCTTAGAGAGCCAAGATGGCTCCCTCTGGAGCAGCCGGTCAAAAGTCCCTGATCCCCTGCAGCTCAATAGCTCAGACTTGACCTCACGCCCTTCCTCCTGGCAGTCATTTGGCTCTTTGGCTGCTCTGGCAGGCGCTTGGCTTCCTTTTCTGAAATCCGTGGGATTGTGAGGGAGGCCGGTTGGCTCTTGGCCTGCTGGGCTCGCTTGACTAAGCTAGCCGTGCTCCTCGGAGGCTGCGCCCGCCCAGCTCCAAGGAAGAAGTCCAGAGCGAAGCTGGATTCAGCCAGAGGCCCTTCCCCCACAGCATGAAATCACAAGGCCAGCAACTTGCCAGGGGCTCCCTTTATTGTGAGAATGCAGTCACACTTTGCAGGCTGTGGTTTTGAAGGATAAACTAGAAGACCAGGTTGTTCGGATGACCATGTTTAACCAAAACTGGCATTTAGTGCATGTCAAGGGGTTGCTCTCTCTCTCTCCTTATTTCAGCCACAACTGACCAGTCTGTTACTTCAGCACATTCAGATCTACTAAAGTGGGTGGTAAATTTGCCCGCACATCCTATGGTGCCCCTTACCTGGCAGGACTTTCTTCAGATGCAACTCACAAGAGCTGGCATTTCTCTGCCCACACTTCCGGAAACGGTGCCTCCCGGGCAGAGGACTTAGTCCCAGGTGCAGCTCAGCTGACGTGCAGCTCCACCTTCTCTCCTCATACCTACCGCCCTGGCACAGAGCCAGGCCCACCTCTGCCCCCCATGCGACCTTAGGGGCAGGGCACCTGGCAAGGAGGAAAGGAGGCTGACAACAGCCCTAGGTGGAGTTTGTGCTACCAGCTGGAGGGAATCTTTGCAGCTGGGGGTTGAGTGGGGGGCTCCGTGGTCCGCCCCCAGCTTCTTTCCCTAGAGAGGGGGACCCCCACCCCACCCCCACCGCCTCCTGAGATCCTACCCCAGATCCCATCCTCACAACCAGGCTGCTGCCTGGGACAAGTGCTGGAGGGGGGAGGCGCTGCTGGGAACCCCAGCTCTGGGCCTGGAGGGCAAGCAGAGGTGGAGGCTCCCCCACGGCCTTCCTTCCCAGGGCGAAGGGCTGCCGGGCATCACCCTTTGCTCTTGACCTTCTGTGCCTTCCCTCCTCCGGGTGCCTGGAATGCCAGCCCTGGCTTGGCAAAAACTGCTCGGCCATCCAGATGCCCTTCCTGGTGGGCAACAGCATTTGCAGAAGAGACTTCAAAGCTCACTACCGGATAGTAGCTAACCAAGGTTAAAACAAACCATGTTTAACATGTCTTTGGGCCTTTCCTGGTCTGGTTGAGCATATTGTGGTAACGTGGCCCATGTGGCTGGGCTATTTGTGGGAGCACTTCTCCCCAGTTGATCTGCTCATCCAGGAATTCCATCTTGCCAAGGAGGCCGCCCCCCCCCCGCCCCGCCCCCCAAGTGAGGCCAGCTCCATCCCTTATTCCCCCGAGATTCCTCAAGACCTGGCTTCGTCATCCAGCCTGAGGCCTTGGGGGTCTGGCCAGATTTTGGGTGCCCTTCGTGTGTGAGCAGGTGAGGTGTGTTTACTGCTCCTTGTGGGATGGGCAGCGCTATCAATTGATAAATAAATGAAAGCATTCAGGCTCTGCAAGAAGTGGCGGCTGCCATTTCCCTGGAGATCACCTTGTCTTTCACTGAGGATCGTCTTTGTATTCATGACTCCATTAAGCCGTTTTATGTGTTCCCTGCAATCTCGTTTTTATTCTGAAAATCACATTTGCCCTCCTCAAAAGCAGCTTTTGCTGCTTGGACTCTGCGGAGCAGAATTATGGCAGGTTTCCCTTTCACGCCCAGGACAAAAAAGGAGTCTTCACAAGCGTTTCAGTGTTCAGGTGTGCAACCTGGCAGGAGAGGTCTCCAGGGCCCAGGGACCCAAAACGGGGAGACGAGGCCCAGCCAGGAGCAGGGAACAGGCAGGGGAGCCTTCTAGCTGCAATTGGGGGGGGGAGCCCAGCGGGAACAAATGGGGGTCCTTACTGCCCCAGAGGGCAGGACAAGAAGCAATGGGTGGAAGCTGCTCAAAGAGAGCTCCAGCTTACAAATCGGGAGGAACTGCGGCCAGTGAGATCCATCAGAGTTGTGCTCCATTCCTGGAGATTTTCAAAAATAGACTGGACAACCCTCCTGCCTTGAACAGAGGTTGGAGTAGAAGACCTCCAAGGTCCCTTCCAGCCCAAGGGTTCTATCTTCTATTCGCTGGGCGGAGGTCTCTGCAGGCCTCCCGCGTGGAGCCAGGTCTGTGTCGCGCTCCTCCGCTCGCCGGCTTCTCTGCCTGGCCGAGGGGGCACCGCCCCGGATAGCCTTTCCGCGACGGGTCCCGCAGGGCCGGGCGAGTGGGTGCCTGGCGGGGCGGCGGACTCGCCGTCGGTCGTGGAGCGGGCAGCCGGTGCTGGAGGCGGCCTCCGGCCCACCCGAGCAGGGTCTCGCCGGCACCGATCTCTCCCCTCCCGCCCCCGCCTGGCTTTTCTCCAGCCTTCCGTGGAACTGCCCGGCTTGCTTGGCGTCAGGGAAAGGCGGGGAGGGCTTGTGGCCAGGAGACCCGGATGCGCCCAACCAGCTTTGTGCGGCGGTTGCAAAGATAAGCTCTCTGTTGCATTTGCGCAGAGAGCGACGAGGGGACGGGATCGCTCAGGCCCAAAGTTTAAGGTCTGTAAACATTAAGGCGCCAGCTCTGTTTGCGCACCTCTGAGTTTCACGTGAAGGGCTTACGAGCCAAGCTTCAACCTTGGTGAGAGTTTGTTTGGTAGCTTCGCCTGGGAATTCCCCTCCCCTCCTGTTTGGCCAATTAAGGAGGTTCCCTAAAATGTAGTCTAAAACTCCATGAGGGTGGGGGGGGGGGGCTCCCCCCCGAGAGACACCCCCACACATGAACTGCCTGAGGCCAGACAGCTCTGCACTCCAACTCGGAGGGGTGGGGGGGTGGGGGAGCTTTGACCTCTGGGTGGACAGCAGAGACTCCTAAACCATCTCGCCAAGGCAGGCAATGCTGGCAAATCCAGCTGGTATTTTACACCCTTGCCCCATGGGCACAGTGCAGCTGCTGCAGGGCGGCCTCACTCTGAATTCCAGCCAGCTGAGCTGAAAACGCCTTAGAAAGAGAGAAAGCCAGGGGGGGCATTTACCGGGGTGCCTGGGAGGGACCGCCTCAATCATCCAGACGCATTCGGCAGCTACAAGCCAGCAGGACTCGAGCTGGGGGTCTTAAAGAAAAGGAGGAACCTTCCACAGAGTGTGTGTGTGTGTGTGTGTGTGTGTGTGTGGCTTTTCTGCCTTGCCTTCGGCCACACCTGTCGTTGAGTCCCTCCTGCTAGAATGGGAGGCCTGCTCAGCTTGCCTTTTAGACCTTTGCGGCTTCGGATGCAGACCATGCCAGTGTGCCAGTGTGCCGGTGCGTTGGCTGGCCTACTAGCATGCTCCGCCTGGGAGTAACGTGGGGATTGGCACCCGTGGCTCTGCTAAGCTCGCTTGCTTGGGCTGTACTTCAGGGCAGGCTATGGGGCTCTCCTCTAAGGGGAGGCGGCTGCTTGGGGAAGATCCAACCCATTGTAGGTTTCGAGTATGGCACATGGGAACCATGGGTGGTTGCTGGATTACTGCAATGACTGGGTGAACTGCCATTGGCTTAAAAAGAGGAAGCAGAAAAGCTGCAGAAAGGGGACGGACTGTGTGGGAAAAAAGACCTCCTGTGGGGAATGTGGCGGAGGCATGCGGGAGCAGCTGCAAGGGGCACCTTTGGCCTTGGCTGATAGGCACCCGGCAGGCTTGTCCCATGAACTGGGCGATGGGCAATGCCGCTTGAAAAGGAAGGGCAGCCTCCGTTCCGTTGCATGTGCTCCGTCTGATCACCCCCAACTCGTAAGCTTTGGAGGCGGCCTTCAGCAGGGAGCTTCTGGGTCTCCAAAGAGGGTGGGTTTCCTCCTGCTGGATCAGGGGAAGGTCCAGCGGCAGGTTTTCCAGGGTGGCCACCCAGATGCTTCTGGTGGTTCATAAATAGACCCAAACACACCTCCTCCTCCATATTCGCCCTGGAGATGAACATAGGAGCCACGGTGGCGCAGTGGTTAGAGTGCAGTACTGCGGGCTCCTTCTGCTGACTGCAGGCTGCCTGCAATTTGGCAGATCAAATCTCACCAGGCTCAAGGTTGATTCAGCCTTCTGTCCTTCCGAGGTGGGTAAAATGAGGACCCAGATTATTGGGGGCAAGATCCTGGCTCTGTACACCGCTTAGTGGGGTCTGTCAAGCTCTGTGAAGCGGTATATGAGTTGAAGTGCTCTTGCTATTTATTCTTCAAGACTGTTCTCTGAGTTTTTTCCATCTTCTTGAAACTCTTGTGGTATTGCAGAAAAAGACAAGGGCATTTAGTGGCAGACCCAGCGGCCCAGGTTATGCAGAAAGAGAGAAGGCCAAGACAGATTTTGCAGGGTCCTCTGAACCAAGAGCTTGGCCAGTTGCCTAGGAAACCCAGGTCCCTTCTAGGTTGTTAAGGCTGTCTGGGAGGTGATTGGCAGTTGGGTTCGCTCTGTGCCCCTCGCATCTTTCGGAGAGGGGTCGTCAGCTCTGGAGCAGGCAGCGGTGTGTCTCCTCCTTCAAGGAGAGGACAATGCTGGGTAACTAACCCTGAACCCCACAGTTCTTGATAACCACCATCCTGTCTCTGACATGGTCCTCCAAACACCAGGACAGGACCAGGACGTTGACCGCATTCCTTGGCCCGGAGCAGACAGATACTCCAGGCCGGTGACTTGCCCACCCACCGGCATCATGTGGATGCTAAAAGGAGAACGGCCGCACGGCCTCTGTCCCCCAGAGCTCAGCTGGTTCAGAAAGACCCCAGGACCCCCTGTGTTGGAGGCTGCTGGGAGGTCAAGGAGGGCCGGGGTGGGCGCCCCATCCACACCCTTCTCCTGCCAGGGGCCACCTGCCCTACAGGCATGGGGTTGATCGGCCTCAGTGCTGCACCCTGAAACCGGAAGGGCTCCCCGCAGCTCACTTTTCCCAGAGCTAAACCCCGTCTCAAGGAGGAAGGGGCGGAGGCAAAAGCCTGATGCCTTTGGAGCTGGCGAGGGCCTTTTGTCTGCAGGGACGTCTCCCTCAGTCCAAGGCCTGGCATTGCCCCCCCCCCCGCCAGGAAACGGGCCCCAGAAGCTGCACCCCGTCTCTGTTTATAGAGGCCGTTAATCACAGCGTCTCCAAGCCCGTGAGCTTCTCCCCCCACCCCCACCCCCATACTAAAGAGAGCCCAGCAGGGGCACCTTTTCATTCCTGTCCTCCTGAGCTTAACTGGTACACTTGTAACAGCTGCCACATAATTTGATCAGGGCTATTTCTGTAGTCCCTGGCCCTAAGCACGCCTCCTCCGCCTCCTCCTCCTCCTCCTCCTCCTCCTCTCCCAGGGGGCCCTGGCTAGAGGACTGATTGGATGCCCAAGTGGCCAAGGCTGCCTCTGGGCACTGGGCCCACTCAAGCTCCTCCAGGTAACCAAGTCAGATCCCCGCTTGGAGCCCATGCCGGTGGCTTTGTTGGAGCCCTGCAGAGGTTCCTTCCGAGGAGGCGCCACGCCCCTTGCAACAGGGCTCTCTTTTCACCCTAATCAAAGGCTCGGTCAGATTCACTCTCTGCCCTGGGGGGCGGAGGGGGAGGGGGAGGGGGAGGGCATTTCTGCAGCGGAAGCCCTGGAGACCCCAGTCAGAGGCTGCCTGTGATGGGTGGTCCCAAGCGCAGGCTGAGCACCGCCAGCTCCTCCCAAAGCCCAGCAGGGCCCAGCCGGTGCCTGTCGTGGCAGGAGCTCCTTCCTTGCTGAGGCAGGGAGCAGCACCGGAGCCTCCAACGCCATCGGAAGGGAGCGGGGAGGATGGTCTCCCTCCTGCCCAGGTCACGTTCGCCATTTCCCTGGGTCAGAAACGGGTCCGGGAGTGACGCCGCCTCCAGTGGTCAGAACCGGCTCTTGCCCTCCTCTTCTGCCTTCAGGGGAAGGGAGCGAATTGCTTTGCCTCTTCTCGCCCACCCACCCCCGTCCCCTCCCCTTGCAGCAAATTGCCTCTGCTAAGATGATCAGGTGCATCTCGTAAGCCGTGCAGTTAATTCTCCCCGTTTGCCTGTGGAAGCTGACCTGGCAATTCCTCACAGCTCGTCTAGCCTTAAACTTCTGGTTGGGTCTTTGGGGCCCCTGCTTTCTCAAAGCGCCCTCCTTACTGGCCCTGATGGTGTTACCGAGTTTGGGTAATCAAACACCTGCCAGAAAACAACCAAGGATTCCTCTGGTTTCCTCCTTGTTCAGAACTCGAGTGGTCTTAGCAGAATGACAGGGTGGGAAGGGACCTCGGAGGTCTTCTAGCCCAACCCCCTGCTCAGGCAGGAGACCCTCTACCACTCCAGACCAGTGTCTGTCCGGTCTCTTCTTAAGGCCGTTCCAGGGATTGATTGTCCCCTCCGCCAGGAAATTCCTCCGTAGTTCCAGGTTGCTTCTCCTGACGTTGTATCTCTTGGGGTGATGACCCGTAGTCTCTCAAAATAAACCCAAACCCAAAACATACATTAAAGTCCGGTAAGGCCTTCAACTTAACTTCACCGTTTTATTAGGCACAGTTTAAAGTCACAAAAGTAAATAATGAGGCAAACAAAAAACCAAAACAAACTGCATTGATGAGAGTCCCAAAGCAAGCCAAGATAATTGTAAAGTCCAGGAAAATAATCGAGAAAAGTCCATGGGAAGAATGCCAGCAAAGATAAGCCTCTTTCACGGTAAACACTAATTGACTCCAGCAATTCTAACTGCGCAGTTGCAAATTTATATGCCTAGCTCCCACCTGCAAGCCACGAGGAGGATCATGGTAATCTCCTCTTGAGTAGAGCTGGCTTTTATCCTCTCCTCCCTGCGTGGCCTAGGATGGAGAGGGGATGGGCCTGGGTCCTCCTCTGACTGCTCAGCCAGCCTCTGCCCTTCCCCAGCCTCCTCCAGCACCTCTGGAGCCAGACTCCCACTCCCTGTTGGCTGTTCCTCCTCTTCCTCCGAGTCAGGCTCCACCAGGGGCAGGACACTCTGTGAGGCTGCCTAAACCAGTCTCTGCTGGCCTCACTTCGCCTCTGATGCTCCTCCTGTTCTGGCCAGCTCCTCAGCCCCTTTCAGCTGCCCCTCCCCTCTCCCTCTTCCCCTGACCCAGCCTGCCTGCACCCCACCTGTTTGGGAGTCACGTGGGGGGGGCACCAAGTTGACCTTCTCTGTTCTCTTGCATGGTTTTCAGGGCTGCTAATCCAAGGGGGGGGGCAGCTCTTTCATTTCCCATCTGAAACTGATCCAAGGGGTGTGCAAATGGGACCCCTCCCCCCCCCCCCCGTGTCTTGGCCTTTGGGGGAACAGGAGAGGCAGGAGGACGGCCCGGGGAAGGGAGGGCTTCCTGGAAGTCCCCAAATGCCATTACAGACGCAAAAACAGAAGGGAGCTTTGGGGAAGGGAGAGTCCCGTCCCTGGGGGAGTTCCCTTCCCCTGCACATCCCAGGGGCTCTTCTTCCGCTGAAGGCAGGTGCCCCCCCCCCGGAATAGCTCTCTGCAGTAGCCAGAGGGGGCTCGCTCGGGCGCCTCCCTTCCTGGAGGGGTCGGAGTGGGCCCTGCTAACCACAGCTGGCCGACACGTTGTATGTATTGTAGCTGAGTATCGAATCAAATTTCTTCGCTAGAGCACGAATGGCAAAGAACTCAGGGAAACGTCTCCGGCCCTCAGTGGGGGGGGCCAGGTGGGGCTCAGCCCCCCGTCCTTCTGTGGAGCTGAGCTGGGGGTTTCATCATAGTGAGTGCGAAATGCCGCTTCCATTTAAATCAAATAAAACAAATGTATCGCGTTGGCCCAGAGGTGGCATTCAGCAGGTTCTGACCAGTTCTGGAGAACCGGTAGCGGAAATTTTGAGTAGTTACATTTGGTGTCCTCCCTGCTTCTTACCAGGAACCTGACCGTGTGGGGGTTGGGGGCTCCACTGACAGCCCCGGGGGGGGAGGGGGGAGGGGGGAGCACCAGCCGCAGACGGACGGACGGGGAGAGCAGCTGAGCCAACGGGGCCCCTCCCGCCCTTCTTCTCTCGGCAGTCATCTACATCTGCGGCCCCCTGGAGATGCTGCACCAAGTCATGCGTCGAGCCCAGTCGGAGGGCCTGACCCAGGGCGACTACGTCTTCTTCTACGTGGACGTCTTTGGGGAGAGCCTGCAAGGGGACGGGCGCCTGGGGGCTGCCAAACCCTGGCAGAGCAAGGAGGGACCGGACCTGCGGGAGGCCTTCCAGGTCAGTCCAGAAGCTGGGGAAGGGAGCCGGCGCCCTGGAGTCCCAGGCATGGGGAGGCCTTGGGGGGAAGGGCCTGGGCCGGGCGGAGGGGAGCCCCACCAACTGCTCTTCTGGAAACCCGGTGCTGGGAGGGGGGCTCCTTGGTGGCCAGGACCAAGCCTCCCCCCCCCCCCCGCCTTGCTCTGCCCTTGGGGTCTCTCCCTGCACCTGGGCCTCCCCTTGCTCAGAGCGGAGGGACTCTTGGCTCTCCGTCCTCCAAGCGGGGGGGGGGGGGGGGGGGGGGGGGGGGCTCGGGGGGGGGGGGGGGGGGGGGGGGGGGGGGCGGGCTGTGCTGTGGGGGAGCAGAGCAGAAGCCCCTGGAGAGCAGCAGCTCCAGACCTTGAGGGCCCTGAAGGCCTCCACCCGGCCAGCCTCTGCTTGCCTCAAAAGGAGTCTGGGGGGGAGGCTGTGATGAAGGGCAGGGTGGCTTCCTTGCCCCTCCCTCTCAGCCACTTCCCAATGCATGACAACAGTCTCCTCTTTCTCCCCCCCCACCCCCCCTTGGTCAAAAGAGGCCCAGGCTTTGCAGAAATGCTCAGGAGGAGCAGATGGGGAGAGGCAGGAGGAGCAGACGGGGGGGGGGGGAGGAGGTGCAAGGCTGATGCCTGAGGCAAGGGGAGCCCTAAGCAGCCCCCAGAGGTTGCCAGGCGAGGGCAGGTGGGAGTCATTTTGCAGCCTGGTGTGAGATTTCCAGACAGCTACATGCAGGAAGCATGGTGTGTGTGTGTGTGTGTGTGTGAGAGAGAGAGAGAGAGAGAGGGAGAGGGATAGAGAGGGAGAGAGAGGGGGGGGTGCCTCAGCTGCAGGGGCACATGGGCTCCCATGTCCCTCAGCCGATGGCCTTTCTTGCAGACGGTGCTGGTGATCACCTATCATGAGCCCCAAACTTTGGAGTACCGAGACTTCCAGAACAAGCTGATCCTGCGGGCTCGGCAGGATTACCAGGTGGAGCTCAGTGGTTCACTGGTAAGCGCCCCCCCCTCCCCCAGCCTTCCCCCTCTTGAGCTCCTAGCTGGGTGAGAGGAGTCCCCCCCCACCACAGGCGAAGCCTCTGCCGGGAAGGGAGGCCGCCTCTTGGCCGTCCACAGCAGCCTCCACGCAGACGTAGAGCCTCCGGCAGGAGGATCCAGGCAGGTGCTGGGCCAGCACAGGCGGCCTTTGCCCAGAGCGGCTGGCCACACGCAGCTCTGCGGGGCAAAAGCCGATGGGAGGGTTCCCAGCCTGCCTGGGGAGGCAGCCCGTGGCTTCCTTCGCCTTTGCTGCTTCGGGAGAAGCCCGCTCTGCCAGCCCCTCTTCGGTGGCTTTGCATTGGGGGAGGGGGTGTCACCCGGTGAGCAGAGGCCAGCTCAGGTCATTCCCGGCCTTCCCGAGCACGGGGGGAGGCCCTGAGACGGTGAGGGGCCCATTTTGAAGAGGCTCCTGGAAACGACCCCTGGCTCCCTTCCCTGGGCTCCTGGGCGAAGCGAGCAGAGGAACTTTGCCAGCTCCTCCCTTGCTGCGTTAAGGCAGCGGCTGTGTCCTTCATCACTTGGGGTGGTGCAGCTGCTTTGAGGGCCTCCCCAAATCCTGGGCCCTGTTTCTGCTGGAGCTGTCACTGCGGGGCCCCGACTGGCCAGGAGCCTGGAAGCCGCTGCAGCAACCCTTGAGAGGACTGGAGTGCTTCAGCGCATCAGGAACATGATGGCACTGACACTCTCCTGCTGTGTGGGGGGCTCCCTCCAGCGAGCACAGGAATCGGGTGCTTCAAATGAGTGCGCACACTCACACACTCACACGGGGGTGTGGAGGGGGGGGAGAATCCCTACTGCAAAGTTGTCTAATCCTGTCCAGCTGAGACCTTTCCAGCCGTTTGTGCCAAATCCCCGCAGCCTCTTTCTCTCCTCCCCCTCCTCCTCCCCCTCCTCCTCCTCCTCCCTCTCCTGTGGATTGGCGAACGTCCTCCTCACCCCCTTGGGTGTGATGTCCTGTGCTCTGCTCAGTGGGAGCCCCACGGGTTGTGTGTTATGGCCGCCCCAAGTGACACTTGAGAGCTGGTCCAGTCAGACCTCCCCCACCCATGAAAGCCCAGAGAAGTGACGGGGCCCTTCCCCACCTGAGGTGCCCCATGGTGGAGTGCCAGAGGGGGAGCCAGAGAGTTTCACCGGCCTCTTTGAGGGGACACTCAACTGGGGAGGGAAGCCCTGCAGGTGGGCTGGCAGGGTCTTTCTTGGCCTCCTCGGCCTCTGCTTGCAGCGAGCTTTGCAGGGGGCACCCACAAGTTCCGGGCTGCCTAGAGGAGAGAGGCTACAGGGGGTTCCCTGAGGGGCCCCTACAGCCAGCCAAGGCCAACTCTGGGGGGGCCTGGGAGGGGAGAGAGCCAGTACCCTGAGGGGCCGGGCAGAAGGGGGGACTGTATGTGTGTCTCCCCAGTTGAGGTCAGGGGTCTCCGCCCAAACCCCTGCCCGGCAATGGCACAGGAATTTCTAGCTACCACCAGCCATGCTGATAAAAGAGGCCCTCGGCTCCCCTGGCTCAGAGCAGGGCTGTGTGCGGGTTCTGCTCTGGGGGCACCTGGAGCTGCCCCGCCTGGGTTGGCCTGGAGTGGGGGAGGGAGGGAGGTCCCACCGGGTCTCTCAGTACTGGGGAGGGGGTGTTTTCATACATTCCCCTTCTGCAGAGTGTGAGTAATTAACCTTTTCCTTGGGGGGGGGGAGCAGCCGGGCCCCCTTTCACCAGGCTGTGGAAGTGACTCTGGGTGCAGACAGGAAACAACGGCCGTCTCCCACCCACATCCTGCCCCCTCCCCATGGGGCTGCTCCTATTTTTAGGCTCCCCTCCCCACTTTCTGTGCAGTTTCCCAGGAATCTGCAGGCAGGCAGGGAAAGGCATTGGGGGGGGGGGGCTGCATTCACACCTCTCCCTTCCTTGTTCACTGAGCAATGGCTGTTTCCTGATTGGCTGTTCAACTGCTGGCCAGTCCGCTGGCTGAACAGCCGGGCCTGCTCATTCGGGGGCCCCCAAGCGCAGAGGAGTCTCCAGGACGGGCTGGTGGCATTCGGTCCCCTGAGGGCCCACAGCAGTGGAGCCCCCCCTTGCCCTGCCGCCTTCCGGCCCTTCTGCAGTGGGAGCCTCGAAGGGCCCGGTGTCCGTTCAGCCGAGCTTGGCTGGGGAGGGCCGTGGGGCACGGGAAGGCAGCAGGCCGTCAAAGACTCTTGGCGCTCTGGGCTGCCGGCAAAAGCGGTGCTCTCCACCCGGAGCTGCTCCTGGTCTCCTCTGGGGCAGCAGAAATTTTGTTCCCCTTTCCTGAAACAGACACGCTCCTGTTTTCTGCCTTTAAATAAGAGTAAAAGCCTCCCTAGCTGTAGCCTCTGGCTCCAAGGGCTGCAGTCACCGGCTCATCCTGACTGCAGGGGTGCCGTGGAGGAGGGGCCCTCCGCCCGGGGTGCAAGTGGGCCCCTCTGCATCTGAGCAGAGAAGAGCTCCTGTGTCCTGGACACCTTTGCTTGTGGCAGATGGGAACCGCAGGAAATTTGGGCCACCCGAAGTCACCCCATAACTGACGCCAGGTTAAATTGACGGGGCCACGCCCTATTCCTGGACAAGGGGTCCTCCCGAGGGTGGGCCCTTCGACTGCTTGGCTTTCCTGCTAGGGGAGGTGCCCTGGAGGGCACCGAGCAACGCCTCTGCCTCCCTCTCTGGCTCCCCCCAACAGAAAAACCTGGTGGCCGGCTGCTTCCACGATGGACTGCTCCTCTACGCCCTGGCCCTGAACGAGACCCTCCACAAGGGCGACACCAAGCTCAACAACAGCCGCATCCTGGAAAAGATGAAGGGGCGCAGGTTCCAGGGTACGGGGGCTGCAAGAAGGGGGTTTCCCAGACCTAGAAGCAATGGGGGGGCAGGGGGGGGGCTGGAATGACTGGAGAGGAGATCTGGGGCCTCGACTGGAGGAGGACGGGGGGGCGGGATTGGAAGGGCAGAGCTCCATCGACAAGGGTCACAGTGCTCTTAGGGGCCTGATCCAAATGCCAGGGCGCTTTTGTTCATCCAGGGGTCACTGGGACCGTGAGCATGGATCAGAACAATGACCGCGACACAGACTTCAACCTGTGGGCCATGAAGGAGGGGGAGAGTGGCACATACCAGGTAAGCTGGAGCCCCTCAGCAGCCCCTAAACCCAGCCCACCCGCATGCCAGTCCTCCCCGGCCAGGAGACACCGGCCTTCTTTCTCCTGGAGGGACAAAGTCTGGGGCAGTCAGGGCCCCCCCCCGCATTCTCCTGGCCATTGGTGGGCAGGCGGAGGAACAATGGCAGCGGCTGGCCAGGTGAGCCAACAGCCTTCCGCCCACAGGTAGTTGGACACTACGTGGGATCCGAGAAGCAGCTGAAGTGGCTGGGGCCTATCCACTGGCTCAAGGGGCAGCCGCCTCTGGATAACCCCCCCTGTTTTGACATGGATGACCCCTCCTGCGACAAAAGTGGGTGCCTGCTGCCCAAAGAAAGCGGGGGAGGGGTGGGATTACCTTCACCCTGGGAGAATCCCTGAGCCCATTTTCCCCGCCCTCCTCTGAATGGCCTGCCTGCTGTGGGCAGCTGGGTCTCTCCTTCCAGTGGACGTATGACCCCGCCCCCCCCGGCTCCCTCCGCAGAAAGACCCACCCGGGACACCCAGCTGCCTGCCGGTGCTTCTCAGGGGGGGGGGGGGCTGAGCCCTTGCCTGATCTGTGGTGTCCTTGCAGGTGCACTCAGCACCCTGGCGATCCTGGCGCTGGGAGCCGGACTCACCTTCATCATGTTTGGGGTTTCCAGCTTCCTGATCTTCAGGTGCCTGAGCAAACTCTTGGGGGGCCTGGAATACAGCGGGCGAGAAGGGGGGGTACCCTGGCCAGACAGGCAGTGTGCAGCCCGGGAGGAAGAGGGCCATGGCTGCAGTGGCCACCCCTGTGATGCGTGGTCAGGGCCAGGCTGGGCTTAGCCAGGTGTTTCCTCCTCAGCCTTTGGAGGACGCTGGGCTGCATGGAAGGGCCACCTCCATGAGGTCCAAATGTTCACACCGTGGCATAAACCAGAGCAAGGTCTGGCGGGCCGCGTTCACATGTGCCAGGCTGCTTGGGGTGAGCTGGCTGGCCCTTTGAGGCCTTGGCTGGCCTTTGGCCTGGGGTGTGGCAGGTGCCAGAGCAGCTTCTGGCTCTTGCGCTGCAGACTCAGCCCCGGATCCAGTTGCAGGGCATTGGGGGGGGGAGGGGCGTGAGCCATGGGGCCATGGCTGGGTCAGGGAGCTCAGGAGCCATTGTGGGTCTTGACAGGAAGCTGATGTTGGAGAAGGAGCTGGCCAGCATGCTGTGGCGGATACGCTGGGAGGACCTGCAGTTTGGGGGCTCGGAGCGCTACCACAAGGGGGCAGGCAGCCGACTCACCCTCTCACTGGTAGGTACTATGGGGCGCTCACGGAGGGTCCCTCCAAGGCCCAGCCCCCCACCTGTTCCCCAGCCCCTCGGCTTTGAGGGGGCCCTTTCCCCCTCCTGCTGACTCGGCCTCAGTTGGCTGTGACTCTCGGCCTCGGCTTCTCTCCAGCGTGGCTCCAGTTATGGCTCCCTCATGACGGCCCACGGCAAGTACCAGATCTTTGCCAACACAGGACTCTTCAAGGTGAGCCCCACCGTCCCCGTTTCCAGCCCCAGCCGTACTGGAGGCTACGCCAGCTCACCCCCCCCCCGCTTGTCTCTTGCCCTCCAGGGAAACGTGGTGGCCATCAAACACATCAATAAGAAGCGGATTGAGCTGACGAGGCAGGTGCTCTTTGAGCTCAAGCACGTACGTACTGGGGGGGAGGGGCAACTACTCTGGGGGTCTCCTGGGGGCGGCAGCCTCTGCTGCAGGGAAGAAGATGCTGGCAGTGGCCCCCCACTCCACCGGGCCATGCTTGCTGCCCCACAGATGCGGGATATCCAGTTCAACCACCTGACCCGGTTCATCGGGGCCTGCATTGACCCCCCCAACATCTGCATCGTGACCGAGTACTGTCCGCGTGGCAGTCTGCAGGTGAGGCGGCTGTCCAGGGCAGGTGAGGGGGGAGGCAGGGCTCCCCCTACTGGGCTGTGGCCAAAGCTGACCTCTACCCCCCTCGGCCTGCCAGGACATCCTGGAGAACGAGAGCATCAACCTGGACTGGATGTTCCGCTACGCCCTCATCAATGACATCGTCAAAGTGAGGAAAGGGGCTTCTGGCATTTGAGAGAGGGGAGTGGGGGCTCAGCCTCAAGGGGCCTCTCTCCCTCCCGCCCCACACAGGGCATGACCTTCCTGCACAACAGCATCATTGGCTACCACGGTAGCCTCAAGTCCTGCAACTGCGTGGTGGACAGCCGCTTCGTGCTCAAGATCACGGATTATGGCCTGGCCAGCTTCCGCCAGGGCCACGAGAGCGAGGGCAACCACGCGCTCTACGCCAGTGAGTGCCCGGCCAGCCCCTCCTGCCTGTCACCTGGGGAAGCCCGAGCCCCGCACCCCCTGACCCAGACTCTCTGGCTCCTGCTCCAGAGAAGCTGTGGACAGCCCCCGAGCTGCTGCAGAAGGGGACGCTGCTCCCGCTGCCCCTGGCCATGCAGAAGGCGGACGTCTACAGCTTTGGGATCATCCTGCAGGAGATAGCGCTGCGCAGCGGCGCCTTCTACGTGGAGGGCCTAGAGCTCAGTCCCAAGGGTGAGGAGGGGCCGGGGGTAAGAGCGGAAGCCCAAAGGCCAGCCCTGCCTGCCTCCAGCTTGCGCTGACCAGGAAGTGGGATGCTGGTTTACGCCTCCTGCCTCAGCCTGGAGAACCAGGAAAGCAGCGAAGGCAGCCTGTCCCTCCCTCCCTCCCTCCCGCCATGCCCTGCCGTCTTGCAGCCAGGGAGTCCTCCGGCCTGGATGGGTTCATCATGGGGCCAGCCGTCTGAGCAGTGCTGTAGAAGAGGCAGGGAAGTAATGTCTGAATGCAAGATGGGGGGGGGTTCCACACCAGAGAATGGTAGAAGTGGGGCTGCTGCTGGCTGTGCCCTTGGCTGGGTTCTATTTGTGACCACGCTGGTTTGACCTGTGACCTCTGTCTTTCCAGTCCCCCCTCCGTCCTCATCCACCCCACCCCCACCCCCAGGATTGCCATGTTCACTTCTCTCTTCTCATTGTCCTAGCAGCTGGTCACCCCCCTCCCCCCACGCGTCAGCTGTGCCTCCATCCCATCACCCCCACATTCACTCCTGTGCATCCCGCCCTACTCCTCCCCCCCAGAGATTGTGCAGAAGGTGGCCAACGGCCAGCTGCCCTACTTCCGGCCCACCATCGACACCCGCCTGCACAGCGAGGAGCTGGCTGTGCTGATGGAGCGGTGCTGGGCTCAGCAGCCGGCCGAGCGCCCAGATTTCGCCCAGATTAAAGTCTTCATCCGGCGGTTCAACAGGTAAGGAGGTCTCCTCCTCCCACCTTAGGTGTGCGTGTATGCGCGCGCGCGCGTGTGCACAAGAAGCCTGCTTCAGCTTCTGACCCCCCAGGCAGGGAAGTGCAGAAGGGGCTCCTCCCCACACAGCCCCGCAAGGCGCCTGCTTGCAACCCTCCCAAGGTTGTTTTCCCCTGGGATGCAGGTGTACCTCGAGGATGTTCCAGTTGGCCCTGGAGAGACTCTCCCTCTTCTCCTACTGAACGTGGACTAAGGGTCCCCACAGGGAGGCCCCGCAAGACTTTCTGCTGGATCCCTGAGATGGAGACAATGGGATGGGGGTCCCCAGAACAGGCCCCAGGCCCCAAATCTAGCCAGCTTGGCTTTCTCAGGCACTTCTGTGGCTCGGCTGACAGATAGCTCCCTCCCCAAAGAGGCAGGTGGCCTCTCCGCCCACCCGCCCACGGGAGAAGTCAGGGGCTGGCTGAGGCTCCCCAGCAGGGCCGCAGCTCCCGTCGTCTGGGGGCACCGTCTCCCGCCTATAGCAGGGTTGCCTCTCATCCAAAGGCTTCCGGGGGGAGGAATGTAATGGCATAGCGCCCGCCATGCCCAGTCCTGTCACCCTTTCCTTCCCCTCACCCTGCCTGCACCACCATGGACGTCCACCCTCCTCCTGTGCCTCAGGGAAGGAAGTACCAGCATCCTGGACAACCTGTTGTCGCGCATGGAGCAGTACGCCAACAACCTGGAGAAACTGGTGGAAGAGCGCACGCAGGCCTACCTGGAGGAGAAGCGCAAGGCAGAGAATCTGCTCTACCAGATCCTGCCCCAGTGAGTCCAGCTTCCGCCGGCCTCCCGCCGGGGCTCCGGGCCTGCGACACTCTCCTGCTTGGAAGTTCAGCAGCTCCTGTCTTTTCTACCCCTCAGTTCGGTGGCTGAGCAGCTGAAGCGGGGTGAGACGGTGCAGGCTGAAGCCTTCGACTGTGTCACCATCTACTTCAGTGACATTGTAGGGTTCACCTCCTTGTCAGCAGAGAGCACCCCCATGCAGGTAGGCTGCAGCGTGGGTGGGCGGGCTAATCCCTTGCATGCCTGAAATGGATGCAGCTGACTCTGGTCCTCTTTGGTTTGGGCTTGGGAAAGTCTCCCCCCCCCGCCCCCCCACTGGCTGGGGCAGGTCCAAGGACAGAGTCCCACTAGACAGTTTCCCCTCTGGCTCCCCCGCTTAAGGGCTGGGGTGTGGTTTGTTTTCCTCACCCAGTGGAGACGTGGAGCCCTGAACGTGGCGCTGCCACCAATAAATATGGCTGGCGCATGGCAGAAGGCAGATACTTATGTAGCTACCAATTCATGGAAGAAGCGGAAGGGCCTATTTGCAGAAATGGTGAACCTATGGGATGTGTGTCATAGGCGATACACCATGCCATGTTCGGTGACACTCTGGAAGTTGAGCGTCCTCTGAGGGGCCTGGGAATATAGTCCAGAGGGGAGGGGAGGAGAGGAGAGGGGAGGTCTGAAGAGGCCTCTCTTGAGCAGAGGGCGGCGGTGAGTTAGATGCCACAGAATCAAGGTGGACATTTTCTGAATTTTTGACATTCTGAACCCAAAAGGTTCACTGTTACTGGTCTATGGCTATAACCGTAGCCCATAGAGCTCAGCGTCTGTGCTCTCGCAAAACCCCTTGGGGTTTGGGCTGCCTGTGAATCCAGCTGCTTCTTTCAAGTCCTCTCGGGGATCCCTGCTTCGGTGGAACAGATTACACAAACACAGCAATCGGGTTTCCGTGCTGGCTTAGCAGGTTGTGTGAACGCAGCTACTGGGAAGCAGAGGGAAGGCCAAGAGGGCTATTAATCCCACTCGTCCCTTCTGCAGGGCCTGGGCCACTGGGGCTCCCTTGTGGTCCTTCTCTATCAACTTTTCTAATTGGTCTCGTCTCACTTTCCCCAAAATGTCGATCCCTCTGCCCGGGGAATCTGCAGGAACTGCCATGCCTGAGGGTCACAGCCTCGCCTGGTCTTGGCCCTGGACAGCCACCTGCCCTTGCTACATTAGGCTCCCTTCACCTGCCCAGGCAGCTCCCCTGTCTCTCTCTCTGCCCCCCCCCAGGTGGTGACACTCCTCAATGATCTCTACACTTGCTTCGATGCCATCATTGACAATTTCGATGTCTACAAGGTGAGCCTTGTGGGGCTGGGCTGGGGCCCCTTCCTGGCTGATCCCAGGCTCACAGCAGCACTGCAGGGAGTCATCGCCCCCCCGCCTCACCCTGCTTCTGGACCCTGGCCGTAGGTGGAGACCATTGGTGATGCCTACATGGTGGTGTCCGGCCTGCCTGTCCGAAATGGCAAGCTCCACGCCCACGAGATCGTCCGCATGGCCCTGGCACTCCTGGAGGCTGTGAAGACCTTCCACATCCGGCACCGGCCCAGTGAGCAGCTGTGTCTGCGCATCGGGGTCCACTCCGGTGAGTCCCTCATCTGGGCGAGGGTGGCCCACCTCACCTGAGCATGCGCAGAGCACCAGCAGTTCAGCCGCCCCCCACTGCCTCCCTGCAGGGCCGGTGTGTGCAGGAGTGGTGGGCCTCAAGATGCCACGCTACTGCCTCTTTGGGGACACGGTCAACACGGCCTCACGCATGGAGTCCAATGGCGAGGGTGAGACCCCCCTCCCCGCCCTCTTTCCAGCCCCCCCACCCCCAGCTTCCTTGTGAATTTCCTTTCCCCTTCAGCAGATGCTCCGGTGGGATGCAGCTCAGCCCCACCCCATTCCCCCGAGGCCTTGCTGCTTCTCCTCCTTGAGGGCAAGAGGGGTCCCAACAGGGCAGTTCAGGCTTCCCTAGTTTAGGCTAATCCACTTTATTGCGGTCCTCCGTCATGCTGCGGACCCCGAGACTCGGCTGGGCCATCTGGCAGGGGATCCTGGAGGGCATTCACTCCCCTGCCCGCTTCCTTCCAGCCTTAAAGATCCACATTTCTGCTGCCACCAAGGAGATCCTGGACGAGTTTGGCTGCTTTCTGCTGGAGCTCCGGGGGGATGTGGAGATGAAGGTGGGTGTGGGAAGGGGCAGGCCGGCCCCGCCCTTCCATGCCCCAGGGGGTGGGCTGCATTGCAAGAAAGGGGGAGAGCGCCCCTCACGCACACATCTGCTGCTTCCCGGCAGGGCAAAGGGAAGATGAGGACCTACTGGCTGCTGGGCGAAGAGAAGGCGGCCGTCATCTGAGGGCGGCCCTCCCTCTGCGGGGAATGGGCAGGAGCAGCTGCTCCCATGAACTCGTGGTGGATTTGCTCTGCCTTGGAGCACGGAGGGGGGGCGACAGTGGCCAGCCTGCAGGGAAGGATGGCTTCGCGCCTGGAGAGGCGGTGGCTGTGCCCGGAGCAGGCGGGGGGGAGGGGGGGCTGTCGCTGTCCCAGACACCAAGGGGTCTTCCCTGCCCAGCCAGGCAGCAGGAACCCACCTGCCGACCAGCTGGGGCTCCGGGCCCCATTCGATGCCCCTCCCCCGGCTCAGCTGGCTGAGCCAGCCCTGCTGCTCATTTTCCCCTTTGGCGGCACATGCAGGAACCAGGCAAGCAGTTTGGGCCGAACAGAAAGAGGGAGGGGAGAACATCCCCCTCTTCCCTTTAGCAAGAGAAAGGACAGGGAAGGGCCTGTCCAGCCCCCACTGCTTCTGAGGTGGGAGAACCACAAGGAAGCTGCCTGGAAGCCCCTCTCCGGCTCTTGCAGGAATTTAACTGGGGTGATCAACCCTTTGAGGAAGGGTCTCTGCACCCCCCTCCACCCACATAAGCTCGGGGTTTCCCCACTGGCCCAGGGGGTGGCAAGGACGTCTTCAAGGCCGGGGGACGTTTTTTGGGCCGTACAGCTACGGCTGGTCGAGGCATTCCGAGATGGGGGTGGTGAACATTGCGCACTTCCTGAAAGGGGTGTCGCCCGTCCGGATGCTGGAGGTGCCCTGTGGAGAGGGACAAAGAGGCTGAAGAGCAGGCGGAGGGGGCGGGGGGGGGGCGGAGCTGCCTTCCTGGCATGCGTCACCCGCCCTCGTGGCCAGAACATACCCTCCATGCTAGAACACCAGGTGCCTGGGCTGCCTGCCCACCTGCCCCGTCCTTTGCAGCCTCTCAAGGACGCGCCTCACGGGAGGGGGCACTAAAGGCATGGCAACTCACCGGCACCTGCTGGGCATGTTCAAGCCAGAACGTCTGTGGTTGTTCCAGCCGGTAGTTGTGGGGCTGCAAGAGGAGAGGACGTCAGGGGAGCTACCGGGGCGTCTCCAGGAGGGGAGCGGAGGGGTGGGGAGCCTGACTGCTACTCTGGCCCGCAGAGCCCCTTACCTGGGTGGGGGGCAGGGGCTCAGAGTGGAAGCCCTCCTGCCTGTAGTCCCGGTGGGTGATGGAGAGGGACTCCATGGGCTCGGACGGAGGGGATGCGTCGCGTGCCAGGAGGTTCGTGCTGCAAACCAACAGCCACAACAGCAGCTGAGCCTGGAGCTGCCCTGGCAGGAGGGCTGGGCACAGGCAGCTCAGGGCCCAGAGCGCTTCCATTGCCAAGCCATGCGTGGGACCTTCCGCACCGTCAGTGGCACTGAACCCAGCATTGCTCATCAGCAGTTGGGGGAAGGCAGGCTGGTGGGGTCAGCGCAGCCCCCAGCCCCATAGACACCTCATCCTGGAAAGATTTTCTACGTTCGTTTTCTAGACAGAGGGGTGAGGATCCTTTTTCAAGTTGTCCAAGTGTTTTATGAATAAAAGAGAACAACACCCTGCGCAGCTATTTCATTGGTCTCCCAAATGAAACGGCCACAGGCACCGCCGGAGTGTTTCTTGCAGGACTTCTGGGTGCCAATCTCAAAGGCTGCCCCTCTTGCCAGGCAAAAGGTTGGGAGCCGCACTGCAAATCGTTATCAGTCTGTTTGTCCAGGTTCTAACTTGGCTGCCCAGCTGAGAGCCGGGAACTCCCCGGGCACAGGGGGGAAAGGGTGTGGAAAGAGCTGGCACAGCCCTCGCCGCTTCGTACTATGAGGATAGAAGGGCAAGGAAAGTCCTGGGAGCAGCAGCAGCAGCAGCACTGAAGGCAGCTTCTGCCGGGCCCAAGATCCCCCCCCCCTGGGGGGGGGTCTGTCACTGGTGGCTAAACAGGCCCTGCCTGTGAATCAGTTGTCCGCAGGGAGGGCTGCAGTGGGGAGCCTCCAGTGCTGCTAGTGCAAATGAGGAGGGGGAGCGCAGTCTGGACTTCGGATGCCTCCCTGTGGCTCCCGGAGGCCCTGGCACGTGTGCTGGCCACTGTGGACTTCTGCAGCCTCCGGCCTGCTGGGCTTGTTTCAACCCAAGGAAACCCTGAGGGAGGGGGAGGGGGAGAGGGGGAGACAGCCCACCTCTCTTTCCTCAGCCGTTCTGTGAAAGTGCGCAGGCCTGCTGCTGCCGCTTGCCTGGGAGGTGGCACGCTCTACCTTGGGCCACTGTGCTGCTGCCGCCACTCTCTGCCCCCTCACCAACTTTCGCTCTCCCATGCCCGAGATTCCCCCCCCCCTCCCCGGGTCCTTCTTCCCTGGTTCCCTTTCCTTTTGCAGCTTCCAGGGTTAGGCCGCATGGCCTCCCACCAGTCCTTGGGCAGGACAGGAGGCAGCAGCCTTCCACGGTTGGTGCTGTTGCTCGGCTCCTTGGCCAAAGGCCCTTGGAAGACCTCGGCTCTTCCCTCCTGCAAGGGAAGAAATGCCAGAGGAGTCCCGCCCTCTGGTTCCAGTCCTGGCACCTGCCCACTCGCTCCTAAGCTTCCCCTTTGGGAGGCTGTCTGAAGATACAGTGGAGGAGGACTCCCACACCGGTTCTTAAACTCTGGCCCATCCACTTGACACAGAAGGATGGTGCTCAGAGTGACCGAGATGGAGACCGCCTTGCCTTCTGAAGCTCTGTGGCCTTGGATACCCCCAGGGCAGAGTGGGATTCAGCCGGTTCTGACCAGTTCTGGAGAACCCGTAGTGGAAATTTTGCGTTGTTTGGAGAACCGGCCAATACGGCCTCTGACTGGCCTTGCCAACCCCACCTCTTCTCTGCCTCCCATCGAGTCCCAGCTGATCGGCTGGCTCTCCTTGGGTTGCCCTGCCCAGGAGAAGGGAGCTGGAAAGCAGGCTAGTGGGCTGGGGAGGGAAGGGGGATTTGGCAGTATATCCTCCCCCTGCCATGCCCACCAAGCCAGGCCCACAGGACTGGTGGTAAAAAAATTTTGAACCCAACACTGCCCCAGTGTCTCCTGCCTTTGGGTCGCTGAGCAAGTTCACAGTCCAGACCAGTTGGAGGAAAGAGGCCGCCGCCCTTTAACCTTGACAGGCCCACAACAATGCCTGGGGGTGGGGGGTGCGGAGAAGGTCCTGCTGCTGCTCACCTGTGTTTCTGGTACAGGAGATGCTCCATCATGGCCTCCCGTTTCCCTGGGGGGGGAAAAGGAGGAGACAAGTGGGGCGGGGGGCATCCACAGAGAGGCTGCAGAAGAGCCTTGCCCAGGAAGGGAGGCTGGAAGGCGGGCCTGGGGCCTTACGCGTGGAGGGAGAGGGGGGAAAGCCATCCCCGCCAGCACCTGGTGCCCTGAACTGAGCCAGGCCCTATGCCGATGCCAGCCGCCTTGGGGACCTTGCACAGCCCATTCTAAGGGGGCTCCTGTCTGTTCAAAAACAGGAACGCCCCCCAGCCCCCACTACCACCCCCACCACCCCCCCGAGTCCGGAAGGATCTGCCGCCAGGGGCCTCCCAGGCCGACTGCAGCTGCCGGCTTCAGCCCTGGAGACCCTCTGGCTGCAGGGCGGCTGATCCACAGGCCAGCTGATCCTCAGGATTCTCAACTGAGCCACGTGGGCCTCCCCAACCCCCCGAACTGTGGAGGCCGGGCAGGATCCGTTCCAGCTTTGGGACCCCGAAGGCCTCCTAGCAGCTGCAGCCCCCGAAGGAGTCAGACCGAAGGCAAACTCTCCCACTCAGAGGAGGAGAGCAGCGCATCACAGGCCGCAACTTGTCCCTCTACACTTTTACAGTACAGGAAGTCCTCGACTTCTGACCATCCTCAGAACAGGAAAACCCATCCTTTTAAGAGAGACGTCGCAACCTCCCCTTCCGGCTTTCCCAACGGCCGTGCCGGGGGAAGCAGCCACGGACCCCAAGGACACCTCAACCCTTCCAAGCGTCAGCACCAGCGGTCAGTCACTTTTTAAAGGGCTATTGTAACTTTGAACAGTCATTAAACAAATGGTTGTAAGTTGAGCACTGCCTGTCATTTCAAAAATAAACCCTAGATGCTTTAGAGGGGGGCAGGGGGGGCGGATAGAAGCCAAACGGTCTTTTTGAAGTATCTTGGGAAGGAATTGCTGTCCATCAAAAAAGCTGCCCAGGGGGCTGTCCTAACGGGGTTTTTTTTGGTTTTCTCTTGAGGACTTTTGGCTTCTCATCCAAGGAGCTTCTTCGCTTCTGACTGAATGGTGGAGCACCGAAGGATTGTTGTTCCTTGCAGTCATCTGGTCGTTGGCCCTCTTTCTGAGAGTGTGAGGCCACTTGGAGGTTATCTGTGTCTCCCAAGGCGCCTCAGTGACTCTCAGAAAGAGGGCCAACAACCAGATGACTGCAAGGAACATGAATCAGTCCGTGCTCCACCATTCAGTCAGAAGTGAAGAAGCTCCTGGGATGAGAAGCCAGAAGTCCTCAAGGGAAACCCAAGGAAGTCCAGTTGCCTTTTAAAAAGCCCCATTGGGACCTGATGGGTGAATATCCGTGGACGGGCTGAGGGGGCTGTTTGGGGGAAAAGGCCAAGAAGCGGGCGGGGTCGCAGTTGCACATCAGGGCTGCCTGTTTGCTGATCCAAAGCCAGAGCAAGGAAGGTCCTGCCTGGCGGCCCAAAGGGAGCAGCTGAACTCCCCAACGCCTGCTGGGATTGCGGAGTTTGGTTCCAGCTGCTAAGGACAGCGGACCGGGGGGGGGGGGGGGGGGGGGGGGGGGGGGGGGGGGCAGCCTGGCTTTCTAGCGTGAGTGGGAAATGAGGGGCCTTCCCAGGTGGGGAGAATGAAGCTAATCCTCCGCAGGAGCATTGCAGCCACCGGGAGAGAAGCCCTTTCGCTCCCGGCACAGATGTGGTTCCTCCACTCCAGGCCTCTGGAGCCTCTCCTGGACACACACACACCCCGCTGCCCACCTCGCACAGGGAGCCCCGTCTTCACGGGCCGAGGGAAGGAGTCCTTCATCGTGGTGGTCGTGGGTGTGCCGGCCAGGAAGTCAAGGGTGAGGAGGCCAGGATGCCCGAACCGGTGGAAAAACCCCTCGCTGCCATACTCGGGTCTTGGCACGCGGTCCAGACAGTTGGTGGCTCTCTGGGAGAAACAAAATTCAAAACAAAGGATGCGTCTCTCCCTCAGGGCCACCCCCCCCCCCCAGCCAGTTTGGTCCTACCTGCCCTCTGGCTCGGCAGGGCAGGAGGGGAGGGGCTGCCCTGAAGCCCCTGGGGAGGCCGGGCTCCTCTCACACGGGACGCCAGGCGGGCTCTGCGCTGGGGACCGCCTGCTAAGTTAGGGCGGCAGGGTCCGGCCGCTGCCCTGACCTCCCACGGCCAGAGCGGCGGCGGAGCCCAGCAGGCAGCCTCACCTCTTCCTGCCAGTTGTGCATCAGGCACTGGCCGCGGACGGGCGGCTCCCTCGGGGGCTCCGAGACGCAGGGCGGGCGCGGCTGCAGATCGGTGGCCGGCAGCTCCCCCAGGTACGGTCCGGGCACGCCGTGGCAGGGCGGCAGCTCCAGCGGGTGCGTGGCTGCGGCCTGCAGCTCTGCCTCGGGGTCCGGCGGCGTCTCCGCATTGGCCGTCTCCGCCGGGATCCCGCGGGGCTCCTCCGCGCTGGTCGGGGCGGCGGCGACCTCTCCGCGGCTCGGCGGCGGGGCTCTGGCCGGGGAAGAGACGGGAGAGCGCCGGGTCACGGGCGGGCGGGCGGGCGGGCGCTGGCAAGCGGGCAAGGCTGCTCCGGCCACCCACCCCCCGCCCTGCACGGAGGCGCCCCGTCCCGACGCCAAAGGCCGCCTGCGGGCAGGGCCGCGGGCGGGGAGGCGAGGTCGCGCTGCGACTCACCGGTCCGGCTCCATCGCGGCCCCGCGCTTGGCTGGTCTCCACGGAGACGCGGAACCCGGGAGGCGGGCGGGCCCGGGAGGCGGGCGGGCGGGTGCCCGGCGCGACCGTTGGCTGGCCGAGCGCGAGGAGGAGGGTCCGTTCTCCACCCTGCCTCCCCCGGCCGGCGCAGGCGGGCGGGCGGGCAGGGCAGCGACCCAGGACGCAGCTCCCTGCCGTGCCCGGGCCAAGGCTGCCGGGAGAGTCCCCGAAGGAGGCGAGATCCCAGGGGCCTCCCCTGGCTAGGCTGGCCAAGCGGGTGGCTGCTTAGGTGGGGTCTTGCATACCCTGGTCTTCAGTAAAGTCTGTAAGGATGCGGTCAAAAAAGTCAACATGGCGGTTGCGACAGTGCAATTAAAATCCGTACGAGTCAGGATTCCGGCCTGGATTGGGACAGAAACGGCATTGGTGGCACTTTTGGATGATCTCTGGCAGGAGTGGGATGGGGGTAGAGCATCCATCCTTGCTCTAATTGACCTCTCGGCAGTTTTTGATACCACTGACCATGGGAGTCTCCTGGGGCAGCTTCGGGGGATGGGCGGCCTTGTGCTGTCTTGGTTCACTTCCTGCCTCTGCAGCTGCTTTCAGTCAGTGTTGATAGGAGAGGAGAGATCCAGCCCTCGCCCACTGCTTTACGGGGTTCCTTAAGGCTCGGTACTCCCTCCGCTTCTGCTCAACGTTTACATGAAGCCTCTGGGTGAGATCATCCGTCACCATGGACTGAGGTGTCACCAATATGCTGATGATCCTCAGCTGTATGTCTCGGCCTGTGGTGAGTTAAGTGTTGCTATGTCCTCCCTCTCGCAGTGCCTGGAGGCTCTTAGGGGCTGGATGGGGAGCAACGGGTTGAAACTAAACCATCGCAAGACTGAGTGACTGTGGGTTTGGGGTTCGTGGTTCAGGGAGAATTGCCACCTTTGGTCTTGGATGGGGTGGCACTGCCCCCAAACAGACCCTGTGTGTAATCTAGGGGTTTTCCTAGACTCGCAACTCCTGTTCGAAGAGCAGGTGGCGGTAGTGGCCAGGAGGGCCTTTGCGCAACTGCGGGTTGTTTCTTGGACCAGTGGCCCCTATTCATAGTCACTCATGCCCTGGTCACGTCCCGTCTTGATTATTGCAATGCACTCTACATGGGGCTGCCCTTGAAAAGCATCCAGAAGCTCCAGTTGGTGCAAAATGCAGCAGCCTACATGGTTTTGTGCAGACCCCGGTGTGCACATGTATCACCTCTCTTCGGGGAGCTGCATTGGTTGCCAATTTGCTTCCAGGTGCAATTCAAGATGCTGGTTGTCCCCTTTACAGCCCTTCATGGCTTGGGACCAAGTTATTTGAGGAAACATCTCTTGCCAGTCACATCCACCCGACCCATCAGAGCAGGGAGGCAGGGAATGCCGTGGGTCCCATCCCTGAGGGAGATACCCCTGGTGGGACCCAGAAGAAGGGCCTTCTCAGTGGTGGCTCCCTCTCTCTGGAACCTCACCCCCCCCCCCCCCCGAGATTAGAACGGCCCCCACTCTAGCACTCTTCCGGAAGGCACTGAAGGCGGCCTGGTTCTGCCAGTGGGCCTGGGGAGCCCAGAGCGGGATGGAGCCCCTCCAATGGCTCATCGTGTGATCTGCTGTTGACGGGGAGGGGGGGGGAGTTGGGGGTGATTTATTGATTTATTTTCCAGATTTTGTTCTATTGTACTTTATTTATTTGATTCTTTTTGTTAGTTTTTATTGTTTTTTTTATATGGTTTTTATTAACCATATTTTAAATATGGTTTTACATTCTGTAAGCCAGCAAATAAGTTCAGCAATATACATTCAATAAATAAATAAATAAAAGTCCATCCTGTGTTTATCAGGCCACACTTATCCGTTCTGTCTGTGCAGAGATGGTGACCCGCCAAGCTGGGCGTCCTGGCAAAGGCCCAGAGGGCTCCAGCTCTGCCTGCTGCAGCTCCAGAGGGTTGTGTGAACACCCAAGCCGGGTGGGATGCCTGGCTGGGAGGACACAGGTGTTTCCCAGGACGGACTAGACTAGACCTACCCACAGGGAAGGGCACCCCCTCCTTGCCCCATGCCTACCCAGCCTTTAAGTCTCCACCCGCCATTCAGCCTCAATGTCCTGGCCAAAGAAGAGCCATGTTGGGTCTGGTGGTGGGGACGCCCTTTGGACAGCAGGAGGTGTGACTCTTTATCCCAGCTGCCCTCCCTGGAAGAGAGACCCCCCCCCCTCTCTCTGTGTACATGCATGCACAAGGGGAGGGGGGGTGAGAAGAAGTCGCTTCTAGCCAAGTCTAAAAGTATGTGTGTGTGGGGGGGATGTCTGTGGGCATGCTGTCCTGGGGGGGGGGCAGGAGGGTCCTTGCTACCCTTTCTTCCTCCTGAAGGGATTCTGGGTCCTGTCATTGGTGCTAGCACTAACCTCAGCCAGCCCCCCACTTTGGCCCAACATGGCCCCCTCAACGGCCTGCAGTTCCCTAAGAGCAGCACGCACAGTCACAGCCAGCCTGGTCGGGGTCAGGTGAGGGGGCCCCTGCAGAGGGGGAGGAGGGCAGCTGGACAAGAGCCCCACCCACCTCTCCTTTCGATTCCTTCACTGGCACCAAGGCAGGGAAGAGGCAGCTTCTCCAGGGCCTGCAGGGAGGGCCCTGCTCGGAAGCCCTTGGGGGGGGGGAGGAGGGTGCTTCAGTTGGGCCAAGGATGGGTGAAGGGTCCGCTTGGAGCTGCGCGCCCTGCTGCCCAGCAGATGCCTTTTTGAAACTGCCAGACGGCATGGCCTGCGGCTTGGCACCTTCCATGCCCACCCTGAGATGGGGCAAGGCTCTGATTGAGGTGGCTGCATTTCCAGGGGGGACAGGGTGGAACCCCTGCCAAGGATTATTGTGATGCGCCTGCACATTTGCCAGTAAAAGGGCTTCAATTCCCCCCAACATTGATGCTGGTAAAATGCTGAGTGAGGGTGCAGGTGGTGGAGCCCCCACTTGCAGAAGCGGATTCCCTGGACACTCTCAGGTTGCTCCTTGTGGCACTGGTCCTTCGTGGGGGGGGGGGGGAGTCCTACCAACTCTGGCATCCTTTCAAAATGCCTTCAAAGTCAAGTTGTTCCTCAGGGTGTTGCTCTGTTCGGTGGCCACTTTAGGAGTAATTATGGGTGTGTCACTTCTTTGTGGTAATATACCCAAGGTTTTGTTTTCAGTGCTTTTGCAATGAAAACCAACAGGAGCTTTAAGATTTGGTGGTTATAAATTAATACCTATGTAAATAGAGGCTATTGCAAACTCAGCAGATAAATGGCTATCGGCCACCTCATGAAGGGCCACCTCAGCTGGTCCCCTGCCTTTCTGGTTGCTCACAGACGATCTTGGGGAAAGTCTGGAAGGTCAGTTAGATTAAAAGAACCAGGATCCATCCACGGCCTCTTCCCTGTGACAGCCCTTCAAGTACGGTGAGGTGGCTAGCACAGCCCCCCCCCCCCCCCTTAGCCTGCTCCTCTGCAGGCCGAACCTGCCCATTTCAAGGCCCGTTTGCTCCTAGGATTCATCCCCTGCCACTTTCCTCGGGACTCCTTTCTGTCGCTCCGCAGGCCTCCTGCCTTGTGGCCATAGAGCTGCAGCAGAGAGCATTCCCAGAGCACCTGAAAGAGAAGCAGAGAGCAGAACTCACTTCCGGTCACCTCAGCATTGGGCTCTGCTGGTGCAGCTCAAGGTGGCCTTGGCTTTTGGGGTGTGTGTGTGGCTCCTGCATAATTTATAGTCTCCTCCCAAGTGTTACTCTTGAGCCAGGGGCTGCCCGTCTGGTATGTGTGTGTGTGTGTGTGTGTGTGTGTGTGTGAGAGAGAGAGAGAGAGAGAGAGAGACAGAGAGACAGAGAGAGAGAGAGTGGTCAAGGGTAGCCCAGGAAACACAGGAAGACCTTTTCATTCTCAATTAACCTCAAGCTTCCTGTTTTTTGGCTTGGGGACTGACTTGTCACTCCATGTAACCGCTTGTCCTGCTTCCACGGAGTGGAGAGAGGCCCCTGAGGCAACCTGGGCCATCAGCCCGTGCCAACAGCCTGCTCATCTTGTCCAGCAGTCTGTCCTCACTGCACAAGGAAGCAGGTCTGGTCTCCCAGCAGGTGCCCCCAAAGGCGGCCACATGGCCCTCCTTTCTGGAGCCCGAAGCCCCCAACCTTTCCTCCAAGGACGTGGCTCCAGTCCCCTCCCCCCTCAAGAAATCTTCCCTTCTGAGGGTGGGAGGGGGGGCTGGAACCGAGCAGTATTCCAAATGAGGTCCTGGCCCTGGTTTATAGGAGGCCATCCTAAGGTTGGCACCTCTGGCTGTTTCACGGTGTCCCTTTGCTCCAGGTTCTCCTTCCTCATCTGTCATTGTCAGCTCTGATCTGTTCCTTTGCATTGGGGGGGCCTGGACACATGTGTATCACTTGCCACCCCATGGAAGGGAGGACCAGACTCCATATGAACCGCATGTGTGCAGAATGAAAGGCCCCGTGTTTAAGTGCTCAGGAATAAGGTGGCCCACAAAGGGCAGGCCACCTTCAACTCAGGTGCTCAGGTGCATCCCTTCAAAATCAGGAGCCTAGAAACATCTTTTCCGGCTTTTCTTAGCCCCCCCCCCCCCGCCCTTCCAAGAGCAGTTTCTGGGTTGTCCCGGCCCCCCACCCGCTCCAGGGGCTCTGAAGGGCGCTGCTGGAGGAAGGCGGGATCCAGCCCCAGCCCAAACTTCGCCTTTCCTTGCCTTCATCGGAGAGCAGCGTCTTTTGCGCTCTGCCTCCCACCAGACGGCACCACTCGAGCTCGATTTGGCACTCAGGCATCGGCGTCACGAGGCCGGCTCGGCAACACCGGAGCCGGTTCCCAGAGGACGCCGTGGGACAGCGGCGCGTTCAGTCGCCTGCGGCCGGACCGGCGATGGGGCCTCGTTCCTCGGCACTTCTGCCAGGCGCTCTTGGAGAGCCGGAGCTGCCCGGAGGAGCCTGCCTTGAGCCGGCGCTGCTCGCCCGCTTCGGGCTTCGTTCGCAGGGAGGTGACGCGAGACGGGGTCGCGAAGGGGGTGTTGCCCGTCGGCGCAGGGGAGGCTATTCTTAGCCGGGCGGGCGGCCCCTAATTGACAGCCAACAGACGCACCTGCCGTTGCAGATTGCACGTCCGCAGCGCTCCCGGTGCCCCTTCTGGAGACTCTGCCTTCCCCGGGGCTGGGCAAGTGCGGCCCCCCCGAAAGGGCCTTCTGGCGGAGGCATCTGCCGCCTGGCTCCACCTCATCCACTGGTTGCAGGGCGAGGGGGTGCGCATGTTGCCGGTCGATCCAAGCGCGAGGCTGTTCACCAGGAGGGACGGGCTCCCGTGGCGTCCCGGGATGGTCCCGGGGGGGGGGGGGGCCCCCCCCCCCCCCCACCCGGGGCCCCCCCCGCCAGCGAAGCGAGGGGGCCCCCCCCCCCCCCCCGGTCCCGATCCCAAAGCCGCGTGAGCCATTGGCTCCGGCACCACCCAGTCTCCCTATCGGCGATTGGTCGGGGGTGGGCGTCTCCTCCACCCCATCACTCCCGGTTCCTCATTCCCAGGGTGGGAGCCGAGAGGCCGCGCCGCCGCAGATGCGCGGCTCACCTGAGCGCTCTGGCGCGGAAGGGTCGCCCAGAACCGCCCTCCGCTGGCGGGGCCGGCCGGGTTGGTTCCGCTTTCCCTGCAGCGCCCTCTGGCGGCCGCCCCGCGCACGGCCTGCCCACCAGAACAAGAAGGGCTTTCATCCCGAGCCTCGCCCCCCCCCCCCCCCGCCCGGCCTTCCTCCCGCGGCGAAGCCTCGAGCCAGGCGGCTAAATTTAGAGGGGGGGGGGCTGGGGCTGGGGCGGGGCTGCCGGTGGGCTACCTAGAGAAAAAGAGCCGAGGGACGAGAGGGCCAGGAGAGCCTGACATAGTCCAGGCTGGGGCGGGGAGGTGGCCTCCCCCTCGCAGCCATGGGATTCAAGCCCGCCCCTCCTCGCCCCAGAGAAGCCAGGAAGGCGGGGCCCAACGGATGGGGCGGGTGGGGGGTGGGCGCGGCTCTCTGCTCGCTTCCCCTCTTCCCACATGGAGCCCGTTCGCCAAGAAACAAACTGGATCCTTGAATTCAGCGTCTACTGGATTCCAGCCAGTTAAACCATACATTTGTAGCTGCTTTTTAAAATTTGTTTATTTAAACGAAAGACACGGATTCAATAGAAATAACATCAGTACTTAATGAGAATTAGAAACACAAGTGAGGCTCAATCTAGCATTAACAAATGATTTAAAATCTTTCAGTGCGGTACCCTAATTTCCAGGGCATTATCGCTAAATGGCAAAATAGCAAGAAGTGCTGAGAGGGCCCACCCTCCCTTGTGTCCCGTGACAGCCGGTTGGTGCTTTCCAAGCGCCACGGAGTCAACAATACCACTGCGGGGAGCCCAGAAGCCCCTGCCCACCGAAGAGAGCCTCCCCCCCCCCCCACCTTAAACAGCTCCTGGGATTTTGAAGGGCCCTAAATATGTGGCTCTGCACCCAGACCCAAGGACCACCAAGCCCCCCTCCTTTCCCCCCTGCCTCCCTCTGGGTTCATCTCCTTTGCCATCATTTGTCTGGTAGCTTTCGTGCCGAGTCGCTGTGAGTCAGGCAGCATAACATTATTTTTGAATATGTATCTGCGTTGCCATTCCTGCTTAAATTCTGACAAATTTCTATTTTATATAGCAAGGCGTTTTGCCATTGCTGCATAGCCTCCAATCAGGTAGTACATCTTTTCCCTAAAGTTGGGCAGAATTTGTGCTGGCAGCTGCAGGCAGGTGCCTTGATACATTATGGTACTTTTTAAAAACAGGTATGTTCTGTTATCTAAAGGTAGTCCTCACTTAACAACGGTAATTGGGACCAGAATCTATATCGCTAAAGGGCACAGTCGTTAAGTGGACTTACGACCCCAGAAGTCAAGGATATCGCAGGACTCTCCTTGTGGGAAGCTAAAGTGGCCGGTTTTGCTCCGGGGGACTGCAGGGTGGTCAGTTGCCCAGTTTGCGATCACGTGTGGCAACAGCTACAACTACAAGGATCTCCCTGAGTTCCGTTCATTCAGTGCCACTGTAACTTCAAACAGTCACTAAATGAGTGGCTATTAAGGGAGGACTCCCTGTACAAAAAAGAAATGTGCTTTCATTTTGAGGCTAAATTTTTACTGAATCTGGGTTGAGAGGGTTGTATGAATCCAGCCAGGAGGTGCTGAGCCCTGTACCCGCCTGCACCCGAACATTATCCAGGGACATCCATTGGGACAATTTGCTGGCACAAATGTTTGGCTGGCCACAATGTTTTTTTGGGTGGGTGGGAGCCTTTTGATGAGGCCAATGACACCGTCCCTCGCTTGTTTCTCTGACTGGCTTCTGGTTTTAACCTCTGCATTAGTACAGACTGGCAGGTCAGCATAGCCCAGACCTGCCCATGAATTTGGACCCTGGTGCCAATCCCTCAGGGGCCGTGCCCTCTTCCAAGCCATCGGTCTTTGGGTGCTTCCTGCGGCTCTCCAAGATGGGGGAGGGGCGCTGAGAACGTGCAGTGGCTCTTAGGTGGAAAGAGCTCCCGCCAGGTGGGCAGAGCTGCTCTGCTCAACGGGCACTTGGCACCGAAACTGCTCCAGGCTGCTGAGAGGCAAGATTTGGATAAGCCCAATGAGTTCTTGGGGGCCCCCAATTGGGTCCCCGGATCAAAAGGTGGGGCTGCCAAGATCAGGCCTGTCATGCCTAAAGGCAGCCCTTCCACTGCCAGCCCCTCAGGCCTTAAGGCAGAGGCACAGGTGTGCACCATCACACACCTGGGCTTCTTCTGCAGAGCTCAAGCTGTGGCAAAGCCCCCTACGGAGACCTGTCAGGGATCTCAGGGCTGCCTCTGCCTTCATCCCTGGGGGGGCGGAGATGCCCCGATGCAGTTTTCCCCTCCCGGGTGTGCATTTGCTAGGAAGCACAGAACTGTCCCAGGAGCTACAACAAAAACCCGTGGAGCAGCCCTGTTTGGTGACACCCAGAGTGCCCTGCTTGGCTGCTGTTGAAAAGGAAGGTGGCCTGGCTTGCCACCCACAGCTTCCAGGTCCACCTTGTACCAGATTCCTTGCCCGGGTGGGCAGGAGAGGAGCTCACGCCCTCGGCTGACTTCGGTTCTCAGGGAGGTTGTGGTGAAATCTATGGTAGGAAGAACGCCTCTGCTTTGACACGGCCAGATGGTCCCCAAGGCTTTTCGGTTGCTGGTGCCAGCTCCCCTGCTGGACCAGTTGCTTGGCAGGACCCCAAAGGCTTTCAGAGGGCACTTGGGCTGTTCCCCAAAGCGGCCAGCTGCTGCCTGGCACCAACAGGCAAAAAGGCCCTGCAGCTTTTCATGGCTGGTTGTTCCTGGAGGGCTCCCTGCTTTTTCCAAGAGGCCCAGAGGAAGCAGCAGAAGAGACACCTAGCTCTCTCTCTCTCTCTCTGTGCGTGCGCCTGTAGGAGGAACACAATGGCAAGTCCAGCCAGAGCTGCATGAGAGCCATCTTAACCTTGCAGGCTTGTCAGTAGCCAAAGGTACAGATTTCTCAGCTTGTCTCACACCCGGGCAACCAACCAGCAATCCTCGGGGGGGGGGGGGCACAAGAGCACCAGCTGAGCTGCTGGGAGGATTTGCGCAGGCCGCTGGCAGAGGAAGCGGCTGGGATTCGGCTGGGCCAAGCTAACCTAGCTGTGGTGTCAGAGGCTGCTCAGCAAAAGGTCCAGGACCTCCCATGTCCTTCCGGTTCCCATCCCTCCAGCTGGGCTCAGGCCACCTGGAAGGCCAGCGGATCCAGTGACAGGGGCCTGCTTGAGGAGTGGGGGACACGTGCCGGGCCTGGAGGAAGCAGCACCCCCCTCACAGAGCCTCCCTTGCAGCCAGGGGCCTCTTACCTGGGAGGGCTGCAGGTGGTGGTGGTGTGGGAGGTTGGGCTAGTTGCAGAGGGCCCCAGAAAGGCTGGATTAGGGAGACCCTTCCCAGGCAGGAATGTGGCCCCCACCTGTGGAGAGCTTGCAGTGGAAGGGAGGCACTGGGGCGATTCTCCTCCCTTCTCCAGAGGAGGTGAGAGGCAGCCTTGCTCAAGGCTCTCGGCCTTTCACCCAACTCCTACAGGAGGCCTCTTGCGTCGGGGTCCCCTGTCCGAGGTTAAGCGTCCTTCCTGTGAAGATGCGCACCTTCTCTTCTCCCAAGGCAGCCAGCCAGTGGTGCGCAGCCGGGCATCTTGAACCTGAGTTCAGCCAAAGGGCATCCCAGGACCTTGCAAGGTTTTTTCCGGTGGGGGTGGAAAGCTCAAGCGCGAACCTAGCAAGACTGAGTAGAGGTGTTGCCCCTCCCCAGCATTTGGGATCCTCCTCTTTGGCTCTGAATGTGACCATGCGACGCAGTCTGGGGCCACTGCACAACCCGGGGCTGCTTCCTTCCAGGCTCACAGCTGCTGCTTGAAGGAGGCCGCAGCCCCAGCCAAGAAGGCCTGGCAGGCTTCCCTTGTGTGCCAGGGGCAGCAGCCTTTCCTGGCCCAGGAGGCCTACGCGGTCTCCCTCGTGCCCTGGCCAGTTTGTGGATGGGTTGTTATACTGTGCTGTACGCAGAGCTGCCCTTGGAGACTATTTGGAGATTGGGGCTGGCCCAGAATGCAGCACTCGGAGCAGTGAGGGCAATGCCAGCTGGGCTGGTGATCACGGGATCCCAATGATGTGGCCCTCAATGTTGCTCTCCCGCCAACGAAATAATGGGACTCAGGAGGGCCCAAGAAGAGGGTCTTCCGGAACTGCAGCTCCCCCCTCCGCTCAGAAACCAGCTCCCCTCCCCCACCCCCAACTGAGGTCCTTTAAGACAAGGGTCCCCAACCTGTGGGCCGTGAGGGGTTTGCAACGAGGCCGTGGAGACGGCCGGCAAGCCTCTCCTGTGCAAGCAGTGGGTGAGCGTGGATTCCATTCAAGTGTGCGGCAGGCACGTGGGCACACTGCTCGTGCCAACAGAGCTGCGTGCGTACCGGCCGCTTGTGCAACACCCCCCCTCCCCCCCCCGTCTGCTCCCTTTGAACACTCCCCGCTCGTGCCGGCCTTCTTCAGCTTCCTCTCTGGGGTTTTGTTTCTTGGTTTCATGGTTTTTATATGCCAAGCCATTCAGGGGTGACCAGGCTGGAAGTCTGATTAATAAGTAACCCCCTGTGGCCGCAGAGGAGACCCCCCCCCGCTTCTTCACCCACCAGTTCCCAGGCGGTGGTTTCAGAATCCCGCCCAGCTGTGGGTCCCAAGGCAGGCGGGGGACAGGGAGAGTCACTACCAGGGAGGCTCCTGGGCATTTTCTGTTACTGGACGAGGTTTCCTTGCCTGTGTTTTCAACTCCCCGACCTGATCCAAACCCCAAGGCCTCTGGACGGTCCCCATCAGCCGCACTCGGCCAGGACCAGCAAGGCAGCCCCTGGGAAGAAAGAGGCCCACGCAGCCCCAAGGCTCCCTGCCGCCTGCCCAGCGCAGGCCTTTATTGAGAGCAGCTCCTGTACAGCACAGCTTTGCTCAGCCGGGCGGCCAGCCCAACTGGCGTCCCCCCAGCACGTGGAGGTGGAGATGGTAGACGGACTGCGCCCCGTGCTTGCCCTCGTTGATGACTGCAAGAGGAAGGGGAGAGGGTCGGAGGGGGCCCTTGGCAGCAGGAGGAAGTTCCAACCCCCTCCCTCCCAGGACCGCAGTGGGGCTTCCCACCCAGCTCTGTTTGGGGCAGGGCCTCTGGGGAGGGAGGCATGGGAGACGTCTGCTGAGCCCCCTCCCCCCAAGCCTTCAGAGAACCAACACAGATCCAAAGGAGGGGCTCAGACGACCAAAGGCAGGAAGCTAGGAAACCGGGAGAGGGCGGGGGGGGGGGGGTGTCTTCCACAGGACTGATCGGTTGCACGCATCCCATCATCCCCCCTCCAGGAATTACCAGGCAAGGCAGCCCCCCCCATCGCTTCTACTCACCCACGCGATAGCCCTCCGACAGGCCTTCCGCCTTGGCGGTCTGGCTGGCCACCACCAGCAAGTGTCCCAGGAGCTGGGCAGGGAGGGAGGGAGGGAGGGAGATCGAAGGGTGGTCGCAGAGCCCCCCCCTCCCTCCCCCCTCCGTGCCAGGCTCCAGAGCCGAGATTAGGAGGCAGGGAAGCATCGGCGGACGGCGCGGGGCCTTCGCCAGGCTCGTGGCGGCCCCATCCCCGCCCGCCGCCCCGCAGTTCACCCTCTGGCCAGGCCGGGCGCGGCCCGATCCCCGCGCTCACCTGGGCGTCGCTCTCGGCCACCCGGCTGATGCGCGCGAGGGGCCGGCGCGGGATCACCAGGAAGTGCACCGGAGCCTGCGGCGCCGCGTCCCGAAAGGCGATGCACTGCGGGGAGCGAGAGCGCGCTGAGCCTCCTGCGCCGCCCCCCCGCCCCCGACCCGCCCCCCGGCACCGCCGCCCACCTGGTCATCCTCGTAGAGCAGGTGCGCCGGCAGGGAGCCGTCCAGGATCCGGCTGAAGACGGTGGGGCCGGCCTGCTCAGCCGCGCGCTGCGCCCGCTCCACCTCCTCGCCCGGTCCGCGCGCCGCCAGGCCCCTCTGCCGGACAGACGGCGGCCAGTCACCCCGCTGCGCCCGGCCCGCCCGCCCACCGTGGACGCGGCCCGGGAAACCCCGCGGGCGGGCTCCGGAGAAGGCGCCCCCCCCCCTCCCCGCCCTACCTGTCCTGAACGCCCCCAGGCGCGGGCCAGCAGCCCCCTAGCCCCCATCGCCGCCGCCATGCTTGCTGGCGCCGCCCCCTCGGCCAGGCGCAGGCGCACTCCCGCACTCCGCCCCTAGCGGCGGAAGAAGGGATTGCCGGGCCAGCCCCCCCCCC